>JAGPOW010000304.1:96266083-96284273 GCA_030014935.1 Caiman crocodilus
TCCTGTGACCCTGGCACTCGTTCCTGCCACTGGCAGGGGGTCAGACTAGATGGCCTGCTCTAGGCCCCTTCTGACCCTAGATACTATGATACTATGATATATAGCAGTACTTCCTTACCGTCTCCTAATGTCATAACTATGTATCTAATTCCTGCACCAAGGTTACTAATGAAAATGGATGTGTCCCGAGATCAAGTCCTGAAGAACACAATCAGTAGCCTCTCTGCAGTCTGATAACTCCCTTTTCAACTTAACCTGATTTAGTCCCACTTTTAGCCAACTTTTTATCCCTCTCATGATTAAAGTATGAACATGCTCTCCATTTGGAAAATAATTTCCCATGAGGTACAAGGCAAAGATCTAGACAGATTAGGTACACTGTCTAAGAACTCAGTTATTCTGTCATAGAAGGGCTAGTAGAGTGGTCTTATATATCTTGCATGAATAAAGACACATTGTATTTTATCACATTTTCTGTTCAAAGCCATATTCTTGAATATTCCTTCCATCGTTATTTATTTCAAGAGCTTGCATAATATTGAATGAAACTAACAGGCCTGTGATTTCTGGGTCACTTTTCCCCAGGCTGAGATTTGCCTATTTTGCAACAGTATCACATTATTAGTTTGTATTTACTTTATGATCTGCTATATTCCCAGTACTGCTATACTGCAATTACTGCTGCCCAGCCAATTATTCCCCCATTTTGTATTTGTGCATTTGAGATTTCTTACATGCAACACTTTGCACTTGTCATTATTTAATATCATCTTACTGATTTCAGCCATCAAATTTCAATTTGAGACCTTAATCCTGTCCTTCAAAATACTTGCAACCCCTTCAAGCTTGCTGTTATTCACAGACTTCATAAGTGTATTCTCTATTACAGCATCCAAGTCATTAATGAAAATAATAACTAATGCAAAACTCGCTACAAATCCCTGTACCATCTTGCTCTCCCAGTATGACAATAAACTATTCATTATAACTCTGAGTCTAATTTTTTCAGCTGGTTTTGTACCCACCTTGGATTAGTTTTGTCTAGCTCATATTTCCCTAGTTTTCTTGTGATAATGTCACATGGGGCTTTATCAAAAGCCTTACTATGGGTGCATTACTTCTATTGCTTCCCCTTCATTTACTAGTTCAACTGCCCCATCATAAAAGGGCATAACATGATTACATTTGGTTAACATGGTTTGTTCTTGACAAGTCCATGTTGACTGTTTTTTATCCCCTTATTAGTCCAATACAAGGGTGGCCAATATGTGGCACGTGTCACAAGTGACACAGACAGTCTGTGTGTTGCATGCAGGAGATCAGGGAGTGAATAAATAGTGCAGTGGAAGGTAGGGCAAAAAGCACAAAGCAGAGTAGCTAATTGGGCAGGAGAAGAGGATCACAGCGATGCTTGGGGAGGGTGCAGAGCTAACTGGTGTCATACCAGCCAAAGATGTTGGCTCTCTACTATTCTAACAGATGCTTATAAGCTGAAAGTTGACCCATTTGTTTCAGTATCTTTCAAATATCAAAATTAAGCTGCCTCACCTATAGTTTATTAAGTCCTATCTTTTCCAGTTTTTTCATGATAGTTGTTATGTTTGCTCTTCCCCTGTCCTCACAAACCTCACTCATCCTTCGGTAATTCTCCATGATAATTGGTAATGGTTCAGTCACAGCCTTCAGGGCTGCATGGAGACACATTCATTCAAGAACTTATCAGGCATCAGGCTTTTCTTCTAAAGTGTACCAGCACTACCAATGGGTTCTGTTCCCTTCTTTCCCTGAGAAGATTCTACATACAACTCCTACCTTGAGAAGCATCCATTAGCATGAAAGTATAAGCCATTCTGGGTGGGCTGCAAGGAAGGAAGGTATAGAGCCAAGTGGTCAAGTCAGTCCCCTACAAATGAAAAGGCCTTGGTGCTGGTTCCTGTTCCAAGAATTGTTTTTTATATTTTATGAAACAGCCTGAACCTCTGACAGGAAGGGTTGGGGCCAGGCCTTGGTGTGATTCAGCCTGAAGACTGGTTCTGCACCACACATCTAGTAGGGGTGTGTGAAGCGGGCCATATTCAATGCAGATTCAGCCCAATTTGGGGGGCAATGAATTGATTTGTTGATTCAGATCACTGTCTCAATTCGATTCACCAAATCCGAATCTGAAGATTCAATGCTGATTCAGAGAATCAACAATTCAGCCATAGACACAGCTTTAAATGTTTTTTCTCCATAGCTCAAGGGACCAGGAATGGCTTGTGAATGCTGAGATGGGGGTAGATGGAGCATCCCACAGGAGTGTGCAGGGAGGTCCCCCTTGTGCTTGGTGTTGGACCCAGAAGTGGATTGGAAGTGCCTCCCCGCAACCCAGGAGGTACCAGTCACTGAGCTGGGAGGTGGGGAGGGAGGTCCCCCACACATTCTATGGCAGATCTGCACGCTTCTGGTCCACTTCCAGGTCCACTGCCAAAAGTACTGGGGGCCACCCCCTCCGAGCTCCCATGGAATGCTCCATGTGCCCCACCATCTCAGTGTTCATGAGCTTCCAGGTACCTTGAGGTACGTAGAAAAAACATTTAAAGCTGTGTCTATGTCCAAATCATCAAATTTCTCCAAATTTCTCCAAATCAATTTGGAGAGATTCAAGGGTCTCCTGATTTGTTTCGGATTCAGAGATCTGGCCGTCAAATTGAATCAGCAACTGAAGCTTCACACAGCCCTACCATCTGGCCCACAAGACCAAAAAGGTTGAGCACCACTGATCTGAACCAAAAGACTCATTCTTTTCTGCTTGATAACAATTTGTAGGTTCTTCCTGCTAGGGTACTTTTAACAGCAGTAAAAAACGTTCCTGTGATGACAAACACAGTAGGATCTCTCTGTTTGTCTCCCAGCTACCCTAAGGATGCCCTGCAAACCATAAATGATGAAATAAGTGCTTTGTCAAAAAATGTCCAAACGAAAAAGTCTAAGTGATCAGCTCCTACTGGTTCTGTGGCTTCTCCAGATTCAGGTGACAAATTGGGGAAATGGGAAACTTCATATGCATTAGGCAGCTGGCCTGGGGCCAGCATCTCGTCCATCAGTTCATCTCCACAAGATCTTATTGCCAAACGGAACGAAAGTAATCTGGCAGGTTTTGGAAATGGAATACGAGGCAAAAAAAGTATTCTCCTGAAGGGTTAGATTTAAATAGTATCATCACTTCCAATTAACCAAATAGACATATTACATTCAAAGAAACTAAGTGTAAACAGGTTACCTTGTCTTCTTATCAAAGTGTTCATCAGTGAGTTGCCTGTAAGCCCCTGACAGAATTTCATGTCAACATGTGGCTTTAGTCATCTGAGTATAAATTATTAATGTTTGCTGCGATAAGATTCAAGGAGATGTATGCCTCAAAGAAACAGCTTAACTTTTTCTGTGATATTTAGCACAGCGGCAGAGTTCATTTATTCATCTGGCACTCTGGGATTTGTTTTAACTGCAACAAACAAAGAAACAAGTCATTAGTAAATCTGCTGAGAAAAAAGATGCCTGAATTGTCCTTCTTACAAAAACCTCATTGACTGTGCAACTGTCTGATAAATATTGGATGTCATAATTCTGCATACTGATAGTGAGCCAACCTCCACAATGTTTAGCTTCTATCAGTAAAGCCCGTGTAGAATGCTGTTTCCTTCTGTGCACCTAAATAGCAGTTTTTTAGCTGCATTAAGTACCAAAAATGCCACTTACATTAAGGCAACAATTCTACTTCCCTTCCAGTATGGGTGCATAAGTGTTCAAGTATATACTGAGCATACATGGTAGGTTATGTGCATATGCAGCTATGTCTAAATCTGAAAAATCTAGGCAACCAAAATCTCAGGACTTAGATGCTATTAGATGGAAGAGAAAGATCCTCTCATAATTTTTCCCCAACAGCAAAATGGTTACAATGCTTATTCAGATGGCTAGATATCTGGTTCTCTACACCTCACCCCTTACCCAGTCTGAACATGGGTCTCTGAATCCCTGCAGTATTTAACCACTATGTCACAGATTAAGTGTTATCCATTACCCTCTCACTTGTTCCTTTTGAGGCTGTGCTCCAGGGTAACCAAGAGTGGAAGACAGCAGGAAGAAGACAGACAACAAGATAAAGGGTATTTGGTTCAGTGAGATGACTGCTATTCTGAAAGGAAGGGGCCTTGGGTTATAGCTTGGACCCTTGCTCCTACTGGAGCAAAAATTTCCCCTACTCCATTGCCTCTTATCCAGAGATATATTACATATACCTCCTCCTACCCACTATTATTAAAAAAAATAATTTTATTTGTTGTGTAGCAGGCTCACGCTTGCAGCGCTGCCACTAGCATGTCCTGCCCATTTGAGGTGTGCCACACCAGGGTCTACTCACCTACCACAACTTGATGTTATCTGTGGTTTTACCTGGAAGTGTTGTTCAGTGGTTTCTCTGAGACTCCATGCGAGTCAGCTGCAACTTCTTTTGTGGGGCTCCTTCTACACACCCCCTTTCTACTCAGGTGGTCCAGATCAGTCTCAATGGTATCTGGGTGGGCTGAAGGCAATGTTTGTTCCTATGAAAAGCCTGCCCTTATGGTTTTCAGCAGGGATGTGGTTATGGTTTCTCTGACCATAACTTAGACAAACTGGAGGATTGGGCCAAAAGAAATCTCATGAGGTTCAATAAGGACAACTGCAAAGTTCTGCACTTAGGACAGAATGATCCCATACACCAGTATAGGCTGGGGACTAACTGGCTGGGCAGCAGCTCTGCAGAAAAAGACCCAGGGATTACGGTGGACAATAAGCTGAATATGAGCCAGCAGTGTGCCCTTGTTGCCAAGAAGGCTAACAGTATACTGCGCTGCATTGGTAGGAGCATTGCCAGCAGGTCAAGGGAAGTGATTATTCCCCTCTATTCAGCACTAGTGAAGCTACATTTAGAGTACTGTGTTCAGTTTTGGAATGTGAATAAACTGGAAAGAGTCCAGCAGAAGGTAACAAAAATGGTGAGGGGACTGAGGCACATGACTTCTGAGGAAAGACTGAGAGAACTGGGCTTATTTAGTCTAGAGAAGAGGAGACTGAGAAGGGACTTAATGGCTGCTTTCAACTACCTGAAGGGGAATTCAAAAGGGTACGGGGCTAGACTGTTCTTAGTGGTGGCAGATGGCAGGACAAAAAGCATCAGTCTCAGGTTGCAGCAGCGAAGTTTAGGTTAGATATTAGGAAGAATTTTCTCACTAGAAGAGTAGTAAAACACTAAAACAGGTTACCCAAAGAGGTGGAAGCTCCATTCTGGGAGATTTTCAAAACCTGGCTAGACAAAGCTTTGGACAAGATGATCTAGTTGGAGATGGTCCTGCGTTGAGCAGGGGGTTAGACTAGATGACATCCTGAGGTCCCTTTCAACCCTAACTTTCTATGATTCTGACTGATAAACTGGCAACATAACTGTCTTCACCAGGGCACCCCAAGGGAAGACAAGGTCTAATGGTCAGAAACTGCTGGAAGACAGTTTTAGACTGGACATAAGGAAAATCTTCTTTACTAGAGGTGCACCAATACATCAGTCTGATGTTGGATCAGTACCAATATAAAGAAAATTTGCTGTATTGGAAATTGGCTGATAATTTGGCCAGTAAATGCCCATGTTATGTGCAGCCACAGCACAGAACTCAGGCAGCAAGGAGCAGAGCTGGCAGCATGGAGAGCTGTCTCCAGCTGGTAAATCCATTGTAGTAGAAGGGGAGGGAGGCGATGGGATGCAAGGAGCATGCAGGGGGCAGGATCTATGCACCCCATGCTGAGGGAGGGGGAAGCAGCAGGCACTGCCTAGGTGGGGTGAGGAGGGGTGCGGGATGGAGGCATGACTTATGGGGGCAAGGTGGCTCCCATCACTGCTTGCACCCACAAAGGTGGGGTGTGGGGACATGTATCCCCAGATCTGCATGGGGTGGGTGGAGTCAGGACTCTTTTTAGTGGAAGCGGGGCTTAGAGTAGGCTCCAACAGCTCTGGGAAGATGCTGCATCCACCCCAAATTTCACCACACCTCTGCTCGCAGTACTGCTGCCGCATGCCCACCCAGTGCAGAACAGCTTTTCCCATCATGTGGATGGAAGCGTGACATGCAGCTGGGCTGCACCACACGGCTAGCAGCAGCAGCGCTGGGAGCAGAGCAAAGCCATGGTGAAATTTGGGTGGCTGCAGCAATCCTCCCAGTGCTGCTGGTGCCCACTCCAAATCCAGCCCCCACCAAGAACAGCCCTGTGCAACCCAGCTGCTGCCCACCCTGCCCCAAGCAGATCCAGGGGCATGTTCCCCCTTCCCCGCGCCCTCTCAGGGTGCAAGCAGCAGCAGAAGCCACCCCCACCCCATCAGCCGTGCCTTCGTCCCGTACTCCCCCACCCTCTCCCTCACTGCAGGGGGTGTTGATCTGCCCCCACCCAACACACTTACCACCTGGAAGCAGCTATGTCAGATATCAAATTGGTATCAGCTGATATGCCTCCTTAAATATAGGCTATCGGTATTGGGCCCAAAATCTCTATTGGTGCATCCCTACTCTTTACCATCTGAGTCTCCTGAGTCTGGAATAGAGACCTCCCAGAAGTGGTGCGAGCACCTATCTTGGCACAGAACCTTTAAGAACACTTTAAGAACACATGGATTCTTATCTTGTGGAGATCATCTGGCTCCAACTGACTTCCTGCCCTTTTTGTAGGGGGCTGGACACAATGATCTTGCAAAGTCCCTTCAAGCCCTAATGTCTATGAAATCTATGAACAATACTAGAAGTGAAACTGCTCAAATGATGTACATGAGCAGGGCAATGATGTGCATCACATCCAGTGCTTTCCATCGCTGCTCTAAGATTTGTGTGGCACGATTTGCACAGTTCACAAGATCCCAAATTGTGGGTATATCCTGGAAGAGCCAATTCATTGGATTAGCTCACACCTGGCCACATATTGCAGTATCTTGTGGGGCATTTCCTCACACCTGCAAGACCCTCATAATCCTCATACTTCCTTGCCAGTGCATTTTGGATCTGTAACCACTCAAATGCAGCAGACAGAACCAAAGGGTTCCCACGTGGGTTCTTCCCTTCAGCAGGTCCCACTGATACCTCTTGGGCTGCCCTCTTCCCATCCTGGCTGATATGTATGTCTCTGTTGGCGAAGTGATGAGTGGGAAAGGTCAAGTTCAGGTCTGTACCCCTTAACCTGTCTGTTGTCACTCCCACACTAAGACCAGCAGCATGCCTACAGGATGGGGAACTCCCCTTTTGCCAGCACAGAGGCAGAAAAGGATCTTGGAGTCATTATAGACTCCAGGTTGAACATTGGTCGCCAATGTGGGGAGCAGTCAGGAAGGCTAATTGCACCTTGTCATGCATCCACAGATGCATCACGAGCAGGTCCAAGGAAGTGATCCTCCTCCTCTATGTGACCCTGGTCAGACCTCAGTTGGAGTACTGTGTCCAGGTCTGGGCGCCACAGTTCAGGAGGGATGTGGACAACATCAAGTGGGTCCAGAGGAGGGCCACTCACATGATCAGGGGTCAGCAAGGCAGGCCCTATGAGAAGAGGCTACAAGACCCAAATCTGTTCAGCCTCCACAAGAGGAGGCTCAGAGGGGATCTGGTGGCCATCTATAAACTGGCCAAGGGAGACCAGCAGGCAATGGGAGAGTCCCTGTTTCCCTGAGCGCTATTGGGAGTAACAAGGAATAACAGCCATAAGTTGACTGAGAGTAGATTCAAGCTAGGTACCAGGAGGCACTACTTCGCAGTCAGGGCAGCTAGGATCTGGAACCAACTTCCAAGGGAAGTGGTGCTGGCTCCTACCCCGGGGGTCTTCAAAAAGAGGTTAGATATACACCTTGCTGGGGTTGTTTGGCCCCAGCATTCTTTCCTGCCCATGGCAGGGGGTCAGACTTGATGATCTGCTTAGGTCCCTTTTGACTTTACCAACTATGAAACTATGAAACCTGGTTTCTCTCTCCCAGTTGTCTGGTCACCTGTTGTGTTCTCTGGTTTGCTAGGGCTTCCTGCCCCAGGAGGAGTCTCTATCTTCATCGCAGAAGGTAAACGTGCACTCTGGCATCCCAGGGGTTTTTCAGTTGCCGCCTGACCTTCTGCCTCTTTACCCAGAAACTGGTTTCTGTGGAGTCGTGCTGGTTCAGGTCTGGCCACAAGGAGAACATCTGGTGGCACAGCCAGTGCTCCTCCTTCTCTCCCTCTTGTAATTCAGCTGGCAAGCTTCTTTTACCTGCAGGACTTTTCGGTGCCAAACCAATCCATGAGCCCCCTTCTGTAATCTGACCTCATACTGGCCACCTGGACACCAGGGTTGTGGTAAGTGGGGTGTGAGCCTGCCGCAGTTGAATATCTCAGTCAACAGAAATTGGAAAATATCAAGAACAAATGAATCTTCCTCTTTAATATGCAGCTATATATTGGGACCCTGAGTTTACAATCCTTACTCACTCAAGTAAGCTTTTCATGCAATCCCATCAATGGTGGCTCTGATTCAAATGATATTTGAAGTTACACACACACACTTTAAGGACATGAATAGTTCCATTGAAAGTAAATTCAAGCAAGCATGTGTTTAAATGCCCTTATGAATCAAGGCTGGTGAGATAAGGGAACATATTAATACAGAGTGCCAGGGTTGATCCTAAAATGTGATGGACTCAATCCAAAAGTCAAAGTTATTATGGAAGAACTAGAAAATTCTAAAGGAAATTAATCATTTAAGATTAAGATGATGATATAGTAAGTAAGATTTGATGATATAGAGTTAGACTGAATAGTAGTGTGAGACTAGGATCAGATTAACAGTGGTAACAAAAGGCTTTAGGGAATGTTCAGTTCTCCAGTGCAAATGTATACACCTTATGCATATGCTCATTAGAAAGGTTCAGAGAAGATTCCATATGTTCAGTAGCAAAAGAGAAAAGAACAACAGCAAATCACAACATTGGAAACTACTAGATACGAGTTGGCCACAGTTTAAAGAAACTCATTCACTTGAGTGTTGCTTTCTAGGGCTGTGCAAAGCTTCAGTCCCTGATTCAATTCGGTGGAGATTCAGCCCAATTTACAGCCAAATCCTTGTATCCAAATTGAATCAGAGGACCCTTTAATCTCTCCAAATTGAATCAGAACCTTCCAAATTGATTTGGAGAATTTAAGAAAGATTCAGAGATTCAGACATAGATACAGCTTTAAATGTTTTTTCTACATACCTCTAGGTAGCAGGTAGCTTGTGAATGCTGTGATGCTGGGGTGCATGGCACATCCCATAGGAGCATGGGGGGGCTTCCCAGTGCACTTAGCAGCAGACCCAGAAGTGGATCAGAAGCACTTCCAGTCCACTTCCGGGTCCACCAGGGAGTGCCGTGGGGGTCCGTCTGTGCCCCCTCCAGCTTGGCAATTGGTGCCTCCTGGTTCTAGGGGGGCACCCAACACCCCCTGCAGCCAATCATCAAGCTGGAGGGGCATGGGCCCCCCCGTCCCCCAGCATGCTCCCTGGTGGACCTGGAAGTAGATTGAAAGTACTTCTGGTTCATTTCTGGGTTTTCCACTGAGCACATAGAAGGCCTCCCTGCACTCCTGTGGGACACTCCATCTGCCCCAGCATTGCAGTGTTCACGAGATGTGCTGGTACCTTGAGGTATATAGAAAAAAACATTTAAATCTGTGTCTGTGTTCAAATCACTGATTCTCCAAATCAGTATCGAATCTTCAGATTTGGATTTGGCTGAATTTAATCAGGCAAACAGTGATCTGAATCAACAAATCTAATCATTGTCCCTGATTCAGGCCAAATCTAAATCTGAATCAAACAGGGCCTGCTTTGCTTCCCCTTAATGTTTACAAAATAGTCATAAAGTAGCCCCCTCACGTTTTTACAGGGTAGAAAAAGATTCTATGTAGGGGCAAGTATATGTTATTACAGTCACTGTAGTATTGTTAATGGTCAACAGCATTGCCTGGAGTTTAAGGGTAGAGAATTTTGCCAGTTCTTCATTAAGGAATGAGTTCTCAATACAAAAATGTGTACTTGTGCTAAATTTTATTTATATCCCAGATGAATGCTATAGCACTGTGCTTTATATTCTTGCTTTACCCTGGAGCAAGAACAGGGGTAATGAATCACCAATTTTGTGAAACAAAAGTCAGCAAAATACTATATATAGATATAACGGCCTGATCCCAAAAGCTGCAGATCACTCAATCAAAATAGGGCATCAAGATAATAACCATTTTACTATCAAGTTCCCAGTCTGCCCAAATTATCATTAACGTGCATTTATATATATATATATATATATATATATATATATATATATTTGTAAGTTTGCTCCTTGAGCTTCACTTTGAGCTTGTGTTGGAACAAATATCTATTAATCCTTTAAATGTATTACACTCATTCAATTAGTGTCAAGGTACTCCTTGAAGGAGGAAGTGCTTTCATAGCAATGAACAACTGTCTTCCTTTTGGATAGAATAGAACCTGACCAGCATAAGCCACAAGATTTAACAGGTAAAGGCAATAATAATTTGCTCCAAGCTATGGGATGTTAGAGTAGAAATGCCCTATTTCAATCTATGAAGTCTTATAGCTGGCATTTTTGTAAGTGTCACATAACTGAATATATTGAGGACCCTGAATATAAGATGACCCCAGCAATAATTATATTCTATATGTGGAAAATTTATAAATATGTTATAGATTTCTAGGTATAGAATCTAAGTATTGGAGGGCTGAGCAATACTAAATGGAGGTTTATCTAAGTGTTGGAGGTACCTCCTCTGTCCCGTCCACTTCTTCCCCCGTGTAGCCTTCCTGCTCCCCCTCCCACCTGCACCCCCCCAGCTCCCCAGAGCCTCTGGCCCTCCCTTCAAACTCTCTCCAGTCTTTGCCCCATTCCCTACAGATTCCCCAGTCTCTCCCCTTCCCATTACTATCAGACTATTTGGGCTGCTCCATTTCAGAGCACAGCATGTGGAAGTTCAGACCTTGCCTTGCCACATAGCAGTGTCAGCACTGCTGGTTGGCTGGGCTGGAAAAGGAGTTTCCATGTGCTCTATGCCCAGGAGAGTCACAAGCCCTGAGTCAGGCCGCACGGAGGAGGGAAGGAGGCTGCTGTTGCTATCATTGTTCCTGTTAAATGTGTCGTATTCCTCAATGGATGGCAGACTCAATATTGGAAACTAATGGGTGCTGAACAATATACCATAAACCTTTCATACACAGCTTTAGAAGTTTATGAACATTTGGAGATTCATAATTTGAAGATGATCAAGTGGCTCTGAATTCTTACAAGTAATGAATAAAATTTATTGGTTTTCAAATTATATTTTCAAACATTGTGCATAATTAAGTAAGTGCTCACACATCACAGTAAAAAAAAAATCTGACTTTTGACTATTTGACCAGCTCTACCTAATATTTCTCTCAATGGTTTCTTTAAGGTAATCTAATTAGCATTCATAAGTTTAAAATCCTTGGGTAAATTCTGCCATAGACGTGCAGAGATTGGTTTTTTTTTTTTCTAATTTACTTTGCTCACAGATTTGATTGGTACAAGTGACAGTAGGACTGGGTCCAGATTTCCCAAAGGAGAAGCTAGGAAGCAAAGACATCTTGCAGTGAAGGCACTAACGAGCGCTAGAAACCTAGGTTCAGTTTCTAGCTCTGATAAGGATGTGTGCACCCTTTAACAAGTCACACAATTTCGATGGTTGGATGTTAGTAAATAACACTTGGATTTTTAACTCTCATAGAAACTTTTGACAGTGTCACTCACTGGATCTCACCCTCCTTATGACAAAATTTTCCCATCTCACAGAGGAACTGGAAAGATACATTTGTTGATGTTTGTGCACAGATGAGATGCTCTAGTGCAGTAGTGCTCAAGCTTTTGGCTAGATGAGTGGTACAGAGCCAGTCTGTAGGCCAGACTGGGCCAAGAACTGCTCCCACCTATCCTGGCTGGCACATATAGAAATCAGGTCCTGTACTGGTCCCATGAGCCTAATCTAGCTTGCCAGGCTCAGGGTTCCCCAACAGGCTGGAAATTTGACAGCAGGAAAGAGGTGCTACCTCTCCCCCTCCATCAAATTATCAGACCCATGGGGAAGCCCATGGGCTGGATGACAGTGCTTCAGTGGCCATTTCTGGTTTGCAGGTCAGGGTTTGAACACTCCTGCTCTAGCAAAAAGTGTTACATAAGTAGCTGGGTGAAAAATAATATTAGACTGAATGTTTGTGGGCCTATACAGTAGAGCTTGTTAGGAATTTGACAAAATGTTTTTTTAACTGAAAAATGTCGAATTTGTCAAAATGGTATTTCTTGAAAGAGAAGATCAATTGAAAAATCCATCACAACATAAGATAGATCAAGTCATGTCAAAAAAATCCTATTTTGACTTTTTCAAAATGAAAACTTTCAGTTAAAAAAAAGTGATAGTGCAAGGATTTGTAGCTTGTCAAAGACTGAACAACACAATGTTTTAATGGACCTGAACTGATTTTGTTTAAATGTTGGTTTGTAAAATGTTGACCTTTTTCCAATTCAGGATGGGGAAAAATTTCTAAAAATCTTGGAAGTTTTCACAGGATAGGGACAGTTTCCCAGGAACTCTTAACAGGTAATACTTAACAAGTATTTTCCTAAGGTTGTTTTTTATAGTGTAACTCTACCTTTGGCTAAGTCATGTCCAAAGTAGTGCAATACTTCTTTCCATCCATTCCTAACTTCACACTTTATTTCATGCTCTGTCTAGTAGCTGCAGTGCCGTTTTTCACCTAATGCACAAAGCGTCCTCCTTCCCTTCCTAGGACCATTTCCTTCAGGAATCCTCCTTGTCCAGATCATATTGATAGTAGACATCCACAAGTCACATTTACACTGCCCTGCAAACTGTGTTGAAGTTTGATCCTAAATGCTACAAGACCAGATCTTATCTCTTCAGTTAATTTACTACAGCATTTTGCACATAATAAATGGAGAACAACAGTATGCTTGCTTCCTAGATATATGGAGGTGCCCCTCAAGAAGCCCCAGGCCCTTTACAGATATTCAGTTTCTCTTGCAAGAGTCACTGCTTTCCCATGAGAAACCATGAGAAACCATTTGCCGGACTCTGTTTCTCCAGTAGGGAGCAAAACATGCCCCCTTCACAATCTCCACATTGCACTGCAGGGAGACATAGGCTGACCATGGGCAGTTGGGGTCAGCCAATTGGGTCAGCCAGTTAGGGCTGCCATATGCACTACAGCCATTGGTCATTACTCAGGAAGACTATGAGAGCCTGTAGAACATTCCAAGATTTGTGCACAGGCCCCTTCTGCAGCCCCACTATGTCAGGACTGCAAACTCTCTGCTCTTCAGGGCCTCAGCATTCAAATGTCTGTACACATGGCTGTAGGTAAATTTATCTATCAGGAGAACAAATCTGGGAGAGTTCTCACTGCTAGACTAGATTGGTCCAGTAGGCAAGATTTCTCATTCTATTTTTTAAAGATTCACAGAGAAACTGAACAAGAACCTAAAAGAAAAGAAGTCATAAGCAAGCCTATCCCTCACACCTTGACACAGGCCCCAGAAGAAACCATTTACAAGTAAAACCTTACCTTGAGGATCCTTACATCCATGCCTGCTTCTAGGTATCTTCCTTATTCCATTCACAAGCTCCTTCCCTCTCAGGCATACCACTTACTGCACAGTTTGATTTGCTCCAGGTCAACCTCATGAAGAGGAAAGGGAGTTGCCTCCTTTCCCAGCCCACTAGAGTTCTCATAGTTCTGGGAAACCAGAATGCCTCAACTTGAATGTCAGCAGCAGCAGCTCGCCTCGCATCTGTCCCACTCTTCAAAAAGTTATCACACATTTATAGCAGGTTTGTGTTCTGATGCAGCCATGACACCCCCTGGTGGTTGCACAGTCCCTGTCCAGCTCCAACCTTAGTATGCTTTCATCTCCTTACTCACCTGCCTCACCTTTAATGTAGTTGCTTAATTAGAAGGCTGCCTAGGGGTCCAAGAGTGAGACTAAATGTGGACTTCATCCTCCCCAATACCTACTCCCATGCCTCACAGGTGATACTCCTGATGTTACACGTCCTGGCCTATGCTCCTCCTGGGCTCTGAACTCTCAACCCCAGTTTTTATTATAGTTTCATAGTAGTTTCATAGTAACTAGGGTCAGAAGGGGCCTAGAGCAGGCCATCTAGGCTGACCCCCTGCCAATGGCAGGAACGAGAAGTAGTGCCTCCTAATGTCCAACCTAAACCTGCTCTCTAGTAACTTGTGACCATTGGTCCTAGTTACCCCTGGTGGTGCCCAGGAAAAAAGAGCCTGTTCTTATCACCCTTCTTGAGCTACAGGCTCCTTGGCCCCCCTGGTTTCCAGCTGTGGTCCCTGACCCTCAGTCTCACTATATCCTGGCCCTACTTCTAGGCCAGTTGAGATCTCCAGTGTCCCTGATCCTGGCAGCTGTCCCTGACCTACAGTTTGCCTAGACCCTGGCCCCCACTCTTAGGACAATAAGATCTTTGGGCTTTCTGGCCCTGCTGATACTCTGCCCTCTCTCTCAGCTTGGGTCTTCCAGCCTCAGTCCTTGTTCCTCTTGGGCCATGGTCTCCTTGGCCCCCTTGGTCTCCAACTGTGGTCCCAGACATTCAGTTTCCCTAGAACCTGCCCCACTCCTAAACAAGTGGCCCCAGCAGTCTCTGGCAGTTATCCCTGACCTTCGGTCTCCCTAGACCCTGCCCACACTCCTAGGCCAATGAGACCTTTGGGCTCCCAGGCACTGCTCGCAAACAGCTCTCCTGAGCTACTGACCTTGTTCTCAGGTCTATCTGCTCCAAGACCTATGCTGTTCCCAGGCTCTGGCCTTGCCCCAGCCCTCTAGCCCTTTTTACCCTGTTCTTGGGCTCTATGCTGCTTAGCCCTGCTGCCAGGAACTCCTCTCCCTGTAGCTCTCAGAGCAAGACTACCTGATCAGCTCAGGCTCTGGGTTTATATAGCTCAAGTTCAGCCCCCCCAGCTCCTGGTCAGGTGTCATCTTAATTGCCCCCTGCTACACCTGCAAGCTATTTCTCAGGCAGTCTGCCTCCTTAAAGTGACAGGTTTGCTAAGTGCCCTGTCACACCATTATAAACAGCACTTTTGTAATGCTGCTCCCTTGTTGTATAATAGTGCATCATTCACTATTAAAGTACAACAAAAATACTAGCATATTTTACTTTTTATTCATTGTACAAGATAGAAACTCATTTATTACAGAACAAGCTGGTACTCCATTTGCATGTTAGCAAACTTTTTAAAAATGATCTATGGAACACATGTTAGTAATATCCAATGACAACACAGCTGATGACTTGGCTATTGGGCCTTTCTTCAGCTCCTGGGGAAAATAAAACATGATATATATCAGTTGTTTAAATATACTTTTGAGACAGTACTTCTATTTACCAGTTTTCCTCACACCATATTTTCATGTATATTCATTAGATATTTTTTTAGTTGAGCTGTACAAGAGGAATTGAATAAAAGGCAAACACTCAGGGCAAAGTTTAATAAATAATATGATCCAGAAAGATAGACATATATAGACAACACCACAGATGCTGGGAAAAAATACTAGCTATAAAGCTAGGCAGCTAATTCAGCAAGAAATAAGCCACTCTGTCAAGGGGTCAGATGTTGGATTGAAGTCTGGATACCTCAAAAGCAACAACAACGAAGGAACTTCCTTGCATGCCCTCAAATGCTTTGTGTATTTAGTTGCTAAAACATCCAGGGTAGGTGAAGGTCAGAACTAGAGAGAATGATGCAGGATTCAAGGAGATACTTGAAAAAGGAGGTGGAAGCTACTTTATACAAGGGAATGGGAAGTAGAGTATACTCAAAGAAAAAAAGGATGAAGTGACCGGCATGAATAAGACAAATAGAATGTTCAGAAAAGAAGACTAAGTAGGCCATCAGAAGGAATGAGGTCTCAGATGTAAGACAGTATGCTACCATGATCAAAGGTTACTTTGTACTTGAACAAGAGCAACCCCATGGGGAGCTTAACTATGTTAAGGGTATTCACTTCATGCCAGTAGCTGATTTCTATTAACTTGCTGAAGTGTTTTATGTAAGTCTACAGGTGATGCTTAGAAGAAGAGTTAGTGACTGGAATGAGTACATTTTATTTTGAAAGCTAATATAGGAAGATTCTTTCCACGGCATTAGGATCCAGGTGTCTATTGCACCACAAAAATGTACCAAGGGAGAAAAGAGTGGGGTGGCATGGATGAGACCCACAGAGCATTAATGTAGTTGGCAATAGCCAACGCTCATGATTTTTAGCATTGTTCTTAATGTCTATGCTTCGGGAATGTGAAAAACTTAGCTCTTTCTTTTAGCTGTATATATAACTATAAATATAGTTAACAGAAACAGTTACGTTTTTCACGTTTCTGAAGTGTAGACTTTAAGAACAACACCAAAAGTCATGAGAGATGGCAACACTGTTGACGGCAGAAGACAGAAAATGGACTTTGGAAACCACCAAGGTGTTTGAGTTCTTCACCCCACGCCCAGCCCTGCTCCTCAGACAGGACTTCTCGGTGGTCATTTTTTGTATTATTACATATACAACAACTGTCAGGAGAAGTGATGAAAGCAGATTTAAACTCACACTCTTAATAATCTATGTTTGCATATCAGATTTGTTCAGCTTTCATGAAGCTTCCCTCAGGACAATATCAAGCAGCATGTGAGGGTGAACCTCAGAATCTAAAGCCCTCTCCATTAAAGTTTGAGATGCATGAAAATCAAAGGGAGAAAATTACCTAGCTGTAAACAGCTTATGAAAATGAGGCAGGACCTAGAATATGCTTTTTTTCTTGTGAATAACAACAACATTGTAATGGGGAGCCAAAGGCTCCTGTTACTTTAAGGAGAGCATGGCAGATCAAGTTTCCTGTGAGGGCTGACTGGTAGGCAGCTAAAAAGCAGGCTAGCTGCTAGAGCTAGATCCCAGAAAGCAAGCAGGCCAGAAACAACAGCATAGCACCTACCACTTGAGAAGGGACTATCTTGGAGCTAGCTGTTCTTCAGCAAGCAGCCAAGGAGAGACTTCCAGGCAGCAGAGAATTAAGAACTGCAAGCAGCGGGGCTAAGCTGCAGCAGAGGAGGGCAGGCTGGCCCCATGCTGTCATGGCCCCACCACTCCTGGGGGCTCCATGGAAACTGGCCACAGTGACCCAGGCAGGGGCTGCTGGGACATGGAGACCCCCAGAGGCCCAATCTGGCCTATGGGCTAGACTGTGCCTCCCTGCTGTAGGGAGAGGAGCTCCTGGGGAAAGTGGTTGTAGGAGGCAGGCTAGCTGGCACTCAAACTATCCCAGAGAGCTGCAGGGGGAGAAAAAAGGGGACTTACAGACTGTGGTGAGGCAGTGACCTAGAGCAGGGTGGATTTCACTTGTGAAGTAGGCTGCTTGCATTTTTGTTGGGATTAGCTTGGTAATGGAGGACTGTGTTGTGTCTACATGGGAGATGTGGAGGCCATAGAGGGGTGCCTGGTGGAGCTGGTGCAGCAGATGCAACCTGGCTTGGGGCCATTGCAGAGGGCTGGAGGAGCTAAGCCAAGGAGGAGGTGAAGCTAGAGCAGGCTTAATCCAAGAGGCTAAAGCCTGGGAAGCAGTGGAAGCCAAACTAGGGCCCGGGGCCCAGGGAAAAGAGGGGCTGTTACCAGAGCCAGGGGCCTGGTAAACTGACTGAAGCATTTGACTGTGTGGGTCAGAGGAGCCCATGAACAACTCAAAGTAACATCCGAGAGGCATGGATATGGCTACAGGGGAGGATGGAAGTCACAAATCATCCATGAGGTGACTAATAGGGCTAGGAAGGCCACAGCTTAGTGTCCAAGGGGCAAGACAGAGCTGGAAGGGGCTCATTTTGGGGCCCTGGAGGCAGCCTCCCAAAAACTTTTAAGCGACATCAAGACATTGTGGCACAGAGATAAAAGGAAAAGGACCCCAAGGAGTTGGAGTGGGGGCAGGGGTCAACTGGCCACTGGGGGCATTATAGCCATCCTAAAGCCCTGGTCCTGTCACAGGCACCTATTTTCAGGCAGTCCTCAGACTTACGACGCAATTGATTCCATGAT
>JAGPOW010000304.1:96296420-96322129 GCA_030014935.1 Caiman crocodilus
CCCCCCAAACTGGTACTACACAATCCATAACAAAAAGACATTCCCCACTCTCAGAAGCTTATACAAGACTCACATGACCCACTGGGCTTTTTTTAAGTTTGGTTTCTCTAGAAACACATCCTTCTAGGATCTGCTTGGTTTTTTGCAATTTGCTCCTTCTTGACTGTGAGTAGAGAAAAATGACTGTCTTCCCAAGCCTAGGTCATGAGCGGCATAAAACAAAATGTCATTGGTGATATTAGAGGAGGGGGACACTTATCTTCTATCCTCTGGTCTAACATGCTCCAATAAGCAGGGAGTTAACAATACTGACATTTCAAATATCAGCCCTGGTATCTGAATAAGAATGGAGAAGAGCACATGTATCACAGTTATTGTTTTAAGTTTGCAAACACAGTATCTTTTAGTTTCAAAATTGTGACAAATGTATATTTCAGTAATCACAGCTTGGTCTTACTGTTTTCCCCTCTTACATTAAATCTTAGATTTTTTGAAAAACAAAGCAGAGTGAGAGAGCTGCCCCTGCACTGTTTGAACTATGCTCAATTTACACTATAATGTTTTAATGACATAGCTATAGTAGGACATATACATTGTATCCCTACCTGACAGCACTATAAGAAAAATACCTACTGTACATGCACTTTTAAGGCAAACACCCCTTTAACTAGGATAGTTTATTCAGTTAGGGAAACTGTTTAAGATGTATCAGGAAACAAAACCTCTTTTGCCATTATAAATTATTTCTCCAACTGAGGGAGTTTCTAAGGAGGCATAACAATCAGAGTTGGCACCCTGGGCCAACCCTGCATGAGACTGGGGAGGGGGGAAGGATAAAGCAGGAGGGATGTGTTCCAAAAGCTGGGGAGGGAGGAGTGCAAAAGTCACCTAGACTGGGGACTCAAAAAGAGTCTTTGGCTGCTGTAATCACCTCCACACAGTTTGCCCACCCCAGCTGTTGCTTCTACAGCAGCAGCATGGTGTCCATGCACCCGGCAGGTGCTTTTGCTGCCAGAACACAGACTCTGCAGGGATGCAGGAGGTGATTCTGGCACCCCGACGTTGGTGCCAGGGTGGAGTCCCACTCACCCATACCTAGTTAAGCTACTGGGTTTCCGATACTTCATATCAGAGGTTGGCAACATTTACTTGTAGCGGGCCAGAACAAGCAACAGTCCCCACTGTGATCCAGCAGAGGCTGCCCTTGGTTGAAACCCTTGCTGCCCACATGTTGCACAGCATAAGCAAAGCACCCCACTGCCATATGCTACTGATGCCATGTCTCTGCCGGCCTGATTCAAAAGCTGTAGGTTGCCAACCACCTACCTTTTACCAATACTAGCACATCCTTTCAAATGTAGGGAAGGCTTCCAAACCTCAGTCCAAGTTGTCGTAGGTTACTCATCTGATCACTAAAGTAAACAGTTCTATGCAATCCAAAGCTTCATTTTTATTCTTCACAAATTAGATGGTAACAGTTAATCCTTTAAACTGTGAGACAAGTATTAGCCTGTGAATGGTTCTTTGTGGCAGGGGGGTGTTTTTTGTTTGTTTGTTTCAGTGTAGCCCACAGAAACTTGTTGGCAGTGCTCAGTCTACAGGACCAGAACTGGAGAAAAATACATGACACATGATAATACTTCTCCTTAATTTGTATTCAACAATTGTTTAAGTCAGACATGCCCGCTTTTTTAAACTAACTGAAAATCCACCCCCCCCCACACGCAAACACAATTCTAATATTTTCTCCATCACTAGGCTCTAGACAGTAAGTGCATACATTATTTATTGAAAATAATTGCAAGACAATTAGTTGAGCGAAGATAATAATTTCTGAATGGGAGTAGGTAGTGAGACACAAAAAAGGCATATGGTATTTTACACAGTGTTTATAAATAATAAATGCTGGCTAGAAAAGAAAAGCAGCATGGGCTTGACTGATCAAGAATAAGCAGAGAAAATGGCATTTTCACAGGGGCGTATATTGATCCAGACCTCAGTTGAAGCCTGTGAGTTTGGTTTTGTTTTTTTACACATTATCTCATTTGTGAAGTGTTCCCAGTTCTCTGCTCTAGGATTGAGGATTTCAGAGTACCCCTGACTCTGTTTTCTACTGTAGTGGTTCTCAACCTTTTTTAGACTCAAAGTACCCCTCAGTAGATTTGAGGCACCCCTCAACAGACTTGAAGCACCCCTCAGAAAGTGCTGCTTCTTTGTTTTTAACTCTTTTCTTGATGACAAAATATAATACAGCAGCTCTTCTGTTGCAAAAAACTCTGAAAGACTGCAGCATGGCAGAATGGTTTCAATGTTATGGATTCCTGCTTGATGTTTCTGGGTTTATTTTGTGAATCCTGTTTGCACATCTAACAGTGCTGACATTGTGTGGCACCCCACAGCACCAGGATCTCAAGGCAACCAAGGGTGCAATGGCCCACTGTTTGAAAATCACTGCTCACACTGATCTTTAGCAGCTGTTTCTTGGGATGAGAAAAGGCATGAGCTTCCCCACAGTGTGCTGTGAAAACCCAGGGAGCACAATTTGGAGCTCTCAGGAAGTACAATTCTGCCATGAGGGGAGGCATGGTTTTGTACTTCCCCTCATTCTCCCTCTTCTCCCCATCAATGCTCTTATTATGCAAGCCACATATCACAGCCTTTAGCAAAACAAAGCACAAGTCTGGCTTCCACCTCCATGCCTCTACTTTTATTTGACTGCAGACACCTGCCCTTCACACCTAGTCCTACCCTCCTCCCTGGCATTGTTTTGCCCATGCCCCTCTGTGCTGCCCTGGCTTGCATGTCTCTGCACTGCGCCTTCTGTTCCCTGCCTGCTTGTTCTTTTCCCGGTTGCCCCACCTTACTGCCCCTCTTCACCTTGGCACTTCTCTACCTGCTCATCTCTGCCCCTGCCCTATGCCATTCAGGACCCTCTACTGCCCCTGTTCCCTGTACTCTCTACCGGCCCCCTTCCCCACCAAGGCTTTGTCCAGTCATTTTCCTTCCTAATTCCCTCCCTGAGGCTATGCCCCTTGTCATGTAGCCCTCCATGCTTCCCATGCACACTGGTCCAATTCAGGGCAACCCCTGGGACCTCAGACATGTGGGCTTGGGTTTTGCAGCTCTGTACCTATCAACCTAAGGAAAGGAAAGGAAAGGAGAGGAGAGAGAGATATATAAAGTGTCCAAAATATAGAGCAGCTCCTTAGCAGTCAACCTGTGTGTGTACATGTGTGCATGTCTGTGCATGTGTGTGTGTACATCCACGCTATGGGAGCAGCGCTCCATCAATCAACCCAAGTGTGTATGTGTGTGTCTCCAAACTATGAGAGCAGCTCCCCAACAATCAACCTACTGAAAAAGGGGGGGGGGGGCGGGAGTCTCCAAACTATGCGAGCAGTTCTCCATCGGGGGGGGGAGGGTGTGTGTGGGGGTGTGCGCGCGCGCGCTGCGTGTGCAGGAGGGCACCGCGGGCTGTGCGTGCCCGATGCGGTTTGTGCCTCTCCCCGGGGCAGAGGGCAGCGCCCAGCTGCATGCCCAGGGCTGCCGGGCGGAGCAGGCGGTGGCAGGCCGCCTCCTCCTGCCCTTTCGCGAGTGAGGCGGAGCTGGGCTCCGCCCGCCCTCCAGCGCCGTCCCCCGGGGAAGTTGGCGGGCTAGGAGGACCCCGGGGGGCGCTGGCCCTGGCCGGCCCGGCGCAGGGAGGCAGGGCCAGGCGGCGCATTGCAAACCGCGCGCGCCGCGCCGCGCCCCGGCCCGGCCCGGCCCTGCCACCGCGTGCAACTAGTGCCCCCGCCTCCTCCCTGCGCGGCGGTGGAGGACCGGGGCACGGCGAGCGAGGCAGCCCGGCTTTGCCAAGGCGGGTGGGTGGGCTCCCCGCTCGGCGGCCGCTTGCCCGGCAGCACCGGCGGCGGCGGCGGAGTGCCCAGCCGCGCTCCCGCTCCGCTCACAAGGATGCTGGGGGGCGATGCCTGGCGCCAGGGAGGACGAGATCTGCCAGACCGCGCTGCAGCTGCTGGCCGAGCTCTGCTCCATCGGCGCCGTGGAGAGCGAGCACTGCCGGGACTTCGTGTACTACCTGCGGGACAGAGCCCGGCCCCGCCTCGCGCACTCGGGTACGCGCCCGCCGCGGCTCGCGTTCCGCGCCGTGCTGTGTGCGGTGTCTGCGTGTGTTAGTTTGTGTGCGTTGTGTGTGGATGTGGGCGTGCTGTGTGTGCCTTGTTATGTGTGTGCATTGTGTGTGTTATGTGTGCACGTGTGTTATGTGTCTGTAGTGTGTGCGTTATGTGGGTGTGTTGTGTGTGTAGTGTGTGCGTGTTACGTTTGTGTGTGTTATGTGTGCATGTGTTATGTGGGTGTATGTGTGTAATATGTGTGTTATGTGTGTCTAGTGTGTTATGTGTGCATGTGCGTTATGTGTGTATCTGCATGTTATGTTTATGTTGTGTGCATATTATGTGTGTGTGTTATGTGTGTGTGTGTTGTCTGTGTTACGTGTGTTATGCGTATGCATGCGTTGTGTGCATGTTATGTTTGTATGTTGTGTGTGCTATGTGTGCATGTATTATGTATGTGTCTGTTTGTGCAGGGGGGTGAGTTACTGGAGGACAGAGGAGGCAACAGCTCCCTATGGCTGCCCTGCTTTGCTTGGCTGCTTAGGGGAAAGAAAGAGGCTCCCAATCCCCACTCCCCCCTTCCCCAAGAATCCTTCCCCCAGGCAGGATGGCAGGGGCTGCGTCCTTCTCCACTGCCCCCTGAGGAGAGCACGATCAACAGGTTCCTCCCCTACACGAAAGATTCCCCCCCTACTGCAGGAGCTCCTCCTCCTGTGGTTCAGTGGGGTCAGTCAGACAGTTTTTATTCACTGGGACACTCTGTAGATTGTATAGGATGGTTTGGATAGCCTTGATCCTACCTTAGGCAGGGGGTCGGACTAGATGCCCCTGGAGGTCCCTGGAAGCCCTGCTTCTCCATGGGTGCGTCTACACAGTCATTAATGCGCCTTAGTTACTGTGCATTTGATGTATTACTTCCTTAATAAAGTACTAACTAAATGCGCAGTACCTAGAGTTAACTGCACAGTAGTGCCGGCACCTAGTTATTTAGTAATGCTTACTACACATTAGCCTAATAACACAGCACAGTAGGCTAGTAGCACAGTTTTTGCTATGACACGCTACTGTGCAGTATTATTAGGCTAATGTGCAGTAAGCATCTCATATAGACGCGCTGTATAGCTAGGCTTCCCAAGTCCAAGCACCAAACTTGTGTCATTCCCCAGTGTCCTCCAGAGGGCTGGTCAACGGAGAAATGCAAAGGAGGGAAGGGGATTGAAGCGTGCCTAAATCACTGGCATCCTTTTCTCAGACTAGCTGAAGAAATCCATAAGAGATCAGTGCATTTCGGGCTGCCCCTTTCCCAGGTGTGGATTCATTGCCTTTAGGTCCTAGACCTGCTGGCAGGTGGCTGTACAGTTATTGCTAGCTTTCACACAACTTTAAATTGGCGCTGCATAGAGCAGAGTTCCTTGTCAACAGCCCTGTACGCTCATTTTCATTATTAATAATAATTTTTTAAAACCCCCAAAGGTGTCATAGAATCACAGAGAAGTAGTGCTGGAAGGGACCTGCAGAAATCATCTAATCCAACCCCCTGCCTGAGGCAGGATCAGCCTAAACAAAGCATCCTATACCATCCGTACAGTGTCCCAATGAAATATATTTGTACATGCTCATCTGAAGGCAGCGTGAGTCCCAGATATCTTTTTTTCAGTTAGAGCTTATTCACTGTTTCATGATTCCATCCTTAGAGGTTGTTGAAACACGGGTAGACAACCTGTGGGATGGCTGGGATGAAATAATTGGATAAAAGACCTACTTTGAGCAGGGGGTTGGATTGGATGACCTCCGGAGGTTCCCCCTAACCCTCCAACGATTAAGAAGTTGCTCGCTTCCTGATACTAGTTTTGACCCACAAGTATCTTGTGAGCTCATTCAAACTATGACCTGAGTGGTTGGTCCTTAATGGCTTGTTCAAGTGCTAAAGATTAACTGTCTTTCTTGAACTCTGTGGTCCTTGCAGTCGTTCTAGGTTTAATTCTAAAGCTCCTGGGTCTTTAAAACACAATGAAACCTATCATCTCTCAGGGCTATACTTTTTTGTTTTGTTTCTTCATTGAACTGGATGTGTTACTTTACTATTTCAGTGATACAACAAGGCAGAATTAATCAGTCTTAAGCATCATCTATCTGAGAGATGTATTTGTGTTATGTCATGAGCATGGCTGCCTTAATTTTTTATCTCTCGAGATAGCGGGCTGATTTAAAACTTGACCTTCAGCAGGCTTCTTAATGAGGAAGCTGGACTCCTGCTGCTGTTTAAAAAACTGTTGAACATTTGATGTTAACTTCTATCGAAGTTCTGGATCCCTTTAGTCCTCAGGGAAAAAAGAAATTATAGATTTTAAGTAGAGTTTAAAAGTTTGTGTACCATGTATGTAGATGGTGTGTGTTATATATAAGCATTCCACCAAATTGGAGTTTCACAGGCATGAAGGAAAATTAAAGTGAGAAATCAATGAGAAACCATTTTTGAAAGCGTTAAAGTAAGTAAGAACTGGACTGCACTTGCAGTTTTTACACGGTGGTGGTATTTCAGCTGAACATTACTGTACAGTACTTATTTACTGTTCTTTAAAGAAATTAATTTAGTCAGCATATTGCACCTCAGTTTTAGCCTCTTCTTCAATGCCTTTTACTTTTTGAAACAAAGATTTTTACTGTAATTTGGTGAATCTGATGTAGCTTTCACAAAGCAATCAAGTGACAAATACTTGGGTAGACTTAAAAACCATCAGCAATCCAAAAAGAATAACAAAACTGAGATAGAAAAGTCTTCTATCTACAATCAGTGAAGAATAATCTTCCTGTGTAGTTTGCTTGTTTCAAGGTCTATGTGCAACTCTGCTGTATCTCCATTCACATAAAAATCTCTAAAATTAATTTCAGACATAAATAGTAAGAACTTACAAAATTACCAAAATAGGTAGAATTATTCACAAAATAATTAAGATTAAGGACATGAATTTAGTAGTCAAATATTTGATTCAAATATATCATATTTGTATTTAACTAACATCCATGATTGTGACTGTTTCTTTAGTTTTCATACCCTAAGTATCACATGCTTGCATCTTAAATAATGATTCACAACAGGATGCATGTTTAAGTCAATTCTTGCTTAGAACAATGACTTATTTGTACTGTAAGTAATGAGTCTAGCCTCAGACACTTTTAGTAGCATGATCATTTAGGCTTCTTGCAGAAGTTGCTTGTATTTCCAGTAAAGTGTCATGCAGAAAAGATACCTGGCATTCTGTTTGGAAGCATTTTAAAAATATGTTAACCAGTATAGACTTATATAAATTTTGCTTGTATAGTTGGAAGAAGATGGGATCGTCATTTTCATATACTGCTTTTGTTAATGATGAAAAATGTTTCTTATTTTGCCCATTTTTTTCTGAAACCATTACTATAGGATGAATTAATAGGATTTGTTGCAAGTCTAGTTTGTTACACAGAGTAGCTATGCTATACAGGTTTCCCTCGCTTCATGCAGCTTCTGTATGTGTGAATTTGCTCTTATACAATGACCCTTTTGATACCAAGAAATCACTATATGCAAGGTAAATTCACTTTTTTGTGATTGGTGTGGTGGAAGGCTTCAGTCAGCTGCTTTATGCAGTGCATTGTAGGAGTGAGTCACACCAAAATATAGTCTCCTGCATGGATCTGTGCTCCTTGCTTGTTGTCTGCAACATGTGTTTCTGTAGTTGCCATCCCTATTATGATAGTGCCCTGTGCTTATGTGTACTGTCTGTCATTGGCAAGTACTCAAATTGTCTTGTAACAGTGGTAGAAATGAGTCTGGGGGTCAGTACAGTTGAGGTCTTGGAACATATCCCTATTTGTCACATTGTAAAATGGGCTCCTTTTATGTGAATTCAAGTTATGCGCTGTTTTCCAGGAATGTATGTACAGCATAAAGCGAGGGAAACCTTTATTAGGAATTTATTAATATAACTTCACTTGCACTATTATAATTAATTCTATAATTATGGAGATGCATATAGACTGTCATATAAATTAAATACCCAGGGTTTCCTAGTACTGGAGTCAAAAGCTCTAGGCTTAGAAGAAGGCAGTGTTTTCTATTTTCCAAGGTGGTACCACTGCTTCTCCTGTAGCCACTCAACAGCATATGGGCCAAACCTATTGTGATTTATTTATACAAGTGATGTCATTGAATTATTGGCCTCTTAAGAAAGACTCATCCAATTTTCAAGGGCTGGAAGGATAGGGACTATAATATGAAACCACAAGGAAAAGTTTTGGCTGGGAACAATCAACATTGAAAAAATCAGCATTAAGTCATCTTGTAACCAAGAGTTACATTAGCCAAACCAAATGACGTTTCTCTCAGGTATCCATAAATATTCTCAGGCCAGACAAAAGAAAACCATCTAGGCTATAGCCAGACATTGCATTTGTCCTGGGTGAAACCATTTTATTCTGGGGTGAAGTTGCTTAGATGTCCATGTCGATTGTCCCAGAAGAAACCTTAAGAAGGGTATTGTGATAAAGTACTAACAGTTTATTCCAGGACATCACAAAGCGTTCCTGAATGGTTGTCCCAGGAAGCAACAGCAGAAAAGTGGCAGTCCATTCAGCTGCCTGCCCACTGAACCCTGATTGGAAAAGTGATGTGTGTACATGCCACTAAACACACAGAAATCTTTCTGACTAAATGGGGCTACTAAAATAGTGACAAACAAAATTGATGGACAAATAATGGTCAGCAGAATGACAGTCTACATTATGGCAGGGTTTGTACAAGAATGTATAAATACTATTTTAAAGTATTTTTTTTTTTTGTCATGTATGGTTGTTTCTATGTTCTTAGGTGCTCACTTAATGCTGTTGCTGCTTGAAAGAAACAATGTACAATGCTTTCTTTCACATGTAATTTACCCTATTGAGGCAGGAAGGAAGAACTGAGTATTCAAGAGATTGATATTCTATTCACTTTCCCACAAACACTTTAGATGTGATGTTGGGCAGGTCACCTAGGGCCATATTTTAAAGACCTTCAGATAAGTAAACATACAGAAAGGTACCTGGTGGGATTTTTCTACTGAATTCAATGGGAGTTAGGCAGCTGGGTAAATCCCACAAGGCCCTTATCTATCTTTAGTAACCTCTACTTCTTGCTCCTCCTCAGTTCTCCACTGGTAAAATGGTAATAACCGCATTTCCCTGTTTTAATGGAATGTTATAAATACATAAAAAACTCTAAGGCACTCAGATACTATAGCACAGGGGTTGGCAACCCCTGGCACACAGGATGTGTGTGTACCAGGATGTGACATGTGAAGGCATTTTGCTTGGCACCTGTGCCTCAAGGCAGACAGTGGGGAAGGGGCCAGGGTTGTGTGAAATAGGGGAATAAGGACACTGTCAGTGTCCCGCCAAATACTGCAGGGACAGGAGTATTTGTTAAAAAATGCTCAAGAGATCCAAGGAAGAACATATAGCCCACTGGAGAGGTACCAGTTTAGCACAAGTGATCTCTTTTGTTAACAGGAGTTGCTGTATCTTTTTGAGTAGCAAACACTAGTAAAGTATTGTGGGTTTGCTGTCATTATAAATAGCTCTGGATGTTTCACAGCTGGATGACAAAGAACTGGTCATCAGCTGTCATTTCAAAGGGTTATTGATATTACTTTTTGATACATTTGCCTTTCCCCCAACATAGTTTCGTGCTGAAGTTCAACTCAGAGTAGAATTCCCCAGATTTCAGTTATTTGCCAGTGGCAGACCTGCTATTGCCCTTTATTGATCTCTCTATTTCTGCTGAATTTCTGCATTGTCTCTTGTTATGACATGAGATGCCCTTCCCAGATTATCTCAACTTCTGATCTCTATGTACTCTACTGGGTATTTGATGCAGTGCTAGAGTGCTCACAGCCTGGTAATCTGCTTGTTGACACTGTTGAAATATAAATATGAAGAATTTATGTAAAGGATAAACTTAGAGGAAATTGTGTGTAGGAGATTATATCAAAAAGACATTGCACATTCTGGATTGAATTGTTCTTCACTTTTCCTTTTTTTCCTTTAGTAAAAGAACCCAATTCTAAAAACTTACAATAAAACATTTAAAAAGGTCATTGGAAACTCATGTGGACTAACAGTAGGATGAAAAGAAAGATCAGGAAATGCTTATGCAGATAAGGGTCATATAAAAGTGCTATGACATTAATCATGGTGATTTTTTCATAAATGTCACACTGAGAAAAATAATGGCAGCACACATATTAAGTAAAGTTTCCTATTCTTGCTGTCACATTTTGAGGATAAGCCAATAAGATCATAGGTTAGTTTTAATTACATACTTTAAAAATGACCACTATATGCTAAAATAGGATAATTGTCAGTGTTATGTATTTAGTGATAGACATTAGACATGAAGCACTCCATAGGTCACGAACAAAAGCTATGGATTTTTACAATAATGGACAAATTAGACATCAAATTAATCATTATTTATTTAATCAAATTGAAGAAAGCTCATTGCAATCCAAGAAGTCAAGATATTTAGTCATGGAAATGGGATGGATATTGCAGGAACAACATGAAAGGGCCAATTTACATTTATGTCAGTGAAATCTAGAGTTCTCTTCATCAGTACTTTACTTAAATAAGTGTGTGCAACTCCATGTGTGTTAAGTAGCCAAGTTGTAGCCATATTGGTCTAGAGTAGGGGTTTTCAACCTTTTTGGATCAGTGTACCCACAGCAGCCAGATGTGGGGGTGGAGGTGGGGAAGGGGCTGGCATATGGCTGGACACAGAGCCGGGGGGTGGGGGGAGGGTGGCACAAGGCCACGTGCGAGCTTCCCCCACCTCCCACGTCCTGGTGCCTGTGCAGCAGGATGGTGCGGGATGGTGTGTGGCAGCACTCCATCCCTGCCTGTCCGTATGTACCCCCTGTGGCCTTCTCAAGTACCCCCTGGTCTAGAGGCAAAAAGGAATCAGGACTCATGGTAGAGGTGATATCTTTTATTAGACCGAACTAATACTAGATTTTTGCAAAACAAATTCTGTTCCAAACAGAATATTTTACCACACCTTCAACTCTCCTATGAAATATGAACTTTAATTTCTACCCAGGAGAACTTTTACAAGCTTTTCTCCTATGCCTGAAGAAGGATGTTTGTGCCTGAAAGCGTGCAATTAAAGATTTTTTTTTGCAAAAGTCTAGTTGGTCTAATAAAAGATATCACCTCTACCACGAGTCCTGATTCCTTTCTGCAACCCCACATTATTCTTTTAAGCAGGAATAAAGTGACTTGGCTATGAAATAATTTATCAACAGAAAAACCAAAAGTGTGAAACAACAGAGATGTCTTGATGGTATTCCTCCATCTGCTTGGCCTAAACACCAAACTTGATTAGCAAGTATTTTGCCTTAAACTTCTTATCCCACAGTAAGGTAATGTTTTATGAATGCACCCAATCTAAATAATGGGAGCTGGAATTTTTCTGAATAAAGTGAAACCCTTTATATAAAAACATTTTTTAAAGTGCGTATTAGGCCTGGGTTTTTAAAGTTGCTTAAGAAAGTTCCAATTCAGGGAGTGTGTGATTCTTAATCCCTTGGCTGCTTTGAAATATCAGGCATGATTCTGTCATGGGTTTCATTCATCTGCCTTAACTAGGGGTAACTCTCTAGGAATGTTTCTTTTTTTTCTCTTCTCTCTTTCTTTTCCAATCACAATTAAAAGTATTTTACCTTCTTATGAGGGGCACATCCAACTTTCCATGCTTGCATAACCCAAAACTGACTCAGGCCTCAAACAGGTGTTTATTTCTAGCAGTGGCCATTTTTGGAAAAATCTTTCTGAGAGAGGTAGCAGCACAGGTCTGAAGGTGCCGCCACTTCCCTGCACTCAGTGCCTTCTCCATAGGTGCCTGATACAATTTGGGGAAGGAATGGGGAATAGTGACTGTTCCACTTCTCCCCTTCCCAAGGGACTTGAGAAATGAGGCAAAACTCTTTGCCTGCTCCTCAGACTTTTTTCATATTCTCAGCCCGCTGTTGGATGGCTGGGCGAGTGACTTCAAAGCTGGTGGGAGCAGGAAGCAGGCTTGGGGAGAGTCTTTCTGAGCCTGTTCCCCTGTACCCACAGTTAAATGCCACTGCCCCTGCCACTCAGCTGAGTGGTACGGTAGGAATTTAAATGCTAGTGCCTCAGCCCCACATGTGAGACTGCAAGCGGTCAGCCCTTAAAGTGCCATACAGCGGGCAGGCAAAACGTCCTCTTATGTAGCAGGTTCAAACCTAGCATCTGCTGGAGACCCTTCTAAGCCTGTTTTCCTGTACTACTGTCTTCACATTGCCAGCTGTGTAGCTGGATAGTGAGGGCAGTGATTTCAAAGCTGACAGTGCTGGGAACTGGGCTTTGAAATTGCCACCCCCACCCACTATCTGGTTGTTGCAGACATCAAAGGGGAAGCCATCAGGGCTAGGAACTCAGCTCAAGAAGAGCCTCTCCTGCACTTGGTTCCTGGCCCATCATTGTTGCCCTTGCTTGCTCTCAGCTGGCAATGCCCGGTTTGGGAAAGTGGTGATGAGCAGCTGCTGCTCCTTTCCCCTCCCAGGCTGGGGTGAAGGCCCTAGTTTGTTTCTCAAACTGAGTTGTTGCAGTTTGGAGAAAAGGCAGAGAGAACTGGTGGCTACTCTCTTCTCTGACCAGACCATACCAGACAGAGAGGAGTATACAAGTGTTCACTTTTGCTGAGAGCATTTCTCTTACAAGGGCAATCTTTCAGGTTTAGGTTTCCCACAGAGGGTCATGTTTTCCTGCAAAGAAAGTGAATGCACGCTTATACATTTGTAGTTTCTACCAGAAAAGCTGCAGTTCTTCTGGTAGAAATGTAATGCCTATGTGGTCTCAACTGATTTTGTTCAAACTTTCAAAAAAGTAGCAACTACAGAGATTAAGTTAAGCATTAGAAATTTCAGACAAATCTGAAAAAGTTAAGAAGTCATGAAGAAGAGAAAAAACATTTAACAATGGCTCTGATTTTACTTGCTGTGGGCCAAATTCACTATTGACTGCATATTTTATTGTGGTTATATTTAAATGTAAAATGCTGCTGTACTGATTTGATGGTATTATCACTCATTTTGCATTAGTGAAAATCAGTCCACAAGATACATAGAACACAAATGTTTTATGATATTAGGACATATAAACTAGGTAGTTCGCAGCCCTAATTCCTTTGAATTTCAGGAACCAAAATACCTTTAAAATGTTAAAATGTAACACTAATTTCATATTTTAGATAGGATATAAATTCTGCTCTCCACTTTTTGAAAAGTAGGAGCAAATTTGCGGGATCTAAAGAAACATTTGTTGTTCTCCTTTAATCTGAGATGCTATAATGATTTAATTGGTTTCAGGGCACATTTACTGTAAATGGTTAGGTGCTTAGAGATTTTCCATTGATGCTAATAAGGTTAAGTACTTGGGTTAAGCTGGCAATGCTGTTTTAAACAGATAACTGTAAAATGATAGGCTTTGGGAAAGAAAAAAAGAATATGTGTGCTTATCAACAAAGATTGGGGGGGCACTTTTAACTGTTTGTATGTAAAACGAAAAAAGTTAGGGATGCAAAATGAATTACAATAAGTAAAATAGTGAAAATTATTTTTTCCAGACAAAGATGTTACTATAACATTACAAGAACTGCAGATCTTAGTGTAGGGGTCTTTATTTCTTGTATGCATTCTGTGTATATAACTATGGTTATCAGCTACAACTTGCTCCTTAAAATGATGGGCACTGAGAGAGGGAGAGAGAGATGTTTCTTGTTGATAGGTATCATATTATTAAATTGTGATCCACAGGCCCTGCCTACCCTGATTCAAAAGAGTTGTATTTGATCTTGTACAAACTCATATGGACAGATACTTGATTTCACTGAAGTCCTTTTCAGTGCCAGAGCAACTTTAAAACTGTTCAGAAGAGCCAGTTGAGTATTTTTGCAGCTTGGGAAATCATGAGCTGGCATAAAGCTAGGTTTTTATTGCAATCACACCTGACCTTTCCACCACAACAATCCTATGGATGCTGTAACTTGCATGCTCAGTTTTGCCTTCCATTAGCAATGGGATAGGTAATGGGGTAAAGATTGCTAGTAGAAACTTTTCCTTTTCTGTTCCCAACATTGCACTGGATAAGAGCTTGATGCTGCTGAGGACTGTGCCCATGCTGTTAGTAAGAGGGCTACAATTAATCTAAAGAAAAAAAGCAACCCTTTTCTTACATTTAGAAAACAACATAACTGTAGAGATTTAACTGAAAAGTTAAACCTGCCTTATCAATTTAGACAATAGGTTTTATGGAACAAGTGAAAAATAGAATTTCTCTCATAGGTTTACAGGTACCACACACAAAGCAGACTGAGGGAGGGAAGGATTGAGAGGGGCAGGGATGGGGATGTAAACTCATTTATGAACTTCATACTGTCTGCTTCTCTGGAGCTGCATCAAACATGCACTTGCCTGTAATTTATATCATGCTCTTTAAATATAACAGTGCTATGTTACAATTTTTGGGATAATGCCAACTACATTTGCAGTTTGAAACTTTTGACATTTTATTTTTAACAGAAGATGAATATATCCAGTCTTTACTGTATTATATTAGGTGTCCATTTGTATAAACTGTTAAATAGACTGATTTGTTAGCAGTGACTTGCTAAAATTCCAGTACAAAACTAGATGAAGAATCACTTTACTTGATCTTCCTGTTGTTTGGTAGTGTTAGAATGATGTTGTAGCCATGATGGTCTTATGCAAGATGCAAGGATTTTTTTGGTTGATATCTTTTATTGAACCAACTGCGTAGTTGGGATAAAGGTAGACATGCCTTCATATGCAAAACATTCTTCTTCAGGATGTTTGCCTTTCTGTTATTTGTCCATTCTGTTACCTATTTGTCCTGCTATTTTGATGGCTGCATTTGATCCCTATTTGCATGTCTTTGGGACATGAGGTTTTAACAGGTTTTAATGTAGTAACAATGGCAAATACCTAAAAAGATACCTGTAACCACTATTAGATTTGCTTCGTGACATAAAAATCTGAGGCAAAAATGTACATTTGGCAGAGATGACACCCAAGTCTTCTCTCAGCTTGTCAAAACTTGATTTTTAAGGATGCTTATGTTGCCACTCTAGCTATGCATTTCATAATGTGTTGGTATAAGAGTATAATACCATACTTACCTGAATCCAAGATGAGTCTGAATGTAAGAAAACCACTCAATACTTAGATTGTAGAAATTATACATCTATTTTAATTTTCTGTGTTTAGAATCCAGTCATTAGAGGGTCGTTTTGAATTTATGCCTACCCCTCCCCCAGTCACAGGAAAAACAGTGGCAGGGAAAGCAGCAGCAGGGTGCAGGCAGCCTGCCCCATGCCCCTTGTCCCCCCACCCTGCCACTTGGCCCCCTGTGCCTGCTCCCCAGTAGCCCTAAGGCTACTTCTGTGATGGGGCAACTACCCTGTACGAGAGGCTGAGCCTATTGGCTCAATATGGCCAATAACACTCCCTGGTATACAGGAGCCATAGGATGCCGTAGACTTTGCTGTTTATTTTTGAAGACTTACATGGGTATGAAGTGACTTCTAGGTGGAGACCCTTGCGCAGAAAGAACTAGTTCAGCAGCAACCTTTCCCCACCTGCCCCTCCAGTATCCTTTCTTCCTGCCACTTGTTCCCTTCTGATACCTGCTCCCCATCCCTTCCTACCACTTACGTTTGTAGCCACTCTGGCTCTGTTTCCCCTGTGCCCACAGTGTACCTTTCCCTGCTAGGCAATAGTGGCACCTCCTGCTCCAGCCTGGGTCAGAGCTGAAACTGCAGCAGCTCCCCTTCTACTCTATGTTCCCCTTCCCTGTTCTCCATTTTGTACCCCTTTTCTGCTCTCTACTTCTCTTTGCATCCCTTTCCCTGGCTTTCCCCTTTCCTCCGCCCTTTCCTTCACCCTTTCCTTGTGTTCTGTCTTCGTTGTGCTCCCCCTTCTTTGTGCATTCCCCTGTGCAAGGCATGCCTCCTTCCCCAGGTCAGAAGGGACCTGAACTAGATCATCCAGTCTGACCCACCCACTGGCAGGACCACACGCTGGGATCACAGGACTCCAGACATGTTCATCCAACTTCTTTTTTAATTTACCCAAGGTAGGAGCGAGGACCACTTCCCTAGGTAGTTGGTTCCAGATTCTAGCCACCCTAACAGTGAAATAGTGCCTCCTAACCTCTAACTTGAACCTATTCTCCAACAGCTTCTGACCATTGTTCCTCATCACCCCAGGTGCTGCTGGGGGGAATAGGGCCTTTCCTATTTGCTGCTGATCTCCCCTAATGAGTTTTCCATCGGTAAAATGTGGATAACATTTGTCTTTCACTGCAGTGTTAGAAGTACTGCAGAGAGAAAATAGGGAGCGGGTACCTAAGAGAAATAAAACACTTACATAGTGTATATATTGTCTTAGTCTCACTAGCCTTTAGATACTCCCCTCCTCTTTTTTCCCCATTTTATATTTTGCTTCTCATTATTCCAGTGTTTGCTTGAAATTCTTTAAGGTCTCTTAGTCTTAAAGGTTTTTACAATTTACAAAGAATGAATACAAAGCAAATGTTCTTGCAGGATGCATTTGTAATGCTCTCATTAGTATATCTTCTATTCTGCATGATACTAAAGCATGCATCTGATATCAGACAGGTGCATAGTTGCTGGTTATTAGAATATTGCATATGCTTAAATTAGACCTTTCTAAATAATAGCCTATATTTCAAAGCAAGATAGTATTGCAATATAATGGGATATAACAAGGGTTATTTGAAATAAGCTAGAGGCATATGCTAGTTGTCTAGCCATGATGATGTATGTTATGCTAAATCTTAGTACCTCATCTTATGCTGCCTCTGAAAACCACCAATTTTGATTCATGGAAATACCTCTGGAGTAAGTAACTTACAATCTTGCCTTTATATTGGAAGATCCTGTAGAAATATATAGTAAAATTATAGGATGGATCATTCTATACATCCCTTAAATATTATTAGAAACAATTCAATAGGTTTGTGAAAGAATATTGAAAATTAACATAGCATATCATGTACAAATCAAATAAACATTTTTTGTCTACTGTCATCCAATGGCTTAGGAAGTTTCAAAAAAACAAATATACTACTAGCATGTCAAAGAAAACAGTCATTTAGACCAATCATGTAAAAAATGGTTAAGATAGAAAATAATCTAAAGCAAAACATAAGAAGCAACACCATTTTCCAATTACTAAAATTAATTACAGCAGTGTCCCTCTTTAAGTCCTAGCTTCTAATCTGAAATGCTTTTCAGTACTGTGTACATTACATATTGTAAGCCAAATTCTGTTCTCATATGTATAGCTTTAGCTCCTGCTGAGCCCTTACGATAATATTACTTGTGACAAGAGTTTAGTTTAATAGGATGTATATATTCTTGTTTGAGGGCAAAAATCTGCTTTATTAAGATATTCTAAGTAGGAGTAACTTTATTTTTCACATGTAGTCATTTACGTGCACAAAGCCCCAGGGTTAATTTTTACTGGATCTATGGATTATTAGTTCCTTGTAAAATTTTTGTGAACGTGTTAAAACAACATTGTTGTTAAATAATGTCAGCATTCTAAATTGTTACATTTTGTGCTTATTTGAGTGACCAAAGTGCAACTAATTGGTCATGTTTTTCTCCCTAAATACTCTCTAATTACTAGAATTTATTGTGGGTGCAGATGGCTTCATTTAGATATCTCCTCGCTTGTATCAGAGCTCTAAAAGTCTAAATCCAGAGTTACTGAAATCAAAAATAGTAGTTGGGTTGGGTTAAGGTTTTTTCTAAAAAATTGTCACATACATAATTTGTCTTGATTTTTTTACTGGGTATTTGCAGGATGACTAAATATGTATGGCAAAGCTAAAATGAAAATGTATTTAATACAGTTTTATATCCTGATTTAGCTAGTGATCGGACAGTACAAGTAGTCAATGTAGAAATAAATTTTAAGTTCATGTTTTTCCCTGGTACTTGAAGACATAATTTGGTAACATCATAGAAATCACTGTCTGTTGTGAGATTCAGTGAAGTTTAGATAGCAGATATGAAAAAAGTCTCAGTGATGCAGTTTACATCCCTATGAAGGTGTTTATGTTCCTACTTAAGGATGACAACTGTTTTTTCCCAGTGTGTATTAAAAGCCTCCTATGATAAGGCTTCCATCACTTCTCTCTCTCCATCATTCAGTCTGTTGGATATTTATTTTGTGATACAGTAGAACCCCCTTTTACAAATATTCAACTTACCTGAGTCTCGCATTAACACAAATTAATATTAGCACTCAAGCAGAAAAATAAACCCCAAGATGCATGTTATTCATGTATATACATGAGATGTGCAGACTGAGTCAAATGGAGTCACGCGCAGCTTGTGTTCCTAAGCAGGATTCTGGAGTCAGGATTCAGCCTGTGTCACTATTGTGTTCAAGACAAGTGCTTCTAATACCGATTCTACAAGTGCTTCTGCTTCTACAAGGAAAAGGAAAGCTATAACTTTGGAACAAAAACTTGAAGTTGTGAAGAGATACAAAAGAGGTGAGAAGACACAGGAAGTTAGGTGTACTACAGGGCTCAGTGAGTCAACTCTCTGTACAATTAGGGACAATGCAGAGAAAATTAAGGACTCTTGCAAGAGTGCTACACATTTATCTCCTGTCCGTGTTTCATTAACAAGGTTGACCATCATGGAGAAAATGGAATACATGTTGACAACCTGGATTGAGCACCAGAATCAAGAACACATGCCGTTTTCAACCCAGGTGATTCAAGCAAAAGCACACAGCATTTATGAAGTGTTAAAGCGTGATGATCCTGAAGCCAAGTCATTTAATGCAAGTGCCGGATGGTGTGATAGATTTAAAGCATGCCATTGATTTCATAATCTGAAACTGATGGGCAAAGCAGCAGCTGCTGATAAAAGTGCTGCAGATAAATTTCCTTCAGTCCTACAGGCTGCCATAGAGGAGGGAAGCTACGATCCGAGGCAAGTTTTCAACTTGGATGAAACTGGACTCTTCTGGAAACATATGCTGAGTTGCACGTTTATCTCAGTTGAGGAGAGAACCACCCCTGCCTGTTTATTGGAGAGCCAACCAGAAAGGATGGGTTACTGGATCATTGTTTGAAGATTATTTTTCCAGTCTGCTGCATTTGGAATTGAGGGCTTATTGTGACAAGCAAATCTGTCTTTCAAAATTCTACTGCTTCGTCATAATGCTCCAGGACACCCCCCGAGCCTTGGTGACCTCAGTGAGAACATTAAGGTGCTGTTTTGCCACCAAACACAACGTTGCTCATTCAGCCCATGGATCAGGGCATTATTCAAGTTTTCAAGAGCTATTATCTACAGAGGACCTTCAAGAAGCTTATCAATGAGACAGAGTCAAAAGAATAGGCAAACGTCAAAGAATTTTGGAAGGCATTTAGCATCAAGATGGCCACAGGCATCATTGGAGACTCCTGGCATGATGGTACACAGCAGCGTCTTAATGGTATCTGGAAAAACATTTGGCCTGCTCTTGTGAATGATTTCCGAGGCTTTGTTGCTGACAAATTTATCAGTGATGCAAGGCATGAGATCGTCAGGATGGATAAGTGTGTAGTTTTTGAGCAGGCTGATGAGGAAAATGTGGCTGAGTTGCTAGATTCCCATAGGAAGGAACTCTCAAATGAGGATCTTGAGCTGGATAGGGAGCACCATGAAGAGGAAGAGCCCATGGAAGAAAATGAAAGGTGCTCCCCCTGAGTTCTCACAATGAAAGGCATGGTTGATTGTTGCGGCGCACCTTGCTGCACCGCTCCTTGTGTGTGAAAACTGCTGGGGAGAAGCCTCGGCAGTGGGATAATGAGCACAGCTGAGGGTTGCTGAGGCAACTGAGGAGAGTCAGCTGACCCAGGGGGCAGGGCTTGGCCCTATAAAGCCCAGAGCCAGAGTCAGGCTGGCAGTTCTCTGCCAGCTGCTGGAGGGGCAGGAGCTCCCAGAGACAGTAATGTGAGTGCAGCTCACAAGAGCTCCAGAGGCTGGAGCAATGATGTGGAGCGGTAGCCAGGAGGCTTACATTGTTATGGCCAGGTGCCTTATGTTTGAGTTACAGCCAGAGGCTTGCGTTTTGGTTCATTAGTTTGCATTACACTGGTGGTTTGGGTGAGGCTGTAGGGGAAGGAGGAGGCCTCATTGGGACCCACAGGGTGTGGGGCCCTGGCGCCCGGGAGGGCGTGATTCAACGCCAGGCCCGATAGGGGCAGCTATTGAGAGGCCCGAGAGGGGCAGTATCTTTGAGGAGCCCAGATGAGGGGCAGTATCTCTGAGGAGCCCAGATGAAGGGCAGTATCTTTGAGACACTTGGGAGAAGCCCTAGCAGGGGGCACTATCTGAGAAGCCTGTGAAGGGGCAACGATTGAGAGGCCCACGAAGGGGCAGCACTGTGGAGCCCAGGACGGGCAGGTTAAACCAGCAAGAGGCTAGTGCGGCATTAGACCCCAGCCCGAGGCTGGCTGCTGCGGTGGAACCCAAGAGAGACAGGGGTTAGCAGCAGAGTGCTTCTTGGATAAGGGCAGGTGCTGTGGTGGTCCCCGATCTCATAGAGGGATAGCAGCACGGTTCGCTCAGCCTTATTAGAGGGTAGCTGAGCGGCGGGCCTAAGAGACTGGAGAGAGAGAAGGCCCAGAGAGCGGACGAGTTTATTGAGAGCCCTAGAGAGGATGGCAAGACTGAGAGCCCTAGAGAGGGCCAAGCATACGTTTGACACACCAACATCCGGTACAGTTCAGCACGGCTTGGGACGTGGTATCGGGGTGGTAGAAGCCACATTTGGCCCTAAGGCCAGGCTGCCTGGAGCGCGCCCAGCATACGGGGGAACATCTCAGTGGGTCCGGGAGATCGCAGGGACGAAGGTCCCAGTATGTTGCACCCAAGGCGGTATAAAGGTAGCCTCCCAATATATACATATTATCATCAAAGTCATGGCAGGCAAGAATAGTGGGTTCCTTGAGCCGGACTTGGCGTGGGTGGAGGGCTTTCAGGAGATCACGGCCTTCCTGAGGGACACTGCCGTGACACTGACGCATTCAAACTTTTGGGTGGCTACCTAGCCTTCTTTGATGAAAATGACCCCAATCATGAAAGAAGTGATAAGTTTGCTAGGCTGACAAAGGAAGCCAATGCCTGCTACATGGAGCTTTACAGGGCAAAGCAGCACTGCTCAGCGCAGTCTTCCTTGGACAAGCTCTTCAGGAAGCGGGACACCACTATCTCGATTCAATCACCGACTCTGAGCTCTCCACTTCTGGGTGAGAGCCAGCCACTTCTGGGGGAGAGATATCACTGCTATCTTTTGATATGTTTGACCTGGATGAAGACTTGGCTCCCCATTGATGGATGGATTGAAGATTGTTTCATAGATTTCATAGACATTAGGGCTGGAAAGGACCTCGGAAGATCATCGAGTCCAGCCCTCTGCCCCAGGGGCAGGAAGTCAGCTGGCATCATAGGATCTCAGCAAGAAAAAAATCCAGGTTTCTCCTGAAGGCATTCAAAGTAGGTGCTTGAACCACCTCTGGCGGCAGGCCATTCCAGACCTTGGGGGCTCGAACAGTAAAGAGGTTCTTCCTTATGTCCAGCCTGAAATGGTCTTGCAGGAGTTTATAACCATTCAACCTTGTAATCCCTTGGGACGCTCCAGTGAATAAACATTCCCCCAGGTCCTGGTGAACACCCCTTATAAACTTATAGGTGGTCATTAGGTCACCCGGAGTCTGCATTTTTCCAGGCTGAAAAGTCCCATGACTCTCAGCTTCTCATCATAAGGTCTGTTTTCTTTACTTCTGATCATGCTCGTGGCTCTTCTCTGCATGCTCTCAAGCTTCTCCACATCCTTTTAGTTTTAGATTCTTTAAGTTTCTCCTCAGTCAGGCATTCATTTCACCATGTGCAGTATTAAACATGAATACTAAATACTATTTAAAAACAGAAACTATAAAAAGCATAAATCTATTTGGGAAAACCACTTTGTGATTGCTTCACTGCAAATTTCTAATAGGTCTCATATCTGAATTTGAAAATACTGACCATTGGGTTCCTACATTTCAAAGAAAGAAGCATATTTTAAAGTGTGAGTAAAGTAAAACCTACCTGGGGGGAAGAATGTACATGTTTCTTTACTGCAGCTGTTATTTTTTTTTCCTAGTAGCCTAGTGTGAGGTCACATCATGCCATAGCAATTGTGTTGTTGCCTCTATCCTTCTATGTATGTAGTGCTAACACTAATTTGCTGGGATGCAATGAGCTGAGCCTCTCTAGGAATTATTTTTCAGTATTGTTGTGGGACAATATTTGTGTCCTTACTGAAAACATGGAACTGGAAAGGACCTTCCTTTTGCATCAAGTCCAGTCCCATTCTATAACATGAAACCACATCAGCTAGGGACAGAAATTACACATAAACCAGCTTAATTGATCAGAAACTGGTTTAAACCTGTAACAGAACAGGTTGCGTGCCCATTTTGTATTTTTTTTATTATTTTACTTATAATGTAAATGGATGAATATGTTTACAATACATTTTTGTAACATTATAAAGTATTGGTTGAAAAAGGTTGCATTTGGTGCCTTTGGTGTCATAAATGTGAGGTTCAAGGAACACAACCTCACTCATCTGTTATTTCTTATGGGAAAATTCACCTTGAGTTGTGTGAATTCATCATACGCAACGTTTCTCAGGCACGCAATATATGTGTAAGTTGGGGTTCTACTGTATTTAGACTCATTTTTTTCATTTTAATTATAACTAATTTTTGCTAGCTATAGCCCTATGTTTGTCATGGCTCTTCTGACACATGCCCATCTGTCCAATGAATATATGGACCATCTTAGAATCCACAGATCTCTAGGATAGAGAGATTCCTTCTTCCCATCCAGGTCCCTTGCATCTGGGCTGGGACTAGAGTAATGTGGGAGCTATGAGAGATGCTCTGTTTATATGCATACCATGCACATCCATGCCCCCCTGCCCACCACCCCCAGCTGGGATATGTATGTTAAGTCCTCTAAAATTGGGGTCTGTATCTTCAGCAGGGGAACTAATTGTTTTTTACTGGCATACAAGCAGGGAGGGATACAAGCAAGCAGACACTGTGCTTTAATGACTACTTAGATGGCTCCTAATTCTCCTTGGCCCCAGTAAGCAGAAGGCATGGAATCTTGTGTTGACCTTCTCACAGCCCCATTAGCTTTTGGCTGAGAACTGTATCTAGTGCCTGAAAAAGCAATTCAGCTGCCATGCTGCATGTAGTTCATGTTGTCTTGATGAGGTTTGTGGTGTGGACATGACACTTTATTATTTACAGGAACGTACACAAACAACTATTACCCGTAAAAAAGGATCCGTCTTGCTACTGCCCTTGCAAGGGTCTGGAGCCTATCCATGTGGCTGTCCTGCCACACTAGGATGTTTTTGCTGCTTCACTCATCCTAGACTGTTTCCTAGGATGCTACATTTCCTGGATACTCTGGGTGTGTCCAGAGGAGCGCGCACGTGCATTTCTTTGGGACAAATAGCAGTGGCATATAGTTTGCAGGCAGTAAATTCACTTCACAGTAAAGCCAAATAGTATTAATTGCATGTGTAGATGCACCCAGTAAGGCATAGCACACACCTGTGATGTCCTAGCAGTGAGGCAGGGACTAACCCACAATTAAGTTACTTGTTTCTGCCTTTCTCTAGGGAGAAGTAGGCTGCATCAACATTTAGCAGATGTGAATCACTTTCAGCTCCATGCTAGGAATCCTAGCTAATAGCTCTGACTCTTTCCTTGCTTGTACCTGGGCATTTACATTTTTGCAATGAATTAATTTATATGTAGTAGGTGAACTTGCATTTTGACTTTCTAGTTCTAATCCTTACCATTTCTTTTCCACAAAATACAGATATTATTGCTTATTTACTATAGTCTATATTCATGAATTTTCTGTACTGGTAGGGATTTTTGCTGTACTTTGGCATTAATTTAAGCTCTTTTATGGCTTTATTTAGACTGAACAGATAGAGGGAGATTATTTTAGTATAAAGCTTTACGCCCCTTTGATGTGAGGCTTGTGACATTTGTCTGCTTTCAAACTGATAAAAAAATAAGTAAGTTTACAAGCCCACAATCTTACTTTGTTGGATGAGTAGGAAAAAAATCAAACAATTAAATATAGAAGGTTTCTTATTCTTTATAAACTGAGACTAACTTTTTAAAAGTTTCTTTGCTAAATTTCAGTTTATCAAGAAGTAAATATTTATGTGTATGTTCTTTAGTACTGATAGCAATGAATATGTTATAGAAAGCTGACGGCTTTTTTTGTTCTTTTCAAATAAATGGATGAAGTAGAAAAACATACATAACAGCTGGTGTTCATACATTTATAACATTGGCTTTTGTAATCGCACTGAATCTATGTGGTTTTAAGATGCTCAATATGTTTAGCAGCATTTTATGGATACTGAATACTTGTTAAGCAAGTATTTTAGCTTTCTGTTCTGGCAAACAGATACACAGCTAGGATTCATAGGATATTCATGATATACTTAACAGGGTTCCAGAAAGGTGATGGGGTGTACTTACAGCTTAGAACATAACTTTTTGCATCAGTTTTAACTGTGAGTAGAATCAAGGGCATCAAGTCCCTCAGAAAATTATTTTGGATTATTTCTACTGGTATTAATGATTTCAGATTTTGGAGTATCAAAGCATGTATAGGGAAAAAAGGAATAACAGATTGGATACAGAATTGCTCCCAACGGTATACTACTTGCATTTTATCCAGTTGACTTTACAAGTCTCAAACAATAAGGTTTTTGGCCTTCCCCTTGGGAGACTGTTTCCTCAGCCTAATAAATTCCGATGATGAAACTTGTCCAGATATTAGAATTAAGAATGGATAACATGAAACAATTATCTCATTGCCTGTTTACCATCCTGAATAATTCCTGTTCACCCCTGGTGCAGCCTGTATCTACTTGTGGCCACCTGCTAGCTAAGCACTAGATATTACATCTCTTTTAATCTCTCCTTGTAAATCAATCCTCCTAGTTCCTAGGTCACTTGTGCAGCTGTTCCCTTAACTTCCTCCAATTTGTCAATACTTTTCTGGTAATACATTGTTCGAAAAGAGCCTTACTAACTTCCTGCTCTATTGCCTTTGAGAAGCTCAAATCTGACCTTGGGGTTTTTTTTGCTGTCATAGCACATTGTGAATGCATGTCTAACTTCCTGATGTCTATCAACCCTATATCTGTTTTCCGGATTTTCATACATATCACTACTTCAGATTATTTTTCCCAGATGTATCATAGTATCTAGGGTCAGAAGGGGCCTAGAGCAGGCCATCTAGGCTGACCCCCAACCAATGGCAGGAATGAGTGCCAGGGTCACAGGACCCCAGCCAAGTACCTATCTAATCTACTCTTAAAGACGCCCAAGGTAGGAGCAAGAACAACTTCC
>JAGPOW010000304.1:96322229-96343988 GCA_030014935.1 Caiman crocodilus
CTCTCGGACTTGGCTGACTGCTCCTCCCAGCAGATGTCCGGGTAATTGAAGTCACCCATGACAATGACATCCCTCGTCCTAGCCGCCTCCTTAAGCTGGACAGCAAATTGGAGGTCCAGCTCCTCCTTCTGGTTGCGTGGTCTGCAGCAGACGCCCACCATTAAGTCCCTTCCTCCTCCTTGCAGCCTGACCCAAATCGCTTCCACCTGGTCCTCAGTTACCCCCAAATTGACGCTCGATGCAGAGAAACGCTCTTTGACAGAGCGCAACCTCACCACCTCTTTTCCCCATTCTGTCCTTCCTGAAAAGGGCATAGCCATCAATGCCTGCGGCCCAGTCATGGGTCGGGTCCCACCAGGTTTCCATGAGCCCAACCAAATCTGGGTCCTCCATAGTCACCAGGAGAGCCAGCTCCTCCTGCTTACCTCCCATGCTGCGAGCATTTGTATAGAGGCATTTGAGGCAACCCACTGCCACCTCCCCCGCTCCGCATGTTTCCCCCAAGCTACAACCATCTTTTTTCACCCTACTTACCTGGCTCAATGGCAGAGCATCCTCTCCTCCTCCGGCAGGCCCGTCCTCCTGCGAAGCTAGTTTAAAGCCCGCCACACGAGATCAGCCAACCTAGAAGAAAGGAAACGCTTACCTTTGGGCGATAGATGAAGTCCATCCTCCGCCAGCATGCTCCGCATAGAAAAATGTGGGCTGTGATTAAAGAATCCAAAACCCACATCATAACACCAACCCTGAAAGCACTGGTTTACGGCTGCGATACATGTCTCATGTCACCTTCCCTGTTTACTCACTGGTAGAATGGAAGAAAACACCACCTGTGCTCCAGTCGCCTTGAGCTGACTTCCAAGAGCCTTGAAGTCTTCAATGATGTCCTCCGGCCGGCCTTTCGAAGCGTTGTTGTTCCCCACGTGAACTACCACTAACGGATTGTAATTTGTGGGTCTCACAATCTTCCGGACGCACTCCGTGACGTCCCGAACTCGCGCTCCAGGGAGGCAGCAGATCTCGGTCCAAGGGATCAGGACGACAGATGGGACCCACTGTGCCCCCCAGGATGGAATTAAAAAAACTACGGTGTGGTTCTGGTTGGGACTGGAGCACTATATAAAAAAAGCCTTACAGGTGATGTTTTATCTTGCATTTTTAAGCGCTGTATCATTTGACTATTTTCTGAACCATGTTCTAATCTCTTTACATCTCTTTGTTTCATTTCTCTTTTCTCAATGTTATCTGCAACTGCTTCAAATTTAGTGTAGTTTAAGAACATCATGACTGCTGTTAAATACTTTTTCTACCAATGAAAATGGTAAGTAACACTGTTTCTACACTGTCTCTAATATCAGGCATTGTGTCTTGTCTATTTTATTTTGTTAAAGAAGGGGAGTGATGACCTTTTACTAAGTTTCCAGGTCTTATCATTCAAAAATGTTTTAATTATGGTGTTTCAAGACACCCCATAAAAGACTTCATTGGCATGTGTCATAGTTTATAACTAATTAGAACATGCTCTGAAGTAAGCTAGTAAGACATTTCTTACCATAATATCCATTTAGAAGGGTTAGTACATTACTGATGATAACAATATCAGCACAACCAAGAGTTTTACACTCTTACATTTTAGTTTGTGGCAGATGAAAAACCTTTCTGAACATCAAAAAGAGAAAGCTTTCGTATTTTCCCCCCCTCCCAGGTAGGTCTGTTACATAAGATTAATAGTAGGTCATTGCATCTGTCTTGGAATGTTTCTCGTCATAAATAAAATATAATAAGTTCAAGTCTCCATTACTTATGATCTCAGCACAAAAAACTATAAAGCTTGTGGCTGTAGCTACATGTGCTCTACTGTCCTCCTCTTCATAGATCCATAGTGATGGGAAGGAGATCGAGGGGGATAACCAGAGCACTATGGCAATAGTCAGCTGCTGAAAAGATCTCTGTGGTGGATGGATAGTTAGGTGGACCAGCCCTGAAGCTATTCTGAATTATGTCTGGTTTTAATGTGTACTAAAGAATCACTAAAAAACTGCGCTATTTAGTTAATGTGCATTAAGATAGGCTAATGCTAATGTGCATTAATGCCCATGGTTTTTAAATGGTGCTTTATACACATATTTTTTGGTCCCACAATGTGCCACAGATCTGCTGCTTCGGAGCAGACTTGATTAATCGAGTCTGCTCTGCATGCAAAGTGATGTGCGCAGTGCTGTGTTGCATGCAGTTGTATAAGTGGCAAAATATGTGTCAGCACCTAGAAAATGGTGATGGTGCGCTGCAGCTACTTTTCCCCAGGGAACGGCCCTGCCTGTGTGCTTTGATATATGGCAAGTTGCTATGGGTGAGGTAGGGAAGGCTGGGGCCAGCACTGTGCTGGCCCCGGCAGCCTTACCTGAGGTCCTAGAGGCCTCCCAGGGCTGCGGCCATGGCAATTCTGTCATGTGGAGCCTGGCTGGCAGCTGCAGCACAGCTGCAGGTGGCCCAGCTCTGCTTTTCCTCAGTGCGCTGGGTATGCATTGCACTGGCTTTTTTTCTTGCATTTTTTTTCAGGGGGGGAGGTTGTTTTTGGTTTTTTTTATTCAGGGGTCAAAAAAGCCCATGGGGAAAAAAACCTGGCACAGTGCACGCTTGGGCAGCATACAATATGTTTATAGTGTCAGGCATGTTAAAGACATATATTGGGCATGTTAAAGACATGCTGGCATGTTAAAGACATGCCCAATACATTTATAGTGTCAGGCATTACTTATCTATGCACAGATAAACTCACAGTTCAGCAATCAATTTCTATAGTCTTAAAATGTAACAAAATATTCTAGTAAATTGGTATTAGGTTTTGTTCTTCCTTCTCTTTCCTCCATCTCTTTCGGGTCCCACCTACCTCCCCATCTTCTATACCAGTGCCCTGTATAATCTTTTTCAGTGTCTTATTTTCCTGGCAGTTTACTTTTATTTTGACTCTCTCCATCCAAAAATCACTGCCACTGATACCTTTTCCCCTTTATTCATTCCATTTTCAAACTTTCTTTGGTCAACTTCTCTCCCTGCTCTTTCCTTGAAACCTTTCATCATAACCAGTACTATGGCATTTATCATATCTTATGCTGTCATGATGTGCTATGGACTAAGACACAAAGGGCTCATCTACACATGTAATTAATGCACTGAAAGCTTACTGCTCAGTGTAATACTGCATAGTAAGCGTTCTCTGAGAGCGCATCTACACATGTGCCTGTTGGGAGCAAATTTGTTCCCAATGGCCATATGCAGTGAGCACAGGCACATGGTATGGGGCACTGCAGACCCGTCTGTGATGCAACACACCATACATGCAGGTGTTCTGTGCACTGCTACCTTGCAGCATTTGCGGGGGAGGGCTGTGGTGTTGACCCCAGGGGATCTCAGGGTCAAAAGAAAACATAGCAAAAAAAGCAGGGAAGCACACATGGTGGCAGCATGGGCTGCTCAAAACTGGAACTTGGCTGGTTGGAACCACACTGGCTGCCGGCCAGGCTCCCAACTCTAGGAGTGCTGTAGCTGTGGCTCCCCCTAGACTCCCAGAAGAGACTACTGGGGCCAGCACAGTTGCTGGTGCTAGTCTACCCTACCTGACTCAGGGTAATCTGTGTATCAGAGCGTGCATGGCATGGGCGTTCCCCAGGGACAAGTAACAGTGGCACACCTTTCCAGCTGCTTGCTGTGAGCCTGTGACACCTTGTGCCACTGCTACTTGTCCTTGTGGAAACATGGCCACACTGATGTGGATGTGGCCAATAGGAGCAGTTCAGGGCAGGGCTACAAAAGCCAGAGGGAGTTTTAGGCTCCCCCAGATGTCAGCCCCAGGCTGGCAGAGTGCACCAAAGTCAGGCCTGGGCTCTGGGGCAGGGGGGAAAACTGTCCTGCCTTTGGAGCAGCTGCCTTCCACTCTGCACCCCTACCCCAATCTTGGAGCTAGAGCTAGGACATTGTCCTCTGCCCTAGCAGCATGCATTGCCAAGGCAGGGGACAGTGTTACAGCCCCATCTCTGATTGGCCAATGCATAGTAAATCTACTACTTATATTTACAGGTAGTAGAAAACTGTGCATTAGCCTATTTTAATGCACAGTATCTACTGCTCATGATTACATAGCGATGCTCTTAAATGTAAAGTGTCTTGTGTAAATGTACCCAAAGTAAAGATGGTGGCTGTACCAACGAGATTTGGAATGGGGGAAGGGACCTAATGTCGTTAGTATCCTATACCCTCATGCTGGATAGACCAGGCCATAAGGAGAGATTGATCCTGCAACTGTTGTGACTTTGTTCTATGTTGCCCAAAGTAAGAAAAGACCAGCTTAGTCTGGTACAAAAAATTGTTTCTAAGGCAGAAAAAAATGAAAGCTAGAAAGACTGAATGAGACTGAACAGAAATGCCTACTAATATCAATTGGAAACTGTTCATGGGTGGTGAACAAGAAAATCAGTGGACCAAAACTTCTGTCTATCACTGGTTTTCCTGGTCTGTGCGTTTTCCTGGTCTATAATTCCATCCAGCCAAAAGGAAGCATAATTTAAGACTCAGACTATCTAGATGGTGGGCAGGAAGATATGTGCTTTCCCACTATGACTACCACCCTGTTTTCAGGAATCCCAATTCCACTGTGATACTGCAGGACTTTCATCATATTGATCTTAACAGAAATTCTGATGTGAGTAGACTAGAAAGAGGCATTCAGATGACCTCACCACTTCTACAAGCTTTGGCTAAATGCTGAATTAGGGAATGAGACACTTGCACTCCTATTCTCACCCTTGCCCTAGTGTATCCTTTTCCTTCCCCACCACATTTCTTGCATTCTCTTTTGCATTTTTAATTGAAAAAACAAACAAATGTAAAAAAAGAAGCCGAGACAAAGATTGGCTAAGAGTGTAGTTTTCAAAACACTGCTATCAACCAGTGACCAGAAAGGCAGTTAAAAAGCATTGCTTTGAACAGCCCAATGCACATACAAGTTTGCCAGGCTTTGGGATGCTTTATAAAATTGTGTGCTAGGTCTGCTCATCTCTAGCAGGGAAGTTACAGGCAAGAGTCAGCACCATAAAGAGAAACTGTGTTTTTCTACCCTTGCTTTTCTCCTCTTTTATATTCTCCTTGGAAGTGGGAAATAAGATTGCATTTCAACATCAACCGCAGCAACAGCAGCAGCCCCAGCCCATCTCAACTACTTTTCCTAAAATGGACTCTTTTTGTTTACCGTCTTTAACACTCTGAGACACTGCCAAACAAACTCTTTACAGATAAAGCGGGGAAGAGGGGGGCTTTGCTAAAATGAAAGCCTTTGCTTCATAGATACTTCACAGTTTTTAATGTTTTCTTTCTTTTTTCTGTCTTCACTGTAGAGAAGAGATTTTACATGGTGGCTGTTGCCATGGTATTAAACTGGCCAAGGTCATTCACACTGGGATCTTCAAACCACATTTAACTGTTTAATGCCATACAGTGACAGGGTCCCATTAACTCCTCTGTGACAACTTGGGCCTATTTATTTCATTTTAAATTGTAGCTCCTCTTACCCTTAATGAAAAGTAATTTCCCATGTGGCAACATCAGCTTCTGCTGGCCTGCAAAAGCTTTACCATAGCTCATCCTGTCTATCCACGATTAAGTAATCAAATGGATGACCAGTCAATTCCTTACTGATTGGCTTTAGAGGGAAGGAGCTTTTGAAGTTCTATGAATGTCCTAACTAAGATAGCGAGAGCTGTGGGGGGAATAAGGCTTCCCCCAAGCCACTAACCAACAATCTCTTTACTTGATGTGTTCACTAAACTAGGTGTGGAACAGCACTCCTGGTAGTCTGTCCTCTCCTCTCAGTATACTTTGGCTGGCATGAAATGTGTTTACTACTTCTCGGCCTCTTGAAGGCTCAGATCAAGTGTAGTACCTTTACAAAAGATTCTCTTTATTTGATCAATAAAAAGAATGAATCAGGAAGCTAAAATAACCACAGAATAACAGTTGGAAGAACAGGAATCTTGAGAGGTCATCTAATGCAACCCCCTGCTCAAGGCAGTATCATCCCTGTCTGAGCCATCCCAGACAGCCACCATTATGGTTAGAAAGTTTTTCCTAGTTTCTTAATCTAAATCACCATTGTTGCAATGCAAGGCAATTGCTTTATGTCTCATCTGCAGCAGACATGAGGAGCAATTGATAGCCATTCTTTTTAGATTTCTTCCATAGCCAGCTACTCAGGCCATAATAAATCGGGATTCTATTATTGTTTAACTGCGTGATTAAAATTGCAGTTAATTGCAACTATTTTTTAAATTTTGTGATTAATTATGATGAATTGTTTACATGGTTCAACAGTCCTATTTTTGTTGCATTAACTTAACAACTTGTTTCCCTTGAAGGGAACAGTGAATGGGTTTGAAGACACTTATGCTTGGCCAGGTTAGGGAGGAGGAAATTGGCTTGGAAGGGACAGTAATGAGTTGTGGGGTGGGGGTACTCCCCTGTATGTAAGGCAAGGGAATGGGAGTGGGTTAAGATGAGAGGGATTGTGTATGGGAGGAAATGTAGGTTTGGGAAGTGAGTTTGGGTAGGGACAGGGGGAGGGGATAGTTCACATGGTGAGAAGCAGGAGGGTTGGATGGGGTTGGGATGGTTTGCTTCCGAATTTGACTTATTTTTCTCTAAATGGGGGTGGGGGAGCAGGCAATTTGTTTGTATTTTAAAAGTTTATTTCATTTCTGTATGCCTTTTCTCTTTTATTATAAACTGTCCTGAGCCTTTTGGGGAAGGCTCCCAGCCACACTGAAGTTAGAAGCCCTGTTCTAGAGTATCCATGGCTGTAATGAATGGGCTACCTTTCCAAATCCTTACCTTTATGTGGCAATCCCAATATTCTGTAACTTGGCTGCACTGAATTCACAGAAAATATCTGTCAAGTACAGGAGAGCTATTATAACAGGGATCACCATCTCAAACTGTGAACTGTTCATAAGATCATGAATTCACTGCAGTATATATCATTAATCTGCAGTTGTTGCTACCAGAGTGAGACTTTATTTTTAAAAAAGCAGGAAGATAATATAATTATTACTACTGTACATGGGAACTGCCGCATAACAGATATCTTTCATAAGCTTCTGTTTTTAGAATGCTTCAGATTGTTCCTAATGTATGACAGTGAGTATGAAAAGGGGCACTGATACATTAAGTATTCTTGACTGCAGTATTAATGTATTTGATTTAAAAAGCTGAACATTGATCATTTTGTTTGCTTGTGGTTAGTCACTAGAAATGCTTTTCAAAGGTGTTTCTGACTCATACTTAGAAGTAACGGCATGACTAGGACATATTTAGTTTAAAGGAAGAGGAAAATACCTAAAAAGTGATTCTGGATTAGAAATAACAGTATATTTGGAATTATGTTAGAGGTGTCCTAAATCTACCCTGCGAAGAAAATTTCTCTCTCCATACCATTGATGCAACTCTTGTTTAAGAGAGTTTATATAGAGACAGCAGGGTCTGGTAGGATTTAGGAAATCAAGATTCTTTCCATAACTGTTGCTAACCTGTTGTGTAACCTTGGACAAGTATCTTCACCTTTTTGTGGTACTGCTTCCTTATCTATGTATAGTTTGCCTCTGTGTTCTTTTTGAACAAGGCCCATCTCTGACTCTGTTTTCTCAGTGCCTAGGACAGCAGGGCCCTGATTTCAGCTGGGGCTTTATAGTATAATTGTAAGGTAAATAATAAATAATTATAAAATAATTCCCTGCCTGGGGAATGAATTAGTCTATAGAGCTGGAGTGATGGTGAAGTCATGATGGTCCAGGAAATATGCAAAAGGCACAGATTTTTGGAGGGTGATATCCTGTATTGGACCAACCACATACTTAGGGAGAGAACTTGGGTTGGACCTGAGAAAGGGTACCTTGTACTCAAAAGCTTGTTTAAGATTCTCTTTCCTGACTATGCAGTTGGTCCAATAAAAGATTTAACCCTGCTACCCCCAAATTCTGGCCTTTAGGGCATAGACAGAAGTGATAATTTTTGGCTGATCTGGCCCCAGAAAGCAGTCCGCAGCCATAACTAAATGGAAGTGCATGATTGCAGACTGCTTTAAAAGGGCCCAATCTAATGAAAATCTGAACCTGCATTGCATAAGGATTCAGATGAGCATGCTCCAAAACAGAGTACATTTTGTAATTTGTGTCTGCAGAGCTCCCAGCCCATCACCGTTTTCAGAATGGGAGGGGGGAAAGGGTGTAGAGGGAGCTCATTCTTGGGATTCCCCACGTGGCACTGGAGGGTGGGGTGGTGGTTGCTAGATAGACCAGGCTCACAGCAAGCAGCTGGAATCCCCAGCTCCCTGACCCAACAGCAAATTTCTGTTGGTTTTGGGGTATCGTTGCAACTCATAGCGCTTCCTGCAAAACACTATGTGTTGCAATGGGGAGCTGCTCTTCTGTCTGCACCCTTAGGCCATGTCCAGATGAGCAGGTGTATGTGGTTTGTGGCACCACAGTCACACCCGTGGAATGTTAAAATGTGTTCCATGTTGCAAATTTGCAGCACAGGGGCAAAATTTGCCACCAGGATTTCCTAGTAGCAAAAAACCCCCCAAAACAAAACAAAAAATAATGTGCCAGAACAAATGGAGGCTTGGTCCTCCAGTGAGATGCTCTGCCTGTCGGATAAAGTGTCTCTATGCTCTATTTGTACCCTGGCTGTTGCAGCATGCTAGAAGCCAAAAAAAGCTGGACAAGGGCAGTTTGCCTACAGCGAAACAATGTGTGCTGCAACAAAGCACACATGTAGGGCATGCGCTGTGGCACAAAGTACTGGCATAAATTTGTGCTGCTATAGTTGTGTCACTGCAAGTGCACAGCCCTGCTCATCTGGAAACTTCCTTAGTATCTATGCACATTTTAATTCTGCAGTTCTAGAAATGAGGGATGATATAGGTTGATAGGTTTGATAGGATACACTTTGGAGCTTTGATGTGCTTTTCAAAATCCTACATTCCAGCATTTAATTCAATTAAAATTAGGCACTTTATCAAGCATTTACTTGCCTAAGTATTGGTTGGAATCTCCAGATATAGGATTTGGTTGTAACACTTACGTTTGCAAGAGTGGTTTTCTGTGTAATATAAAACCAAATAGAGGACTTTTGTAGAAACCATTTTACCTCAGGCTCTGGCTTATTTTTTACTTTACAGAAATAGGCATTGAATTTGCTTTCAATCATTATCTGAATACTCCAGAATAGTGCAGCCTGCCACTTCAGCTGGATACAGGGGTGTCAGGTATCTGCTGTGTGTGCATTCAATTTGTGAACTAAATTGGTTTTCATCCTGGGGCACGTGTAGATGAAACGGGGGAACCTAAATTGAAGCAGTGGGTTTTAAAAATCACTGCTTCAATTTAGGGCTGATTAAACCCCTGTGTCATGCACACACCCTACTCACTTACCTGCCTCTTCGGCAGGGAGGGAGTGCAAGCTGCCGACGGGCGGAGAGGTCCCTGGGCTGGTGGGGCACAGGGAGATCAGGCTCCCCACTTTTCTTCAGCAGAGCCTGCTTTCCTGGGCTGCTGCCAGGCTGCCTGCAGGACTTTCTGCAGAGCTGTGGAGCTGCATGGAGCCCAGTGCTTCGCTCTGCGGCTGTAGGGGCAGAAAACTAAAGCTCCTTGAAGGAATTTTAGTTTGCTGTGCCTCAAGTCATTTAAAGCACATTATGCCGCCAAATTTCCTACAGTGACTGGAATTAATGCACAATATGCTGCCAAAGCATGCAAAAACTGACACCATTAAAGTGGTGCAAAAGCATTTAGCCCACTTTAAAGTGTTGTGCACACATGCCTCTTGTTTTGTCTACACGTGGCCATAGACTTTATTTTGGTCTTAATTTATTTGTTCTTCAGCTTGCATCTCGGAATTTAAATTCTGCTAGGAAACATCATCAGCCATAGAATGTCTGAATTATTTTTGTAGAATTGCTTATAATATGCCAAGTTTCCCATATGTAAAAGTTTCTGATAGAAGTTACAGAATTAAAGCATTACTCACTTTCAACTGAACAATCTTAATCTTAATACTCAAATGATGGTTTAACTGAATAACCTTAATGCTCCAGCTTCCTTTCGTAAATCACTGGAAATTTCAAATGCACATGTCTACAAGATTATTTTGGTAATTAGATTTAATAATATGATTGTATTAGTTTTTTTGATCAAAATGGATATAATCTTATCCTTTACAATTTTTCCAATTTAGGAGAGAAAGCAAATAAATCATTTTCTGTTCTCTCTGTCTACTTATTCAAAGGAATGTTTCCTTTATGGGTCCTTTTAAATGTTTCTGTTCTTTGGGTCAAATTGATCCCTGGTGTAAAGGGGTGGTCTGGGGCTCATGTTACCTGTGGCACCCATGCCAGACCAGCATATGGCACACAGGGCTGGACCCGTGCCTTATCCAGTCTGTAGGGCCAGTCTGACAGCAGTGCTACATTTAGCATGGCCTTGGCTGCATATAGCATGCAAGGTTGGTCTAGGGTGTTTGCTACATATGGTGCCCACCAGACCTGGTGCTGGATCAGGGGCCAGTCTCAATGAAGTCCATAGACCATCTGTGCATACTCTATCCAGGGAACAGGGCTGGTTCAGTGTGGGTGCCCTTGCAGTGCATGCCCCAGACTGGCCCTGTTGGTTGATGTAGTACACACTTGGATGGGCCCTACATGCTTCATGCCACACCTGGGGCCAGGGCCAGCGCCAGCGTGTGCTGCATATGGCATGTGGGGCTGGAGCTAGCATTCGCTCTGTAAGCAGCACATTTGGCAAGTCCAAGGCATGTGCCACATGCAGTTCCCATACCAGACCAGCCCTGCAGGCTTGATCCAACACATGGGGCTGGTCTGTATGCCCTGACATGGCCTTCAGACTGATCCCATGTCCAACTGAGCCATGGGGCTGGATGAGTTTGACACCCCTGACAGTCTTATTTTGAAAAGATCTTTTTTGTTAACAAAACCAATACCCATAAGGTATGATTCTTTTGGAAAGTTACAACTGTATGGCTGCGTTCTGGGAAATGGTATAATTCTACCCATCTGCCAGTTATATTTTCCCCTTGCAAAGAATGAGGCCAGGAAATTTCAACTCATGTCCACATGGGATTTGTCTGTTGGGGAATGCTCCAGTTCTGAGGATTGCCACAGAACAGGCAGAAGTCTTGTATTCCTCAGAAGCTGGGAAATCAATCACAGAATCATAGAAAAGTAGGGCTGAAAGGGACCTCCACAGGTCATCTAGTCCAACCCCTCTTCCTAGGCACAATTATTCCTGTCTAAGCCAACCTGTACAAATCCATTTTCTAACTTGTAGCAAAACTACCAGTGAACCCTGACACAAGGCAAGACGTAACAACATGTCACAGATAAAGCAGGGAGACCGTGGCAGCCAATGTCCTGCTGCTGTAAGCAAGTTGTTAACATACATTCAGGAGATCTTAGGAAGCGGGCCATGCCCCATTCCACTACCTTCCTCTATGGGATAGGGGCAAAAACCTTCACCATCCATAACAATCTGTCTATGAGCTAAAAATCCTTCTTGACCCCATATATGGTGATGAGTCTGACCTGGAGCAGAGGGACAAGACCCTCTAGCAAAGATCCTTTGGCTTTAAGCCCCAGCAGGAGCACTGGTACTGCCCCTCACTCCCCGTCAAAATCCCCAGTCTTGGCTGCAGCCAACACCCTATGCCCCTAAAGAAAACTTAAAAAAACCCTGCGGCATGTGGCAGCTGGGGTGGAGGGGTTAGGTGGAATTTCCTTCCAACCCCTTGCAGCCAACAGCAAAACCCAGAAGCATGAGAATTACCCATTGCAGAACATAGGCATAGCTATGCCCAGATCATCCCTGACCAGTGGGGCTAAGTACAGACAGCCAAAGAGCCCAAGGCTGAATCAGTTCTGTCTTTGCAGGTTCAGTCTTTGCACAGATTTAACTGCAACAGAAGTGAACAGACATTTACTTTTGATTCAGGGAATTCAGCCACGTGCCTGCAGTGGCTTAGACCAGAAGCTGGGGGGGCACTAGAGCAGAGCTCTCTGATTATGTGTTCCCTTCCTCTTCCTGCTGCCTACAAAGTCTCTGGGATTTGCAGTCCACAATTATAGCAGCAGGACTCTGCAGGGTTGCTCATCACTTCCTCTTCTTGCTTTCAGGTGCCTCTGGGATTGTAGTCCACAGTTGCTGCTAGCAGTAAGTTTGAGCAGGGCAAGGGGTGTTTAATCCCCACTCCCTGGCCCCAGACTCTAATCAACCCTCATTGGTCCAGCTAGGGAGCAGAGGGGCGGGGGCAGCCATGCTCTCTGAAGCAGACAGCACAGCCCAGCCCAGGGCTGCAAAGCATGCTGGGATGCTGGGGAACTGTGATTTAACTTGAATTAGGAAGGGATCTGGGACAGAAGTTTTATAAACCAGTTTGACCCAAATCAGTTAAGTCTGATACCTCATTCAATCAGGTTTAAGTTAAACCAGTTTTGGCCATTTTAAAACTGGTTTATGTGCACTGAGCTTCCGTTCTGTTGCATGCTTAAACTACTTTCTAATCACTTAAATCAGTTTATGTGTAATTTCTGTCCCTAGCCTGGCTGTCCAACCTCTCCTTGAATATCTCCAGTGATGGATGGATTAAAACTTCCCTAGCCAGTCTGTTGCATCGTCTCATTATTCTGAAAGTGAAGAGGTATCTCCTGATATCCATATTATACCTACTTTGCTGCAATTGGTTCATGTCTTACTTTCTGCAGCAAAAGAAAAAAAGTGTTCTTCCTTTTCAAGACAGTCCCTCACGTATGTGAAGACTGCTATCATGTCCCCTCTTAAATGCCTTTTCTGCAAGCTAAACATGCCTCATTCCTTCAACTGCTGTTTGTATGACTTACCTTCCAAGCCCTTTATATTTTTTTGCCTGCCTTTAGGCCCTCTAACTTTATCCCATGGTTTTTAAAATGTGTAGCCCAAAACTACATACAGTACTCTAGACAAGAGCAAGCCAGTGCAGAATAGAGAGGCAATATTACCTTCTGTGTCTTGTACCTAATGCATCCCAAAACTGCATTTGCTTTTTGTGGGGCTGCATCAGACTTAAATAGAGGCTATGATCTACCAAGACTCCCAGATCCTTTTCCATAGTGCTGCCATCCAGCCAGAATCACCCATTTTGTATTTCTTTTTTCAGAGTCACTCAGGAAATCATCTAGTCCAACTCCCTGCTCAAAGAAGGACCATCCCCAAGTAGATCATCCCACTCAAGGCTTTGTCTAGCCAGGCTCCAAGGATGGAGATTCCACAGTCTCTCTGAGTAGCCCATTCCAGTGTTTTACTACCCCTTGAGGTTTTTTTCCTAATTTCCAACTTAAACTTTCTTTGTTGCAACTTGAGACCATTGCTTACTCCTTGCTCCATCATTTGCCACCACTAAGAACAGTCTACCTCCATCATCTTTTGAACCACCCTTTAGGTAACTGAAGGCTGCTATTAAATCTCTCCTCAGTCTTTTCTTCTTCAGACTTAGTAAGTCATGTACACCAGGGCCTAACCAAATTTGTTGTCCTCCACTGAACGCTCTCTAATACGTACACATCTTTTCTGGTGTGGGGCCCAAAGCTGGACACAGTTCTCCAGATGTGGCCTCACCAGTGCCAAATAGAGGCTCTCAAATAGAAGACTCTCTTCAGTCTTCTGGCAACACTTGTACTAATGCAGCCCAGTATGTTTTTAGCCTTGTTCGCAACAAGGGCACACCGTTGGCTCATACTCAGCTAATTGTCCTCTGTAACCTCCAGAACTTTTTCTACAAAGCTGCTGCTTATCCATTCAGTCCCCAGCATGCATGTGTGTATGAGATTGTTCTTCACTAACTATGCACTTGTCTTTATTGAACTTCATGAGATTTCTTTAAGTCCAATCCTCCAATTTGTTTGGGTCTTTCTGAATCCTAGCTATACCCTCCACTGCTCCCCACAGGTTGCAGTCATCTGCAAACTTGCTGATGGTACAGTCCATCCCAGAAGCTGGCAACATTTTCGGGTGCAGTGCCAAACACAACCAAAACCTCAATTTGTTGGCCTACCAGGGGCTCTTTTCCTGCCATCTGCCCTGAGGCATGTGTGCCAGGCAAAATGCCTTTGAATGCTATGTTCTGGCACCCATGCCAGGGATTACCTACTCTTGCTCTATTCCCATCTTGTATATCATCGATCTGGACAAAACTAGCCCCAGGATGGATACCTGGGGCACTCCACTTGATACTGGCTGCCAACTAGACATTGACCCTTTGAGCCTGATGGTCCATCCAGCTTTCTATCCAGCTTCCAGTTTGTTCATTGATCCCAGCTTTCCTTATCTTCCTTGAGAGAATGTTGTGGGAGACTGTACCAAAAACCTTGCTGAAGTCAAGGTATATCATGACCACTGCTTTCCCTGCATCCACAGACCCAGTCATCTCATCATAGAAGGTAATCTCATTGGTCAAATATGACTTGCCCTTGGTGAATCCATGCTGACTGTTCCTAATCACCTTCTCTTCCTCCAAGTGCTTAGAAATTGATTTCTTAAGGACTTACTCCATTACTTTTCCAGGGACTGAAGTAAGGCTAACTGGTCTGTACTTCCCCAGATCCACTTTCTTCCCTTTCTTAAAAAAATGGGTACTATACAAATATAGTATATAGTTTCCCTTTTCCACTCATCCAGGAGCTCTTCCGATACTGGGGAGTTTTCAAAAATAATGGCCAGCAGCTCTGCAATCACATTGACCAACTCCCTTAGCACCCTCCACTGCATTGCATCCAGCCCTATGGATTTGCACATATTCAGCTTTTCTAAACAGCTCCTAACCTGTTCTTTCACCACTGTTGGCTACTCACCTTTTCAAACTGCTAGCTGCAGTAGTCTGGAATTTACCTTGCCCATGAAGGCTGAAGTAAAAAAGGCATTGAGTACTTCAGGCTGTTCCACATAACCTGTCCCTCAGTTGCCTCCCACATTTAGTAAGGGACCCACACTTTCCCTGACCTTACTCTTGGTGCTTACATACTTGTAGAAACCATTCTTGCTATTAATAACATCCTTACTAACTTCAACTCCAATTGTGCTTTGGACCTCCTGATTTCATCCCTTCATGCCCAAGCAATACTTGTATACTCCTTCATAGTCATTTGTCCAAGTTCCACTTCTTGTAAGCTTCCTTTTTGTGTTTTATCTCATTAAAGAGTTCCCTTATAAGCCAAGTTGGACTTCTGCCATATGTGCTAGTCTTCCTGCACGTCCAGATGGTTCGTTCCCGAATCCTCAGTAAGATTTCTTTGAAGTACAACCAACTCTCCTGGATTTCTTTCCCCCTTAGACTGGCCTCACAGGGGATCCTGCCAATCAGTTCTCTGTTTTTCTGAACTCCAGGGTCCTTACTCTGCTGCTTCCCTTCCTTCCTTCCCTCAGGATCCTGAACTCAGTTATCTCATGGTCACTGCTGCCCAAGATGCCGTACAATACTACAGTTCCTACCAATTCTTCCCTGTTTGTGACCAACAGGTCAAGAAGAGCTTGGCCCCTAGTTGCTCTCTCCAACAATTGCACCAAGAGGTTGTCCCAAACACTCTCTAAATACTTCCTGGATTGCCTGTGTTCTACTGTATTGCTCTCCCAGCAGATGTCAGGGTGATAGAAGTCCTCCTATAAGAGCCAGGGCCTGTAATCGGGAAACTTCTGCTAGCTGTCTGAAGAAAGCCACATCTACCTTATTCTCCTGGTCTGGTGGTCTTTAGCAGATGCCCACCATGACATACCCTTGTTGCTCTCCCCTCTGACCCTAACCCAGAGACTTTCAACAGGTCTATCTCCAGTTTCATGCTGGAGTCCTGAGCAATCGTACAGCTCTTACATAAAGAACAATTCCTTCTTTTCTCCCCTGCTTGTTCTTCCTGAACAGTTTGTACCCATCCATGATAGTGCTCCAGTCATGTGAGCTGCCCCACCAAGTTTCTGTTATTCCAGTCACATCATAGTTCTGTGATTGTGCACGGACTCTTCTAATTCTTCTTTCTTGTTTCCCAGGCTCTGTGTATTTGTGTACAGGCACATGAGGTAATTAGCTGATTGCCCCATGTTCTCAGGAAGGTTGAAAAGTCTTCCCCTGTTACCTGCTCCTGCTTGTGCTTCCTACAGATCTCCAGCTTCCCCACTTACCTCATGTTTTTAACTTCATCCCCCAGCAAACCTAGTTTAAAGCCCTCCTCACTAGGTTAGTTAGTCTGTCTGCAAAGATGCTCTTTCCTCTCTTCATCAGGTGGACCCTGTCTCTTCCTAGCAATCCTTCTTGGAACAACATTCCATAGTCAAAGAAGCCAAAGCCCTGCTAGCAACATCTGCACAGCTATGCGTTGATCTACAGGATGCATCCACTTCTGCCTTGTCCTTTCCTCTTGACCAGAAGGATCAAGGAAAACACCACTTGAATCCCTGTTCCCTTCATCCTTGCACCCAGAGCCCTATTTTCACTTTTGCATCAGTAAGCATCACTGGTGCTCACATGAATGAGCAGCATGCGGTAAAGGTCTGAGGGCTGGATGAGTCTTGGTAATCCTTCCATGATATCTCAGATCTATGCTCCAGGCAAGCAGCAGACCTCCCAAGACAATTAGTTAGGCAGAGTAATGGATGCCACTGTCCCACACAGGAGGAAGTCTTGAACCACCACCACCCGTTGCTTCCTCTTGGTGGTACTGATCTCAATCCTCTAAACCTTGAGGAAGCCTGGCCTGGCCTCTTCCACCAGCAGAATGTGCTCCCCCTCCTCTGATTCTGGGACTCCATATTTGTTCTCCAAGCAAACCACTGAAGGTGGAGACTTCTGCTTTCTGTCAGAAGTCACAAGCTTCCAGCTTCCACCTTCCTGGGAGTCCATGTGCTCCTAGTTTTAGTGCCACCTCTGGTAGTCCTTCCTTCGCAGTCCTAAAGGTCTTGGCACTTCCTCCTGTAGCTCTCTTGCCTGCCTCTGAGGGACACCACCAGGAGGCACCACCCACACTGCAGGCACTCCCCCATGTGGCTGTCACTGGAAGGAACCTGAAACCCTCCACAACACTAAACCAGGACCTGAGTGGAAGCCTCTGTAGTGAGTGGTCCTGTCTGGACAAACACCTCACAGGTGCAAGCAGAGGAAGAGCTAACAGTGATACTGACTCTGGAATTGCTATATCTTCCACCATTTCTCTGGGTTTCCTAATCTGCTGCTTCTCTCTTCCTGCTCTGTCTCCAGCAGACCTTCCATAGTAAACTCCCCTGTAAGCTGGCCTGTTCACTGCTCCTCGATCTCGAAAGGCTCTCTGTTTCCAAGTAACCTGCTTCCCCTCACTAATCTTACTGTGAAGGAAGGTGATGAGGAATTTCCAGGCAAACTCCCTACCAAACTATCCTTCACTCTGGACTCTTGTTAAACAAGGGGCTTAAGTATTGGTCTAACTGCTGAGCATTAACTATTTAAGCTATATCTATGTTCCTCTTAATTAAAGAAAGAACTTACCTTAAAGGCTCCCCTTCAAAGAAAAGGGCAGAAAACTGACTCACAAACTGCCCTGCTTGCAGTCCCTGTTTGTTCACTGCCCAGTCCCTTAAGGAGTCTCTTTTATACTCTCCTGGACCTGGACTGACTCCACTCCATGGTTAGGGCTTTTGTTAGACACAGGCAGCAATTACCCAGCTAGCAGCTCTCGCAGTTGCTCAGAGCACATGCCCAAGCACACGGTTCACCAAACAAACACTATCATATCATAGTATCTAGGGTCAGAACTCTTCAAGCCAAACACACACAACTCTGTCTCTACCTTCCGAGAGCAAGATCTAGCTCCTGATGCCTTCCTCCTCTTCCCCTTCCTCTTCCTCTTCCCATTACTTCTCTTGCTCCCTGAAAACTGCTTGTAAACAACCCTGTTTGCTGTCCCTCTTTTCTCACTCCCTGGTCACTAGTCGAGTCCCCTTTTATGCCCTCCTAGGCCTGAGTTGGCTCCACCCCCGGGTTAGGGGCTTTTGTCAAGCACAGGCAGTAAGCAGCTTGCAGCTTTCCCAGCTTGATGATTCTTCCCAAGGAGTAGCACCTTGCATTTGTCAGCATTGAACCTTATCCTGTTAACTCCAGCCCAGTTTTCAAATCTGTCAGAATCCTTCTGAATTGCTCTTACATCCTCTAACATGTTCACAGTCCTTCCCAGTTTTGTGTTGTTTGAAAATTTGCTCAGAAAGCTTTCTATGCTAGCATCCAAATAATAAATAAACATGCTGAACAGCACTGGGCCCAAGACAGACCCCTGTGGGACTCTACTCAGAACTTGCTTCCATTCTGACATGGGTCCATTAATAATTGCCCTTTACATGCAGTTACTGAGCCAGTTGTCTATTCAACTTATATTAGTTTTGTCTCCACAATCTTGCTCTTTTGGATTACCCCACAGATCTGGTGGAGTAATGTGGACTGGACAAAATATACACATATGTAACAAGATACACATATGTAACAGCTTCATGTTTCCAAGCTATTTCTTAAATCTTCCTGAATCTGTATGGCTCCTAAAAGCATATGTGCTATGGCTTTCTTGATGGCTGTTTCTCCAGCTGTCCATCAGGAAAGAATGCTGACAAGAAAAACATTTCTTTATATTGCATATTCTCTATATGTACTCTGTGGGTGTTATGAATGGTATGTTTAAGTCTTATGTTGTGTATCATGTGTACAATTTATTTCTTTGGCACTGTTAGTTACATTCCTTATCTTATTTATAGCTTTAATTACCATAATACATTCTGAAAGGCTGGGGGCTAACTAGCTGGGCAGCAGCTCTGCAGAAAAGGACCTGGGGATTACAGTGGACAATAAGCTGAATATAAGTTAGCAGTGTGCCCTAGTTGCCAACATGGCTAACAGCATACAAGGCTGCATTGGTAGGTGTGTTGCCAGTAGGTCACAAGAAGTGATTATTCCTCTCTATTCTGCACTGCTGAGGCCACATCTGGAGTACTGTGTTCAGTTTTGGGACCCCCCTGAAAAGATGTAGAATCAGAGAGAGTTTAGTGGAGGGCAACAAAAATGGTGAGGTGGCTAGAGCACATAACTTATGAGGAAAGACTGAAGCAACTGGCTTGTTTAGTATAGAGAAGAGGAAACTGAGAGGGAACTTAACAGCAGCTTTCAACTACTGGAAGGGGAGTTCAAAAGAGGATGGAGCTAGACTTTTCTCAGTGGTGGCAGATGACAGAACAAGGAGCAACGGTCTCAAGTTGCAGCAAGGGAAATTTAGGTTAGATATTAGGAAAAATTATCTCACTAGGGGGTAGTAAAACACTGGAACAGGTTACCCAGAGAGGTGATGGAATCTCCATCCTTGGAGGTTTTCAAGACCCGGCTAGGTAAAACTTTGGCTGGGATGATCTAGTTGGGGATGGTTCTGTTTTGAGCAAGGGTTTGGACTAGATGGTCTCCTGCGGTTCCTTCCAACTCTAATTTTCTATGATTCTATGAAAGGCACTTTAGAAGAAATTTGGCCATATTACAGAACAAAGTGAAAAGTGCTAGTACTAGCAACAAATTATTAGTGAACCAACCTAAATACTAAACTCCATTTCATGTTCTCTTTCATACTTCATTCTATATATCCTTAATTAATACATTCTTTCAACTGTGTTCACCACTCTTGTCATATATTGTTAAATAATAATTATAATAATAAAGCTACCACTAACATCCAGAGGCCCAGCTATATTGAGAGCCTATAGTACTCTATATGCAGCATAAAGACAAAGTCCCTGTCAGAAAGTCTGCAGTGCAAAATGATTGCAAGAAAGAATCTTATCAGTACAATACACACATACACAATAACATTTATCTTAGTTACTATTAGCAGACTCTACTTCTACTGGAATCAGAATGATTTCTGTAATTGATTCTGGCACTGAAATTGCAACGTAACAACATCTCTCTTGTGTTTCATTCTAGCTCCGGTTGAAAAATCTCAGTGGCAATTAGTAGTAATTGCTGTGCTCTACCTATCCTAAAAGTACATAATATGTTACTATTCCTCTGCTGGGAACTCTTAAAGTTAATGCATAACTGCTTATAAAATGATTATTTAGAATGAGGGTCTTGGTTGTGTGTGGGGTTCTTTTTTAGTGATATAAATATTAATATTTTTTATTGAAAGAGTGAAAATGAAGAGATATAATGCCTAAACCAATAGATTTCCTGCACATAAAAGTTCCACTGACTTGCATGGGAGTTTCTAACATGAACAGACATAAACTTGTTTGATATTACATTCAACCTTAAGTGATTTGGCTCAAACCAGTTTACGCAATGTCTGTCCCAGAGCCTTTGCTGTTTAAGGTAAGCCAGATATCCCAGCATCCTGGCATGCTGTCTGGGCTGAGTGGGGCACTCTGCTCCAAAGAGAGCTCCTCCCCTCTGCTCCCTGGCTGGAGCTAGAAACAGAGTATCTGCTTGGCTTTTCCCTGCTAAACAGGGATTATCTCACCCCCACCCCTTCCCCCTACCTTACACAGATACATCAGCATTAGCTAGCAGACCACATGCTAGCTACTGCCGGTGCTTTGGGAGAGGACAGTGGCAGACAGGCTTTCTGGAGCTAATCCACAGGTAGCATAATGTCTTTCCTTGGAAGACTTGTTTGAGAAGAGTTCCATTAGTTAATGGCCAGAGGTTTTGTTTTCTTAATGAGTTAATAAACACTGAGTTAGGGCTGATAAACATTGCCTGCTGGGGAGCTCAGGATGGGGGAAATAATCAGAGCATCCTGCTGGGCTTGGCCATGTCCCACTCAGCAATACCCTGTGGAAGCAAAGGGAGGGCTGATCTAGCCTGAGCTACTGCAGGCATGTGCCTGCATTTCTGGGATGTCTGTCTGAGTTACAAACTGATTTACCCTAGCCAGGTAAGACTAACTTGCAAAGATTGAATACTTTCAAGCTCAGGCTTTTTGAATGTCTGTCCCTAGCCTCAGAGTCTGTCAACCGTGCAAATGGAGGCAAGATGCAGCATGTATAGACTGACCTAAACTACTTCTAACCTAGTAACTAGGAGATTAGTGAAGGCACAGCTATCCAGACTTCTTGCTGGCCCTCTGGGATCATGGGGATTTACTCATCAGTAAACATACTGTAGTCATACCTCTAACTTCAGCATAGAAATATTCTCCATGTGTGCTAGGAGCCTTGTACACTATTGAACTAAGGAGCCTTGGACTAGGGAAAAGTGCAACAGAACACCCTTCAGTAAAGTTTTAATTGTGACCAGAGCCCAGGAGAGGCAGGGCTAAACACTCTTCTAGGGTGTGGAATGATTAGTCGCTTAGCATCAGAGTTGCGGGGAAAATGGTGAATGCTTTTATGAATTTTTTTTCTTGTAAATCATCAAAATACTGCTTTCTTGATAAAATGGTACCTTTTTCATAGGCTGGCTGAGGCAGCAAATATTTTCATGAAAATATTAAAATTTTCAGTGACATTTCAAAACAAGCCTGTGACACCTATGGGCCCCTGGGTCGTGGGTAGTTCCCGAGACGTTCCTTTACCCCTTTTTCTTGCCCGCCACGACTTTGATGGTTTGAAATATTAAAGGGGAGGATGGTCAGTGGTGTTATTCGTCTAGTTGGGATCCGCCTGCGGGGTACTCACGATTTGG
>JAGPOW010000304.1:96344088-96360841 GCA_030014935.1 Caiman crocodilus
TCACCGTCCAGTTCTCCCGTCACAGGTGAGTCTGCTGCCTCTTCCCTCGCTCCCTGAGGTCCCTCTCGGGTCCCTAGGGACGGCCCGGCGCCGTCACAAAGCCTAATCAACTCTAGCCACTAAATTCACTCTGCCATGGTACTGAGACTTATACATATGCTTAGGTCCTTGAAGTGGACTTTGCGTTTGAAACTTCTTGGTGAAATAGAGAGGCTTAAAAATATGCTTGACACTAAGTATAAGCTGACCATATTAATCAAGTGTGCAAGGGCGTAGATTCAATGCACAGGTTGAACCATCTAGAAGATTAGAGATACATCTTAACCAGGACAGAGGAACAAACTAACTCCATTTTCAGTCCTCCCATTAATGGAATAATTGCTTAAATTCCCTGTCACAAAATGGTCTTTCCTAACATGAATGTTTAAAATCTATACAGCCTAATACAGTGGTTCTCAACCTTTTGAGAACTGCTGTACTCAAAAGAACCCCTCCATAACTTTTGTAAATTGAGCAGCGCCCATTTAAAAAAAAAAAAAATTATTTATTATAGTGCCTGTTTGCTTGAAGAGGGGCTGGGAAGGAGGAGAAGCAGGCATCAGGGAAGAGTCTATGCTGCAATAAGTAGGGGGAGGAGTTGCTGTTGGAAGGGGTGAGCCTGTGCTGATCTCTTTACTGGAGCCTGTGTTTATCTCTTTCCTGCAGCACCCTTCAAAGGCACCCTGGTTGAGAATCATTGGTCTAGTAGATGAATCAAAAGAGGCAGGTGTCTGGCTTTCCAGCCATAAACCATTGTTTTCTCCCATATAAGACATTCTTCAATGAGCCTAGAAAGGAATACATTTCTCCCAAAGATGGAGGAAGCACTAAATTTCTCATATGAAATTCATCTCCTGCAATTTATCAGCCTGGCAATTTATGCTATTTATACAGCCAAGGCTACTGTGGCCTGGCTAGGAACCTCAATGAGAGAGATTGTTTTGCCAGAAGCAATCTAGGAGAGAAAAGAAAATGGGACCCCTCTTGCAGATGCAGCACAGCCATCCTCAAAATTGCCTCCCAAGTTAATGGGGAGCTGTGTTGTCACCTGCGGCACCCTAGGGCTGTGATTTTTGAGAATGGATCTGTTTTCCAAGTTTAGGCTGACTTTTTTTTATTCACTAGAATGTTCCCAGAGTGCCAGATAATAAAAGCTCTCTCTTCAAGCACAGAGAATGAGACATTGCAGCTCCTCATATAAAAAGGACTAGCTGTTCAAGTTTTTCTGGTAAAAATATTTTTAGCAGATAAGCTACTGGACTAGCTAGACTAACTTAATTAAAGAAAATTTAAATCCAAGTGAAAAAAACTAACTCCTGTTTGTTGTAGACATGGAACATACATTCATTCCTCTTAATTGCAAATGCATATTTTAAAAACTTTAAATATATTCCATCAGAATTTAGGATAAAAAATAAGTAATTGTTCAATTTATTGCTATTATTTAGCTTTCTCCACTTGCAAAAGAAAGACAAACCTAAGTTAATGGGTGATGGCATAAGTTAAAGAACATTCAAACTGGTTCAGTACATTTAATTTGGTTAATTATTTTGAAATTCCCAATTCAATTATCAAATAAATGTAAAATAATGCACAGATAATAAATAGGATTACTGCAGAATTTATTGTAGAAGAGATTGTGAATCAACAGTTTGAAGCCCACAAAATTCTATATTTAAGGGCTACTAAATTTAACAACAGTAACACACGCATACATCAAAGAGATAATTAGGGCCACTTAATGGAAAATAAAAAATTGACTTTTATAGGAAACAGTTTTGTTAGGTGAATATTATTGTTGAGTTCTTCACCTAAGAACATGAGCACATTTAAAAGACCTGTAATATATTTTGTTACAGCAACTGATCACTATAATAGAAGATTTCCTTTGTGCTAATTTCAGTCTTCCTGGTATCTGCCAAATTGTCTTTCACAACTTCATAATTTACAGTCAGCAATCCCTTTTAACTGTATTATGTGATGACATAACTTCTCAGTTGTTTCTGGGTTTTTTTTCTGTCTGTTTAGTATGCCAGTTTAAATCTGGGGATAATATGCCTACTGTCTGGCAGAAAGTCATTGGACTTGGATTTATTATTAAATGAAGACAGGACAGCTTTCTGAAAGTTAGGTGAGTTGTTAAATTAACCCATTTACAACTGCACATTTTGGGAATGGCAGAGAGTACAACTAAAGGGCATTTAAAATGGATATAGTTTAACCATATAATGGTACTACAGTCATATCACAACTCCTTCATTTAGTCTCATTTTGTTCCTCTGTCAAAACAGACACAGGTCTGTGAATTTTCCTTACCTAGAAAATGTTGCTGTGATGTGATCTATGGGGCTCAGGGTTGGAAGTCAGGGGACACAGACTCCATTACTCACTTTGCCACTGATCTCCTTTGGGAACTTGAAAAAATCACTATTCTGTGCCTCATCTTTATCTGTTCCTCATCCGTAAAATGATATTACCCCACATGTCGTTGCTGAAACATCTATGGATGAAAAGTGCTACATGAACATTTTGTGACTGTGATATTTTAATGGTCTTGTTCTCCAGGCTCCTGGGTGGATACTTATGGGAAAATAAACCAGAAAGACAGATAGACCTGTAAATATTTGTTTGAACACACAAAGCAATTCTTTCTTGATGTGCTCACTTTCCATGAATTTGTCAGAATGAGATTTACTACTACAAATATTAAATTTGCATGTTCCAGAGTCTGGGAGAGTCACTTTCAAACAATCAGTTGCCTTTCTGAGAGCGTTTATGTCAGATTTTTTTAATAATAACACTCATCCAAACAGGAATCAAAACATCAATTATAACTAAGCAAAGATATTGGAAATAGTAGATGATTAATTCTAATAGCAAGTGACAGTAAAAAATCTGGAAAAAAGATGTTCACTTGATAAAATTATAGACTGCACAGGCACTCCACAGATAGAAATAGGAGAAATTCAATTATGTTGTGAATTATTCTATTAATTCTAATGATGGATATTTACAAACCCATAAGCATACTATGTTAAGGGTAATCAAGACGTTAAATCAAAGATAATCAAGAGGTTAAAGAATGACAAAATCCTTCCATTTTGTGAGTTTTGCTTATATTATCCTTGGTTCATTCAAACTTTTCTTTAAAAAAGTCAGAATAAATAAGTAATCTTATGAATAAGTAATGTAAACTATTCCCTTTGCTTCAATTCACCATAATATTGAATTTTCATATTCCTGCGCTAGTGAGAATTAAAGACTCCTTTTTGTACAAAAGGGGATAGAGTAGTCTCCCTTTGACCAGATTGGTAGGGTAAACTCATTTTACATTTTTCTGATAACTGCATTTTTTCACCTTTTATTACGATAAAATTTGTGAAAATATCTCTGCATCAGATTGGAGGGCAACCCATTGAAGACTGACAATCAACATGGTTGTTATATACCACTTGAACAGAGGTATCTGTCCCTTCTCTCATAAGAGGAAGGTATCTCTGGGAAATATGCTTTCATAATAGAGTGATTCCCACAAGGAAACAAGACAATGTGCTTACCTAAAACCAAACTAACATTTATGGTATTAAAAACAATACTTGTTATTGTCTATAACTGTGTGGTGAAGTTCATTTTCCCAGTCAAGGACTAGGACCAATAGTGCTACAAAAATATTACTTCTTCCCCCAAAGACCTTACAACCAAAATAAAAAGCTTTTCAAATGTTAACATACCCCTTTTATGAGAAGCCTATTCTTTCTTTAAAATAAGAAATCTACTGCAGTTTTTCTCAGACCTTACAGCTATTACCTGACAGAGGGTGAGTTTACACAAGATGCTAACCACGCAATAGCTGAAGAATATTGTGCAGAAGTGTGTCACAGCACAAACAGTGCTAAGATGCTACTGCACAGTAGCATCACTAAAAGGTGTTCACCAGAGTGCTTCTCTACAATAACTCCTGATACTGTGCACTTATTTAGTACTTGATTATATAAGTACTAAATAAATGCACAGTAACCACTGCACAGTAGCATCTTGTGTAGACATGCCCAAAGGAAGGGAGGCGTACAGATTCTATGGTTCCCTCTGTTATGTCTCCTGACATAACAGCACATCATAGCATATGAGCTCTGTTGATCAGAAAGAGCAGATCAGGAAGGGATGCATTATTTAAACATTCAGTAATGCATCTTGACTTTTGCCAGCTGGGATCATCAGACAGGGATTTGCTAGGTATAATTAAAAAAAATGTGCATGAAGTTTTTTTCTCCAAAGCAGGAAAGGACTGCTAATGCATATCAAAGCTACTTGTTGCATATTGGGAGGTAATGATTACTTGATGCACCTCTTCTGTTTTCTTCATTTATAAAACATTAAAGTTTTTGCTGAGGGTCATCAAAGTGACTCTCGGTAACTTTGCTCATTGGTTTTCTTGGTAATACCCAATAAACAAACAAGTTTTCCTCCTATAAGCCTGGACCTCTTTCTGTAGCACCACAGCTGGATGAGCTCTCCTTCCAAATCTCAGTTCTGTGTATCTGGACCACTGGTGATTCAGTGGACTGAATATTTTGTGATAAAATCAAGCTACAGTAGTTGGAATCCAGGGAATATGCCACAAGAAACCTTGCAGATATGTTTCTAGAAATTAATTTTGGGTCAGGGTCTTGATCCAATACAGTTACCAGGATAGGATGTGCTCTCTGAATACATTTCTTCCACCGAGCCACACAGATTCTCTCTTCTGTTTCAAAGCTTCCCAAGTTACAAAAGAACTGACAGCCTGTCACGAACTAGATGCATTTGTACCTTGACCACTATAATGCTCAGCTATCAATATTAATCAGGTTCCACCACTGTCAAAGCCAGGCAGGTAGCTCATATGTTGTGGCAAAGTAGCACATTCAAAAGGAGTTATGGAATCTGCACTAATGTTATTCTTGCTTGGACATGGCAAGAAACCCTTCTTGAGGAGACTTCCATGAGAAGCGGTGATCAAATTAATTCTTATAAGGGCCATGCTGTCTAGGGCTAGGTACAGATAGTCAAAAAGCCTAAGGCGGAATCGATCCAAGTTATGCTGTTTTCTGTAAGTGGCATACTTTAGATTGGTAGCAAATGCAGCACAGATTCGCCCTTTGTTGGAGGGTAGAGGGGCAAATCTTAGACTAGGTTTCATCATTTTTATTCCAGTCTATGTATGCCAGACTTCTGTTCTGTTATGGCTATAGACTGGTTTCTAATCATGTATCCCAGTAAAATTGTAATGTCTGTACCTGGCCTAAGGGGCCAGTGCATAGTCAGCAGAGGGAGGCAGTGGACTTTTCTACAGAAGCTTCTAGCCTCAAACTTATCTCAGATGATCTTCATGTTAATGGATGGGACGTTTCTGAAGAGAAATGTATTTTCACATAGGCATGTGAAATACCTGAATAAAGGAAAATGATACTTATCTAATTTAATCTATAACTTTCTGTTGATTTTCTAGTAGCAAATTATAAGTTCAATAAAGAATTGCATGTATATAAATAGGAAAAACAGCTGCTAACAAATTCATAAATTCTCATCATCATATAATATAGTTGTTTACAAAAATATATATAGTATTACCCAAATTTTAGGTTCAGAAAGCATTTTTTGAAACACTAGAAAAGTATTACTTCTGCAATGACAGCTGCAAGAAAATAGCATGTCATAGGTCAAATTCTGCCTTTTAGTTCGTGTATGATAATCTTACTGACAGAGAATTATGTACACATTTTATAGGAACCTTTGGTCCTATCTATCTACCTATCTGAATAGATAGGTAGGTAGGTGGGGGGAGGTTGCATGTAGCAGAGGTAGGGTATAGATCAGAAATCAGGAATCTTCTAAATAAAGGGTGAGCTGTAACACATGAGTTCTTGTAGTGTTCTTAAGAATCCAGATTGCCCTTCCCTTCATGTTTCACTCACAATGGCCTTGTGATAAATTGGTTTTCTGGAGAAAATCGAGCCCCCCCCCCCCCATTGCTCTACCTCTGAAATGACCCTTCTTGTTTTGCACTGAAAGGCAGGAGGCATGTTGGATGAGGAACAGCATAAAAGACACATTTTGTGTTTAAAAGGTATTCTATAAGTATAAAGCTCTAAAAAGAATGGAGGACAAGGATTTGAGTAAGAATTTAAAAATCTTTCTTTCTCAGGTATCAGATAATATTTATATTTCATTCTTAATAAATTGTGGTTGAACATCCACTCTGCCCTGTGCATAACATGTGGCCTAACACTGCTCCATGCTAAGGTTATTAGTTGAGTAAAATGAGTTTGTATGGTTATGACAGTCAGACACTTGAAGAGCTCCTGATGTAAGTCAGGGAGTTTCTCTAATTGGCATGTGGGGCTGAATTGTCCCCATCATCTCAAACAATGAACAGGGGGAGAATTTGTCTTAATGTAATATTTGCTGCAGCAACCTTCTCACCTGCACTTAAGCAGAACTCTGGTAAAGATAGGTCCTCAGAGTGGCTGCTGTTTATAGGATCTGACAATCACAGAACCACCCTCCTTACCTCTTTCTCATCAGCATTCGGTAGCTTTTCCTATTTACAAATCAAGTGTCATGTCTCCAGACATAATGAAACTGTGGAATTTGTGTGAATTGCCACTTGTGAAAATGGAGGCTCTGAAATCTCGGCTTAATTTTTTAAAATTAAGCCTGGATGTTTTAAAGGTAGTTCTGAGTGTTTTAAAAATAGCTTTTCAAGTATGAACAAAACACAAACAGATGCAGTACCAACTGCCTGACTCAACAGGAGCTTCAAAATCTTGCTCCGAGAGGCGAATGTCTCCTATTTATTTGAACAGATTAGTAAACTAGAAGCTTACTGATGATACTTCAAATATTAATACTGCTGATTGTCTTACTGATGACAATTTTATCAGAGAAATCATACTAAGATACTTTCCTACAACTGCTTGGAACAATAGCAGACACTGGAAAAGGGCTCAGAAGGCAGCTAGCTGCTATAATAGATTGCTTGGGGATGGATACATGAGGAATTCTAACTCCTAAATTTAAAGTCTTTGATGTCCAAAAGCAAAAGGAAGAAAGGAGGAGCTTCCCATCCTTGTATAATCCATCATGGAAATTTAATAAAATGACCACGTGCTGCACCTTTCTAGTTCCATCAGGGCCTTGTTCAACTTTTGAAACTCCCATTTAGGAAGTCACTGCTATACAAATGTTATTACTGTCAGCTTTTAAGAACTGAAAAATTAAGGTGACATAAACATACAAAATTTAATATCAAAATGAATAAAGCATGTGGGATACTTTTCTGATTTTACTAATTAGCAGAGGTTTTAGAGTTATGACTGCTACTCAAATCTTGGTTTATCCTATGAATGATATGAAAGTGTTTGTGTACCTAACAATGTTACTCTTGGGCACCACCTTTAACAGTATCTTATCTGCCAGGGCACACTCTGGTTGGGAATGACTGATACAGAGCCTTAGTAGAGAAAAATAAAGTTTTTTTACATTCTTGCCAGTTTTACAATTTATAACGTTGTAATTTATAGAATTACAGTATAGAAACTGTAACAAAGTTAAGGATTATATTATAATAATTATATATTCAAACAATCTTAGTAATAAATAGTGAAAACCATAAGAGTATTATTAAACTTGTCACTATATAGAAAGAGATTTGTGTGCCATGGCAACCTATTATCCAGGTTTTAGTAACTTACATTTAACTAGTTAAGGCTGTGATTCAGCAAACCATCTCTTAAGCTAAACCTTATTTAGGAAAACACTTAAACCTACTCTGTGCTTTAAAATGTGTTTAAGTGCAGTTTAAATCAGCATGTGCTTAATGCTTTAATGAATTAGGGTCTAAATGCAGCTTCTTCTATTCAACAAAATCAGTACAAAGAATAGAATTGTTGAGATGAAGATATAAAAATAGATATAGCAAGGAAAACCAATGACAAGGGAATGTATCTAGCATGGGGTGTTTCTACATGTGCATTAATGCACTGTTGTTATGGCACTAAGTTTAGTACCTCTAAATGCACAGTAACCAGCACTACTGCACAGTACTGCACCAACACACAATTTTCTCATGATGCTTAATGTGTGGTAGACTAATTCTCTGACCTCAGGCCAAAACAATGCACAATGTTGCAAGGAGGAAGACAAAAACTGGTTACATTTTGAAATGCAATAAAGGTTGTGGGGTGAGGGAGGGGGAAGGTTTTGAAATCCACTTAGAATGCTACAGCCAATTCTGGCTGGCAGTGTTTTCTGCTTTCTTCATGTACCCTGATATGGGGATGTATCAGAAATGTAGTATGAGTTGTTTCAGCCAGATATTAACTAATAAGCCAGCACAAGACTACTTCTGGAGGCCTTCATGCCAGAGCAACTTCAGCATGTTGGGTTGGGACTGGAAAACAATTTTTTGCTGTGTCTCAGCCATGGAAAACATCAGTCCCCCATGATTGCATCACTATGAACAGAGATGTCTTTATGATTTGGGGGAAGATTAGGTTATCAACCTTGCTTAACTCAAAATTTAACCTCACAAAGCTGGCCTCCATGTTTGTCCTACCTTTTCTCTGTTCTCTACCTTGTCATCCCTGTTCTCTGTGCCCTGCAAAAGATGCACATTGTAGCTGACAGCATAAGCCTGTAGGTAATAATTTATGTAAAGATTGTGTGTCTATGCATGTGTGAAAGAGACAAGGAAAGAAAGAGACAGAAACAAGATGGAGGGGCAAGGCAGTTGAGGGGGTTGGATGATAGGGTGAACTTTTCAAATTCTGTTTCCTTCCCTTTCTTCTCATTGCAGAAGAGGAGGAGTTTGACTCTTTGTGGTAGGTTCTGTGCATAGCTACCAGTTTTAGGACTCAAAAAGTCTTAAGAGTAAGAATTGCCCCCAAAAAGTTTTTCATCACAAAGCTACCAAATTGGCTCCTTCTGAAGGGATCAGTGGCATCAGGAGATCTAGGAAGCTCGTTACAAACATTAGCTATTCAGTTGTCATGACTGGAAAAGGGCAAACATAGTGCCTGTATTTAAGAAAGGGAAAAAAGGCGGATCCAGGGAACTATAGACTAGTCAGTCTTACCTCAGTTCCTGGAAAAAATCATGGAGAAGATCCTCAAAAAATCCATTTCTAAGGACTTGGAAGAGAAGAAGGTGATTAGGGACAGTCAGCATGGACTCATAAGGGGCAAGTCATGCCGGACCAACCTAATCACCTTCTAAAATGAAGTGACTGGCTCTGTGGATGCAGGAAGGCCAGTGGATGTAATGTACCTTGATTTTAGCAAGGCTTTTGATACGGTCTCCCATTACATTCTTGCAAGCAAGCTAAGGAAATATGGGCTGGACGAATGGACTGAAAGGTAGATAGAAAACTGGCTGGAACATCAGGCTCAGAGAATAGTAATCAATGGCTCCATGTCTAGCTGGCAGCCATTATCAAGTGCAGTGCACTAGGGGTCGATCCTGGAGCTGGTTTTTTTCAATGTCTTCATCCACAATCTGGAAGATGGCTGAATGTGTACCCTCAGCAAGTCTGAAGATTACACCATACACTAGAGGGAAGGGCTAGGATTCAGAATGACCTAGACAAATTGGAGGATTGGGCCAAAAGGAATCTCATGAGGTTCAACAAGGACAAGTGCAAAGTCCTGCATTTAGGACAGACCAGTCCCATGCACCAGTACAGGCTGGGGGATGACTAGGGGTTACTGTGGACAATAAGCTGAATATGAGGCAGCACAACTGGTTCCTGAAAACTGTGTCGTAAGTTGAAACATCATAACTCAGAACCAATTTTCCCATAGGAAACAATGTTATAAATGGGGGATTGGTTCCTGAACCGAGGGCCGATACCCTATTTTCACCAAAAATAACCCAGGATTGTGTACTCAATCAATTATAGATGAGTAATATAGCTACATTAATGTGTTTATATTGTAAATAGCAATCATATTGATTTGGAAGGACTTCTTTGAGGTGACTTTGCTGGATTTTTTGAAGGGCTCTTGGTTGGACTTTTTCAAGGGTTCTTGGCTGAAATCTTCTCAGGAGTCTTGGCTGCAGTTTTTTCTGGAGTCTTGTCTGCTTTCTTAAAGATAGTGTCCAAGGAAATTTAGACAGATGTTTTCCAGGGAGATGGGCAATGCAGTGAACTTGTTCCCTGGCATAGTGTTGCATCAGATCAAGAGTTGTAAAGTTGAAATTGATGTCATAAAGTTGAAACTGGGTGTCAATGTAAAAATGTTGTTAAGTGTGAAATGTTGCAACTGGAAACGTTGTAAGTCGAGGACTGCCTGTACTGGGCTGCATTGGTAGGTGTGTTGCCAGTAGGTCACAGGAAGTGATTATTCCTCTTATTCAGCTCTGGTGAGGCCACATCTGGAGTATTGTGTTCAGTTTTGCATCTCCCGCCCCACTACAGAAAGGATATGCACAAATTGAGAGAGTCCAACGGAGGGCAACAAATTGTTGAGGGGGCAGGAGCACATGACTTCTGAGGAGAGGCTGAGGGAATTTGGCTTATTTAGCTTAGAGAAGAGAAGACTGAGAGGGGATTTAATACCAGTCTTCAACTACCTGAAGGGAGATTCAAAAGAGGATGGAGCTACACTGTTCTCAGTGGTGTCAGATGGCAAAACAAGGAGCAATGGTCTCAAGTTGCAGCAAGGGAAGTTTAGGTTAGATATTAAGAAGAATTTTCTCACTAGGAGGGTAGTAAAGCACTGGAACAAGTTACCTAGAGAGGTGGTGGAAACTTCATTTTTGGAGGTTTTCAAAACCCAGCTAGATAAAGCTTTGGCTGAGATGATCTAGTAGGGGATGGTTCTGCTTAGAGCAGAGGGTTGGGCTAGATGGCCTCCTGAGATCCCTTCCAACCCTAATTTTCTATGATTCTATGAACTCCACTGTACGGTAGGTAAGTAGGTAAGAATTACTCTCATATAAATGTGGAAATGGAAGTGTGCAGAAATGGAATCTGATGTTTTCCTACCAGATTTAATTTAATGGATTCTGCTACCTAGAACTCTAACTGAAGGTATTGCATAGTGAGATATTTGGTACATCTGGATTTGGGCATCTTTTTTACCTAGGCTTTGAAAATTCCATTTTACGTTAGTTCCCAAAGACCATAGTGGAAATTAATATCAAAGCTGAAGTCCTTGACTCTCAGCTCATTGCTGCGTCCATTCTGCTGTGCTGTCCTTTTGTGGCTAGCAGTCACATTGACTCCTCAGTGAAGGAAATGTCAGATCGAAAGCACCTACCTGGTAAGGCTACTGTATGGAAGGTATTACTTAAAACTGACCTAGAGATCTTCCATCATGAAAAGATTGTGCCTATTTATATAACCTACTCTGAGAGGCTAGAGCATAGCTGTGAACCTCCGATCTAATGGGAAAAAAGTAACTGACATCTCTTAACTCTTTTGATTAGTTTGCACTAGTTAATTTTTAAGCGTACCTTGGCAATGGAAAGGGCTAAAACCTTACTTTTCAAAAAAAGCAAGGAAGCAAGCTGAAATTCTCTTTTACATTTGAGTTATGCAAATTAGGAAGGCCTCGGGCTAAGAGCATCATGGATTTAAAAAGGCCACTTCTGTTAATAAGCATAAAAGAGCAGCAGAGGTTTGAATGTTCAGTTTTGTTCGTATCTATTTCTGTGATTAAATTTTCTTTGGCTTTTACATTTTTAACATGTCTTACTTCTTTACATTTCTTCTTATCTTTCATTTATGTTTCCTTTAGTCTCTCTGTTTTCATGTGTTTTCCATTTTTATCTTTGGAAAAGAAAAAGAAATACAAGATTTCCAAAATTAGCCTCTGGAAACAGAGTCTACAGAAACCTTGAACATACTTTTTCTCCTCTCTGGGAATGGAAAGGGGAAAAATTGAGCTTTTTACTGTAGTTCGTTCTTGGACCCCACAAGGACATCAAGACTCTGATGTACCTTAAAAAAAAAAATTCTCCAAAGTTTTCATTTTTACTTAGTCTTGAAAGGTTTGGGTTTTTTTTAAATTGTATATAAAACTCTATAGATAAAAATATTCCTGATCCCTAACATGAGCAGGCAACCTTACTCAACTGAAACTTCCTAAAACCCAACGGCTCTTGCAAAAAGCAGTCACGAGGCTCAGAGAAAGCAACACAGGGAATCTGAGTGAGATGGTTTTATTGAACTATTCAGAAAATCATAGAAGTTAGAGATGGAAAAAAAATTGTTAGTTCATCCAATCCATTCTTTGTAGGCACAGGGTATGCATGTGAGCACATGACTAAAGCACTGTCCAATGTAGTTTTGAATGTCCCAATCAATAAGGTTTTCATCAGATTTTAAATGCAACTCACTGCCAGCTGGTATGGCTTCAGGTTCTTCATAAACATTTATTTAGCCTGTATTGCTGTTACCTTAAGTTTATTACTTGTTGCATCTTCACCAATGTTGTTGACTTCTTTGGGCTTGGGCTATAGTTTAAGTATGGCTCTTTGAAAGGGCTGTGTACAGGGCATCTTAAGGGTTAGCATTATAAAATTCTACTGTACAGTCTTCTCACTGCCAGAGGAAAATACGTTACTGATATCATTATTGAACTACTACTGCATCTCCCTCTGCTGGGTTAGCAAATCTGGTCTAAGAGCTGCATCTCCCTCTGCTGGGGGTCTGGAAACAAGATTCCACTTATTGCCCACCCACTTGTTCTTGGAAAGAAGTAGACCTGCTTATTTATGTGCTTGGGACCACAAGTTAGGTAGGAAGGTTTTGATTAAATGAGAATCTAGCCCTTGGCATTTATGCCTTTAAGATAATGATCTGATAGTATCTGGTCTCCTTCCCTTCATATCCTCTAGCAAATGCTTAGCTCAGACAATTACCATATGTGGCACATTTTATTTTTTTCTAATAAGTCAATAACCCCCTGATTTTTACAGTTTTTGTTTTAAATGCTCTGGAAATTAGTGTTAAGATATCCAAAACTGAAGGTACCAGCTAAAAAGTCTAGAGTGGTCTTATATGGGGATTCTACACCCAAACATAAAATGTAGAAAAGACTTCTTGAAGCAGAGAACTTGTTTTGTTCCAAGGTGTACAATTCCTGGGTCATGCCTAGGTTTCAGGGGGAGCAGGACAAGCTCCTTAAGGAGTAGGAATAAAAATTCCTTATGGAAGCCAGTATGTATGAGTTTTACTAGGAATCTAATAATAATTTACATGAGAATGCATTTGAAATGTAATTGTACAGAGGTTGCTCTGAGCTTTATTGCTGTCACCAACTGGTTCAGGGACAGCCAAGTATCTTAATGTGGTGTATTAATGTCCTCCCAAATAAAAGTTTGATTCTACATACTTTGCAAGATAGCCCTGCTGAAGTTACATGGCCAATTGAGTTCAAATATACCTGTTATTTCAGTCTGCTTTGGTTCAAACTGGCCCTCATATCAGCAGAAGATAATAATGTTCACCCTTTCTCTTCCTTAATTTGAATTTAACATAAGGACCATCCCCATTTAAGAATCCCCAGAAGAAGATCTGAACTGAAGTGGTGTCTCAGGCAAATTTCCAGTGACAACTAGGAATTTTGAGGAGACAGAGAAATCATTAGCAACCCCTTAAGCCCTCCACATAGAACATGTTCTGTATGTGTGAGAATTCATTTTATTTCCTTTTCAATGGGACTGAATCTCCTCACTGGATTAGAGATACCCCTTCAGGTCCATGCAGAGAAAAAGGAGACTTATATATATGGCTTTTTTGATGCAGTGAGCTCACATGCTGTGGAAGAGATCTGAGGTCTTAACCACAGAGTGAACATAAAACCTCCATTAGAGTACTGCGTTGACTGATTTAGCACTGCATCACAGCTATGATGATATAGGAACTAATGTGCCCCTATTCTTGTGTAAAACGGGACCTTGACTTGGCCTTTATTCTTGTTTTTAAGTAATATATAGTCCTAAGATATTGGCAAATTAGAGTAACTAAATTCCAAAGGGGATGGTGACATAATAGAAGCATTCAGTCTTCAAAAATAGAGAAATATGAGAATTAAATGCAGAGAAGTCCTGACGAAGAATATGGCATGATTCTATCTCCCTGTTGGCTCTGACTCTAGGGAAGTGCTGCATGCAGAATTATTAGGCACATGCTGAGACTGCAAACAAATGGATCCAACCTTAAAAAGCTATGCTTTGTTTGCTCTCTTTTTTTCATAGGAAGAAACTAGGAAAGTAAAAATGAAAATACCCTGCATGACTGCAAAGGAGGAGATGGGTATGCAAGCAGGCTGAGGTGTTTTGTGGAATCCAGCTAAATGTTTGTTTCAGTCTATAGTCAATGAGTGAGAACCCCTAATGACAAAATTCTTCTTGGTGTGTTGGTATTTTGAACAGGTATAGCTTTAGAGCTGTTTGAAAAAAAGACACGCACACTTTTCATGAAAAATGACTATTTTTCAACCGGCTGTGGTGCATTTTGAATATCCTGAGAGCCAAGATTTCAGTTCAGCCCATTACAGAGAAACCCTAATAATGACATTTTGCCTTGGAATTGCATCAGCATTTTGAAATGTGTCTTGTTCTGCTGGGACCAGAATATGTTTGATGTGGCATGACTGTGCCAGGAAAGGAAAAATGTAAGAAGTATTTTCCCCAGGGGATCCTTTGCCATCACAAAAGCTCAAGCACAAGAGTAATCCTTGTGGTCAAGACATTTCTCTGTTGCAAAACTTTAAAATGCCATGTGCAGAGGAATGAAGGGATAGAGCTGAATGGGCTGGCCCTTTTGTCCAAAGGAAGTGTTGAAACACTGAAGCAGCTTACTTAGGTTGTAAAATCTCCCATCTTTGGAGGTTTTTAAGACCTGGCTTGACAAAGTCCTGGCTGTATTGATTTAGTTGAGGGTGGTCCTGCTCTGAGCAGGAGGTTGGACTAGATGACCTCCCGAGGTCCCTTCTAACCCTAATTTTCTATGATTATATGATTTTAAGTTCAGAGAAAACAGGAATATAGTTAATGGCGCTGGGTAACTGCACAGAGTAGGGACCATTGGCAAAAAGAATGGTGAACTATTTTGCTATGCTGACATGTTACTGGAGACAGTTTTCCTTCCGAAGCACAGCCACACCCAGTGCTGTCCCACAGCTGTTCCACACTGCCCTCACACCTAGACCTGTGCATTAAATCACACAGCCTGAATACTTGGGAGGATTCTGATTTGCAGCTGCAGTCTGGAATGATACCAGATTAATCTTGTGTACATGTTGCTGCAGTTTTTGTAAAAACTCAGCTAGTACATTAGGTTTAACAGCTGATGTCCTGAGTTTCATCATAATTCAGGAGCTCCTTGAACTACATGGCTTCAGCATTTGTAAATGCAAATAGTGAGTATCTTTTCTGCTCTTAAAACAGAGTAGAGCAAGTCACTGATATCAAGCTGGAGAAAAAAGCACAGGGAAAATACAGATAAACGGGTCTCAGAAAAACCGAGACATCTGGAGAGGTGGAAGGAAAATTACTGAGGAAAAAAATCAATATGAAATAATAAATATAGCTTAAATGCAAACAGCTCCATAGGAGCCTCACACTTGAATTGCCCCAAGGTATCTCAATGCCCAAGGGATAAAGCATCCCTTGGTATGCACAGGAACAGGATGTGTTTGGTACGTGAAAACATGCAAGAGAGATGTTCAGTATCCAAAGTAGTTACCTGCAAATTTTGTCTATTTGCAAATTTTGTCAAAATTTTGTCAAATTTTGTAGCAGGTTCAGATAAGATTTGTTGACTTTGGTATTTGGCTTTATTGCTATGTCACAGACACATAGAAACGCACATATGCTCTAAAGATCCCTATCAAAAAATCCCCTCTCCCCCCGTCCAAAAAAATAATAACCTGAAAAGACCAAATCAAATCCTAATGAGAGAGGGTAAGAAAAAGAAAGTGGTGAAAGAATAATCATTGATATATCTCCTTTATTCATAAATGCAGTTTCTTTAATAGCTCTCCTACCAACACACACCAAGTAGCTGCTATGAGGGAAACACTTGCTATGGATTTTTCTTGCATACATGGTTCAACAGTAGTAAATCAGCACCTTGCGTATGCTAACATCCAGCTGGTTTAGTTTGAGGAAGGGATTCATAGGTGTTTAGAAGACACAATGTAATTTAGTACAGTCCATGTCTAGTCAAGCCAGTATACATGGTAGGGAGCAGAAGCTAATGCTTGAAGCAGGGAACTGGTGTAAAGGATTCTGGGTTCTTCTTCTCCACAGACGTACCTTGGAAAGCTACTTAACCTTTCCATTCCTCAGGGTATAAAGTATAAAACAACTTAAGTACCCATCCCTTTCAGGGATCCTGTAATACTTTCTTACTAAATGTTTATAAGGCATTTCAACTTCCTTAGATAAAATTACAAATTATTATTATTTTTATCATTTTGATTCAGTCTACTAGCTGATTCATTTCAGTGATTCATTAGATTCATTTTATCGTCTTCATTCAGTCTACTAGCTAACTGTCCTCTCTCCTCAAGTCATCACTAGAGTAGTGGACTGTTTTGGTTACCTCAAATGTTCAAATCATATTCATAGTATCATAGTATCTAGGGTCAGAAGGGGCCTAGAGCAGGCCATCTAGTCTGACCCCCCGCCAATGGCAGGAATGAGTGCCAGGGTCACAGGA
>JAGPOW010000304.1:96360941-96380670 GCA_030014935.1 Caiman crocodilus
GCCAGCTCCCTCAACACCCTTGGGTGTAGGTCATCCGGGCCCACCGACTTAAAGACATCTAGCCCTTCCAGAAGCCCTTCCACCAGGTCAACCCTCACCCCCGGCCTAGCAGTGATTCCCAAGCGGGGATACAGGCTTCCAACGGGAGGGAAGTCCCAGTCCCCCCTCAGGAAGACCGAGGCAAAGAACTCATTGACGATCTCCACCTTCCCATCGGCCACGAGCACCAGGTTGCCTGACGAGTCCCTCAGGGGCCTGATGTTTTCCGGGGCTCTCTTTTTGCTCCCCACATACTTGAAAAAGGACTTTGTGTTGTCCTTGATCCTAGTCACCAGGCAAAGCTCTACTCCCGCCTTGGCCTTCCTAATAGCCCTCCTACACTCCCGAGCACAAGAGGAGTACTCCTCTTTGGAGACTGCTTCCCTCTTCCAAAGATAGTGAGCCTCCCATTTTGCCCTCAGGGTCCCCTGAATATCCCTATTAAGCCATGGGGGCTTCCAGGCACTTTTGTCCATCTTGCATCGGGCGGGAACGGTCGCCCCTTGGGCTCGGAGGATCGTCTCCTTAAGGAATGTCCACCCCTCATGGACGCCCATGTCCTCAACCCTACAGTCCTGCAGCACCTCCTCAACTAGCCTCCTGAGCTCTCTGAAATTGGCCTTTCTGAAGTCTGGGACCCTAGTCATAGTGTGGGCCCTATCTTCACTGCGCCGGACAGCAAATTCTATCAGGCGATGATCGCTGTCTCCCAGGGAGTCTCGTACCTGGAGCCCTCCAACCAGATCATCCCCCGAGGCCAGGACCAGATCCAGCATCGCATCCCCCCGGTGGGGCCATGCACCTCCTGGACCAAGTGGAGGTCCCGCAGCTCCGCCAGGAACCTCTGGGACCTCTCGGACTTGGCCGACTGCTCCTCCCAGCAGATGTCCGGGTAATTGAAGTCGCCCATGACAATGACATCCCTTGTCCTAGCCGCCCCCTTAATCTGGCCAGCAAATTGGAGATCCAGCTCCTCCCTCTGGTTGGGTGGTCTGTAGCAGACACCCACCATTAAGTCCCTTTCCCCTCCTCCTCTTTGCAGCCTGACCCAAATCACTTCCACCTGGTCCTCAGTCACCCCCAAGTTGACACTCAATGCAGAGACGCACTCTTTGACATAGAGCGCAACCCCACCGCCTCTTTTCCCCACCCTGTCCTTCCTGAAAAGGGCATAGCCATCGATGCCTACAGCCCAGTCATTGGTCGGGTCCCACCAGGTTTCCATGAGCCCAACCAAGTCCAGGTCTTCCACAGTCACCAGGAGAGACAGCTCCTCCTGCTTACCTCCCATGCTACGAGCATTTGTACAGAGGCATTTAAGGCTACGCACTGCCATCTCCCCCTCTGCACATGTATCCCCCAAGCTACAACCACCTTTGCTCGTCCGACTTACCTACTTAGCGGCAGAGCATCCTCTCCTCTTCCGGCAGGCCCGTCCCCCAGCGAAGCTAGTTTAAAGCCCGCCGCACGAGACCAGCCAACCTGGAAGAAAAGAAACGCTTACCTTTAGGTGATAGGTGAAGTCCATCCTCCTCCAGCATGCTCGGCACAGAGAAATGTGGGCTGTGATCGAAGAATCCGAAGCCCACATCAGCACCAACCCCGAAGGCACTGGTTTACAGTCGCGATACACGTCTCGTGTCGCCTTCCCTGTTGACTCACCAGCAGAATGGAAGAAAACACCACCTGCGCTCCAATCATCTTGAGGTGTCCTCCAAGAGCCTTGAAATCTTCAATGATGTCCTCTGGCCAGCCTCTCGAAGCGTCATTGGTCCCCACGTGGACTGCCACTAATGGATAGTATTCTGTGGGCCTAAGAATCTTCTGGATGCATTCCGTGATGTCCCGAAAATGCGCTCCAGGCAGGCAGCAGACCTCTCGGCCCAAGGGGTCAGGACAGCAGATGGGACGCTCCGTGCCCCTCAGGATGGAGTCCCCGATGACCAGGACTCGACGCTTGTTCCTCCTTTGGGATCTCTTCTTCTTTTCCGCTTGCGTTGATAGTGCACGAAGAGCCCCTCGAGGGGGGTTCTCCTCAGCAATCTCCTCCAGGGTGGCCAGTACCGCATACCTGTTCACAAGTGGCACCTCCGGTACAGGCTCTGCAGCAGCATGGGCTGCCCTGGGTCCAGGGGAAACTTGCTGCCACTGATGAGTCGCTCTTCTGGGGGGCTCCTCAGTAGGTTTCTGGTCCTGCAGAGAACAGAAGTACATGTCAATTTCATCCTCTGCCTCCCGGGTCCCCCGTAGCCTGCTCACCTCTGCCTGGAGCTCCCACAGCTGCTCCTCCAGGGCCTGAAGATGGCCACAAGAGGGGCAGCCAGGGGACGTCTCAGGCATCACCCCCACCCCCGGGAGCCCCGCCCAGCCACCACCCCCAGCCAGGGTGGGGAGGCGGACAGCGGGCCCCCCAGGGGCCCGGTCTGGGTGGCAGCCTCAGCAGTGCGCTGGGGGGGCAGCACCAGGGAAGAGGGAGGGGGAGGGGCCAGGTCCCTGGCATTGGCACTTCGTGTACTCACCATGTTACTAGAAAAAGTGGTCTTCCCGCTGTCTTCGCATTTCCCTTCCTCCTTGCTCTCCTGCACGAACGCCGGTGCAAACGCCAGCGCACCCTTACAGACCGTGCCTGTTTTCACGTGACTCGGGAGCGCAGCTCCCTGCCGGCTCAGCTAAAAGTGATCCGAGAGGCTCCCCTCCAGATCAGCTTCAGCTGCTGGCACTGCCCCTCTCACCGCTTCTCCGCTGCTCCTGCTGCTGCTGCTCGTGCTCCTCCTGTGCTGCGAGGGCTCACGTGTGGCTGAGACCACACCTGAGCCCTATCCGAGGTCTTCTTGGCTCCCTGCTCCGCTCCCAAAATTGTCTATTACTTCCATGTATATTGGTGTTGTATATTCTCTAATTGTGCTCCTTCAGTACAAACTTCCCTTCCTCTCTGATCTTGACAAATCTCAATGTATTGTATTTATTTATATAAAAATACTTCAGCAAAGATTTTAACTCATTGGTCTGGGCAATCTGCCACCTTTGCTGTCCTGTGCCAAATACCCACCTCACTACTGTTTCAATCAGAAATTCTTTTTCTTTATTTTCAAGGTGCTTACTGGTCTACCCTCACCCTGGTTTCCCTGTAATAACCCCCCCCCCCACAGATGCCAAAAATGATGCTAATCAGTACCCTCCTTGTTCTCATTTGGTGGAAAGGAGGACACCATGGGTCCTATTGGCTTGTGTTACTTGTTTTCTTGGGTTGGTATTCAGCACTCTAAGTTGGACAGCTCCTGGGTAAGACTGATTTAACAGCAACTGAATTATCATGTCCAAAAGGAAATTTAGCTTTCCTGTTCTGTGTGCTGGTGTGGGAAAAACCCATGGCGAAGTCTATAGACATTTGTTTTCCCATTCATTCATATTACTTTTTTAATACTCTATTTTAGGGTTGACTGAATGTATTAGACTCAGACTGTCATAACTAACTAACTAATTAACTAACTAACAGTGAGCTGTATGACTATACCTCATGCAGTTATTTGACACTTTAGCATAGTAGTAAGATGGGGAAATGAGACTACATTGACATTTAAAACTTATGAAAAATTACACTAAGTTTTTGTTTGTAGCTTGATGCAATGAGACAGAGTTCTTACTAATTGTGCTTAAAGCATGATCTATTGTTTAACCCACAGAGAAGCTCATTTAGAAAATGCCATTACCATCAAAGCAGCTGTTTCATTCAGCCATTTTCTCTAGATTCCACTTAAAAATGAACCAAAACAAATCAAATGCCTTTCCAAGCAGCAACCTATTTGTGTCAATGTGACTAAAGGATAAGATACTGCTAGAACTACATGATGGGCTGGCAAGAAAATACCATCATGCTTTCTGTAATGAAAGGGGCAAACTGGAGGGAATTCAGAGAACAAATTAACTGTACCGAATGTACTGCAATGACTAAGGGATGTATGACAACTAACAAAAAATATGTATAGAAAACTTCTACATGAGATGCTTAACTATGCAGTAGCATAGTTTACTGTGCAGTAAGCATGTGCATCTACATGTGCGCAACTTTACAGTGTAGTAAAACCTCCTAAACATGAGTAAATTTGAAATCTGCAAACACAGGTATAAAATTTACTCACAGTTAGTTACAGCACAGAAATGCATGTGTAGATGTGAACTAGGAGCAAATTTGCTTCTAAGTCAGCCTTGCCACTAGGAGCCTGGCCTCAGGCTAACCCCAGGGCTCTGGGCTGGGAGCCTCTCCCACATTTATGACAGCCCCTGCCTCAGGCTCTTAAAAGCCTGCAGGCATTTTGAGCCTTGGGGCACACCAGAAGGGAGTCTGAGGCAACTCCAGGTCCTGTGTCCCCTTGGAAGACTACACGCTAGCCTCATCAGCCTACCTGCACCCTGGCGCTGCTGCCTGGTGCTACCGTGCTGCGCACCTGCCAGTCCCATGCTGTCCAGGCCTACTGGACCTGGCTGTCCAGGCTGCTGTAGGCTCCAACCAGGTCTGCCAGTACTCAGCCCCAGCTGCAAGTAGCTTCTGGGGCCAGCTCCCCCTGCCTTTAGCCCACCCCCAGCAGCCTGCCCTAAGCCTGCAGGTGCTGTGAGGTATTGCCTCTGCCACGTGGCTGCCAGTATCATGCCAGGCCCAATAGCATAGGGACAGCTGCATGGAAGCCCAGAGAGCCGGCATGGTAATCACAATAGATTTGTCATCCCCAACACCCCTTGCTCACACCCATACGTGCCCCTGGGACCCCAACTGATCCATGGAAAAGACTGGTGACCTCATGGTGCTGTGGGACAAGATGGAGGTGCAGCACCAGTTTGAGCAGGGTGGGCACTCCAACACCCATGTCTATGAGGGACTTTTAAGCTGGATGCAGGAGCACAGGCACAACCGGTCAGTGAAGCAATTCTCTGTAAAGGTCAGGGCTTTGCGGGCACATTAGGTTGTCATCACTGACCATAATCATCAGTCAGGGACTGCCTGTAAATCCATGCCCCAGGATGCATCTATGCTGTCTACAGCAGCAGAGATGGCCTGCCCAAGCCCCTGCTCCAGCCTGGCATCTACAGTGACATGTCACCAGGGGAAAGCCACCTGGGCATCCAGCAGCTCATCCCACTGAGCTCCCTGGCTGCAGTCTCCACCAGGAGCTCAGGGAGCCTGGGCCAGTGCCTACCACCCCAGCTCTGCAGCCTCAACCCCCACCACAAGGCAAAGCAAGCCATGACATCACTGGCTACCAGTAGTGCCAGCTCCTCCCTGGGGGGAGTCCCCCAGCCAGGCACCTACCTGCTGCACCCTGCTGTCTGAGGACACCGCCCAAAGCTGCATGCCATTCCCAACAGCCATGACTGCACAGAGCCACCAGCCATGCCAGCCCCAACCACATGGTAATCTCTGCACTGGGGGGAGGGCCCTCCTCACCCTGAAATAAGAGAGACTTGGTTGGATGGCTCACATAACTGGAGCACTGTCATGGATGAGTGCAAATTGTCCCCAAAGAACAGATAGAGGAGAAGAGGAGGAAGAGTTGTGCTTTATGTAAAAGAGCTATATGATTGCTCAGAGCCCCAATATGAAACTGGAGATATGCCTATTGAATATCTCTGGATTAGGGTCAGAGGGGAGAGCAATAAGGGTGATATTGTGGTGGATGTCTCCTATAGACCACCAGACCAGGAGGGTAACCTAGGTGAAGTTTCCCAACTACAGGCCCTGGTTGTTCAATCACCCTGATATCTACTGGGAGGGTAATAGAGCAGTGTACTGGAAGTAACTGGAGAATGCTGAGGACCACTTCCAGATGCAAATGTTGGATAGGCCAACTAGAGGCCATGCTATTCTTGACCTGCTGCTTGTAAACAGGGAAGAATCAGCAGGAAATGTGGATAGCAACTTGGGCAGCAGCGATCATGAGACGATTTGAACTCAGGATCCCGAGGAAAGAAAGGAAGGACACCAGCAGAGTAAGGACCTTGGACTTCAGAAAATCAGAGAACTGATGGGCAAGATTCCCTAGGAGGCCAGTGAGGAGGAAATAAATCCAGCAGAGCTCGTTGCATTTTACAAAAACTTTACTGAGGGCTCAGGAACAAACCACCCAGATGAGCAGGGAGACTAGCAAAGATGGAAGAAGACCAGCTGGGCTTAGCAGGAAACTCTTCAATGAACTAAAACGCAAAAAGGAAGCTTAAAAGAAGTGGAAACTTGGAAAAACAACTAGGGAGGAGTATAAGAGTATTGGTTGGTCATGCAAGGATGAAGTCAGGAAGGCTAAAATGCAATTGGAGTTGCAGCTAGCATGGGAGGTGAAGGGGAACGAGATGGGTTTCTATAAATATGTCAGCAACAAGAAGAAGATCAGGGAAAGTGTGGGTCCCTGACTGAATGGGAGAAACAACCTAGTGACAGATAATGTGGAACAGGTTGAAGCACTCAATGCCTTTTTTACCTCAGTCCCCACAGACAAGGTCAGTTGCCAGTCTACTGCATCTAGCAGCACAGTTTGAGTGAGGAGGTGAGAAGCTGACAGAGGCAAAAGAACAGATTAGGGATTATTTAGAAAAACTGGACATATAAAAGTCCATGGAACAAGGTGTGATGTACCTGAGGGTGCTAAGGGAGTTGGCGGATGTGATTGGAAAGTCACTGGCCATTATTTTTAAAAACATGGTGATTGGGAGAAATCTTGAATGCTTGGAAAAAGGGAAATATAATGCCCTTCTTTAAGAAAGGGAGGAAGAAGGATCTGGGGAACTACAAGCTGATCAGCCTCGCCTCAGTCCCTGGAAAAATCATGGAGCAGATTCTCAAGGAATCTAAGCCCTTATAGGAGAAGGTGGTTAGAAACAGTCAGCATGGATTCACCAAGGGCAAGTCATGCCTGACTAATCTGATTGCCCTCTATGATGCGATGACCGGTTCTGTGAATATGGAAAGAGCAGTGGATATGATATACCTTGACTTTAATAAGACTTTGGTAGTTTCCCATAACATTCTCACAAGCAAGCCAAGGAAGACTAGGTTGGATGAATGGACAATCAGGTGGATAGAAAAGTGGCTGGATTGTTAGGCTCAGAGGGTAGTAATCAATGGCTTAGTGTTTATTTGGCAATCTGTATCAAGTGGAGTGCCCCAGGGGTTGGTCCCGGGGCAGTTTTATTCAATATTTTCATCAACAACCTGGAAGATGGTTTAAAGTGTACCCTCAGCAAGTTTGCATATGACACCAAGCTGGCTGGAGTAATAGATACATTGGATGATAGGGCTAAGATTCAGAGAGACTTCAACAAATTGGAGGATTGGACCAAAAGAAATCTCACAAGGTTCAATAAGGAGAAATGCAAAGTCCTGCACTTAGAACAATCCCATGCACCAGTACAGACTGGTGAATAACTCGTTAAGCAGCAGCTCTGCAGAAAAAGACCTGGGGGTCACATGGACAATAAGCTGAAGATGAGCCAACAGTGTGCCCTTGTTGCCAAGAAGACTAATGGCCTACTGGGATGCATTAGTAAGAACGTTGCCAGCAGGTCGAGGGAAGTGATTCTTCTCTATTTTGCACTGGTGAGGCCAAATCTGGAAAACTGTGTCCAGTTTTGCACCCCTCACCCCCCACCCACCCCAACACACACAAAAAGGATGTGGACAAATTGGAGAGAGTCCAGCAGAGGGCAACAAAAATTGTTGGGGGCTCAGGCACGTGACTGATGAGGAGAGGCTGAGGGAACTGGGCTCATTTAGTCTAGAGAAGAGAAGGCTGAGGGGGTGCATCTACATCTGTAAATGGCTGCACAGTTGCTACTGCACAGTCATTTAGTACTTGCTTTAGCTTTAGCAAGTACTAAATGACAGTGCTGTAACCGCTAAATGACGGTGCATGAGTTGTTTCTGACTGATTAGTAACAAGCTACTGCATAGTAGTTCATTGCTACTGCACAGTAGCATTGGTGTCATGGGTCATGGGCTGAAACAACATTGCCACAGCAACAAGCTACATATAGCATCTCATGTAGGCATGCCCAGGGGGATTCAAGTACCTGAAGGGTGGTTACAAAGAGGATGGAGCTAGACTGTTCTCAGCGGTGGCAGATGACAGAATAAGAAGCATCTCATGTTGCATCAAGGGAAGTTTAGGTTAGATATTAGGAAAACTATCATCAGAAGGGTAGTAAAGTACTGGAACAGGTTAGCAAGAGAGGTTGTAGAATCTGCATCCTTTCAGGTTTTTAAGACCTAGCTAGGCAAAGCCTTGACTGGGCTGATATAGTTGTGGATGGTTCTACTTTGAGCAGGAGTTTGCACTAAATGACCCCCTGAGGTCCCTTCCAACCCTAATTTTCTATGATTCTATGAGTTTTCCAAATAAAACACAGTGTTTAAATACCAAACAAGCAAGTGAACAGACAAACAAAATCATCCCTTCTGCCCCTCCCCAAGCACTAGAACAGGAGCCCTTTGGCTCTGGCCCCAACAGAGCAGTCTGGTACATCCATGCAACAAAATGTTTAGCTTATATCCTGCTTCCTTTCTCCTTGCAACTGTTCTCTCACAGCTCTTTCCTTTGGGGTTTTAAGCTCCCAGTGGAACACTCCCTTGTTAGCTGAAGGCCCAGCAGCTGAATATCCTATATCCTTAGCACAGCTGGCTTACCCTTTCTTAAAGGGAGAGAGCACACTGTTACAATCTGTTGAACCTTACTGTGCAGTGCTAACTTCCCGCAGCAAAGGCTGTATGTTAGTTTAACATCTTCAATGCTTGTAATAGAATGTGTGAACATAGCCACTGAAGCTTGATAATATATTGCAAGGCTTTCCATATTTAATCTTTTGTATATTTCTTTTAAAAATTTTCAGGTAACATGGAAGACACGCTTTATGATCACTTTGTGTTTTGTACACTTTCCTTGTGTATCTTTTACAAACACCATAAAAATGTTCCCCAGACTAGCATTTACTAACATAAGAGACTAATGAATAGTTTAGGTTGAATAAAATAACTCTAAACGATGTTTCAAGCTCCTTTATAAAACATCTGAAATTACAGGAAGCACATCTTCAGTCACATGTAAATAATGTATTTCAAAGGCATAATTCTGTGTTAACATTTTATTTACATACAATAAAACTTTAATGACAATTTTTTTCCAGAGAAAGTGGAGAACAAAACATTTTAATACATTTTTATGACCTGACAGTTGCTGCTATCAGTATTTAATTTTTCCAATCCAAGTTAAGCAATATGTAAAGAAAGCTTAGCTCTATGTAGTGTTCCCCATAGGAGATGCACAAATCTCTAACCAGTTGGAGAAAAAACAAAAAATGTGAAATATCTCTGTGTGTTCCTTCTTTGCAGATATCTCGGTAAGCTTGCTATCCTTAGTTGTCACAGCCTGTGGACTTGCTCTGTTTGGTGTGTCTCTGTTTGTGTCCTGGAAGCTTTGCTGGATCCCTTGGCGAGAACGTGGCCTACCTTCTGGAAACAAAGACAAGCAGGATTCGCTGAACTATACAGACACAGAAACCAATGACCATGAGTATAGCGAGGATTACTTGGGACAGCCTACTTCCTACCCAGAGTCCTCCATGAAAATTAGCCACACTTCCCCTGATATTCCATTAGATGCTCAAGCAGGGACCAAGGAGAACTGTGTACACAATGTCCGAATGCACCGCCAAATCACAGAACCAACTTCTTCTGCTCGGTCAGTAGCGCAATTTTCTTCTAATAATAAAATATTACTCTCCAAGTTTCATCCCCATCCATTTTTAGACAGTATGCAGGCCAACAACAAATGTTTATTTTACCTGTCTTAATCCTTTCACTTTAATGGTGGTAGAAAATTATTTACTTGTTAGGGTATGCTTCATGACAGACGGTTTAGGAAGGTGTGACCGTAATGGTAGTCCTTTTTTTTCAACCATAAACAACAAATGCACCATCTGCCTACTCCCCTCACAAACAAGAAAACTTGCCAAAATAGTGTCCTTCGGAACAAGAGAACAGTTTGGATTTGATCCTGTAAAGCATGTTCATTTATTCTTATCACTGAGGCTGAGCACTTAGTAATATCCCTGTAAAGATTTCAAAAACAGCCAAAAAATAGGGCAAGTTAATGAAACACTTACAGGAGTCAGAAATAGGATTAGAAGTGATAGATTTTAGTTACAGCATTGACTATGAATGAAAAACGGACTGATCAAATTTGGATGCAGGCACAGGAAACTGAGCACCAGTATATGAGGGAACAGGAAAGGAGGAAGGTGACAGTGTGAGAGTGTGGAAGAAAAGGTGATAAAAGGATTATTCTGCACATGGCAATAAAAAGATCAGCACCTGAACAGCCAATTAGTGATGTTCTGAGCCAATGTAGATATACCGGAGCTGGAGAAGGTACAGCCCTAGCCCCACAGTTCTTCAGTAACTTATTCTACTCACCTGAATTAGCAGGTTTGGCAAAGACTCTTGACCACAGGCTGTTCTTTAAGATAAGGTGCAGTGAGAACAGCTAAGAGCTAGGGATTAGTTCAGTAATTGCCAATCTTTCAGTGTTAATATCTTGATCTAGGTCAGGGCTGTGCAACTTCTGAGTAGCTGGAGGTCACATGCTGTGCACCCTCCACCCCTGCCCAATCACATGGGCTGCATGTCATGTCAGACTTTGTGGGCCCTGCCATCACATCCCACATCCAGGAGCACACCAAAAAATAGAAGCTGGATGATAGGAGTGGAGCCCAGAGATCCTGGCCTTAGCAGCCAGAGTGATGGTAGAAGTGGCAGTAACACATGAGCTTGCAGGCCAAGAGTTGGACAGCTCTGGTTTAGATAAGCAAAGACCCCAGTAAACAACAGGAATGCTCCTGAGTGCCTGGATAAATGTCCTTGTCTTTTTCTCGATAGGCTGTAGATCAGTCCTAGGAATCTGTGACTATGGAAACTGAACCCAAGCAAGGATGCACCGTTGCATTACCAGCCACATGCAAGGTGGATTTCAAACTCTGGCACTGCATCCTTACGATATAGGACACACAAGCAGATTGTCAATGAGAGAACATTTTTTTTTTCACTGACAATCCACAAGCTTTACGAACAACCACACTTTTTTAATTATGTATTTTTTACATAATATAAAGGAAATGTAAAATACAAAACTACACGCGTAACTGGTACAATTCATAGGCACAAAAGGATTTTAATTGTCTCCCCTATGCCCCCAGAAGCCAGGGACTTTTTAATATTCTCAATATAATTCCCAGAGTTTTCTGTCATATTCACATTTTCACCGGTTTTGTAAAGCAAAATTCTTCCTTCAGCAGTGAGAGCTAAAGCCTCACAAGGCAGTAGAAGCAAGAAAATCCAGTGCTGAAACCACAGAGACAAATTTCTCAATCATACAAGGAAAAGGAAGACTATGAAATTTACTCACTCAAAACAATTATATCTTCCTAGTCCTAGATCAGCAGTGCTCCCAGCAGAAAAGCTAGTTTAGGACTGGGGAGTGACAGTTCCTGAAGTTTTACCTCAGAAGAAAGGGAAGGAGAAATTCTTTTGAACCCTCTTTCCATCCCTTCATACACTTAAATATACAGTTTGGAAGGGAACCCTAAGAAAGGTACCAGAAAAAAACAAGTCCGCTCATTTTAATTCCCTTCCTATACTCAACTGGAGCCCCTAATGCCATGTGCCTTTTCATATTTCCATTCTGTATGAGCAACTCTGATATGGAAGATGTGACATGCATGCTGATGACAGGAAGCATGTGTATATAAGACAGTCTAGTACAAGAAACCAGGACACCAGGATTCCAGTCCTTGATCAGTTATGAATTTGCTGTATAACTTCCATCTAATTTCTGTACTTCAGTTTTCCCACCTTTTCAAAGTGGATACTGTATTAACCCACAAGTCTGTATTTACCTCTTGTGTTGCATTATGTTGATCTTCTTTAAAGAAGGGTAGGGGTTAAATTGTCTAATTTTTTTATTTGTGATGTGATAATATTTTGTTATGGAAAACTACTAATGCATAACAACATAATTATGCTTTTATTATGTAGCAAGGGAGAAAAAATAGTTGGATTATGAGAGAGAGAGAGAGAATGTTTCTGTTTTAACACATATACACACATTTACAAGAAATGAATGATAATATGAGAGGAAATATTACATTCAGCATAAATAGTCTTCACTAATTGTAACCTAAGATTTTTCCCAGGTGTTCCCTTTTATGTGCACTATGCTTTGGTTCTTCAATATGATGCATGATTTTATGTATTAATAAGAAAAACTTGTAAAATCCAACTCATAAAGATGAAGGCTTTTACCTAATCCAACTTTCTCATCCAACTGCCCTACAGGGACTGCAAATTTGATTTCTGCCATCTTCTTGTGAAGTGGAAATTTCAATCACAATAACCAAGTGACTCCAGATAATAAATCCCACTGGACCGAAGCTAAAATGAACTTTCTCTCCTAGGAGTAATAAAACTAAAGCAGTCTTTCAGCCTTACTACTTACAATGTTTATAACATCTGTTGGTAGTGATGAGAGAAGGAGCACAGCAGAAGGAAAAACATTGATAGAGATGGGCAGCAAACCATTGATATTAAAAAGAAACAGTTTGTAAATCACATAGTAGCTTTTATTGATAAGTTATTAATTTACAGCTGTTGGGAAATACCTCCCTCCCATTTCAGTCTTTTCTCTTCCTACAAGATATCAATAAACTCACCTAAAGCTATCTGATGGGTAAAGGGACAGATTCTCCTCTCCATTATATAGGCATAAACCATTAAATTGTGTGGGATTGGGCTGAATATTTATAAAGTCCTTCCATGGCAAATAATAGGAATAATTATTATTACAAATGTACCTATGGGACTAATTCATACTTCGTGGTGCTAATTCCATTGATTTCTCTGAATTTATATCTGTCATGGGAGGGCTGCATTTTTAGTTATGTGCAGTTATATTAAATCATATATACATTTATAACTTAATGGAAATAGGTGATTTGGCAGCTTTCCAATTAGCTTGGCTATTGTGGGAGAGGAGTGTTACAAGCTTCAACTGACTTTGGAGAGTATATTCTGTGAGCTTAAGGTAAAAGAATTGTGCATTATACAAGCATAATAAATCTAATGATGAAGATGAACTGTAATAATATTTCAATTATAGAAATATTGCTCTATTAAAAAGGGATAGTGTGCTATATATGTTCATGCAATCTAAAGGCATGATTAAATAAGCCCAATGAAATTAAAATAATGTCCAGACAAGAATCACACAACACCTGACAATATAATCAATTTAGCTTCTTTCATGTTTTGCTTAAGGCACAATTCAATCCGAAGACAGCTCAACCTTTCAAACCCAGACTTCAACATCCAGCAGCTTCAAAAACAGGAGCAGCTGACTGGGATTGGACGTATTAAACCAGAGCTGTATAAGCAAAGATCAGTGGACACTGATGACGGGCGGCGAAACAACAGCAAAGCCTGTGGGAAGCTCAACTTTATTTTGAAATATGATTGTGACTTAGAGCAGCTGATAGTAAAAATTCACAAAGCTGTCAACCTGCCAGCAAAGGACTTTTCTGGGACTTCAGACCCTTATGTGAAGATCTATTTACTTCCAGATAGGAAAACAAAACACCAGACTAAAGTGCACAGAAAAACCCTAAACCCAGTATTTGATGAAGTTTTTTTATTTCCTGTTCCATACAATGACCTGACCACAAGGAAGCTCCACTTCTCTGTGTACGACTTTGACAGGTTCTCCAGGCATGACTTGATTGGCCAAGTGATAGTGGATAATTTTTTAGATTTGACAGACTTTCCCAGGGAATGTAATATTTGGAAGGATATTGAATATGTCTCCAATGTAAGTATCCCAGTTTTTCATTTTATAATTTTATATTTCAGTTTAACAACTTATTTATAACCTTGACCTGTTTTAAACTGACCAAATTGGTCTCTATGATACATTTATGGAGAAAATTATTCTTTTGTCTCTCTATCAGCATTTGACCTCAATCCATAGAATGTGTTAATATATTTCCAGTCATCATTTTACTTTTATAGGATTTTTTTTAATGTAGTATCTATGGAAGTTAATCACATCCCTGTTAATAACAGAGAAAAGCTAGAGAAATATGCTTTCTAACCCCAATTTACCATGAAAAATGCTATTTTGCCCTTTTTCCCTTTATATATATGTTATTTATTATCTGTCACAGTTGTGTTAGCATACAATTTACCTGAGTGTACAAAGTGAAGGACCTTTCCTCAATCCTGCAAAGTCAGCTGACATTGCATCTACAGTCCTGGTGAATTCTTGACTCTGAAAGCTGGCACTAGCATTTACCAGTCAATGTCACATAAGATGTGGAAACACCAAACTGTGCAATGAAACCCTTCAGTTCACATTCCAAGGATCAAGTCACAGTTAGTACATTTGCAGAAAAGCATACCGCAGGCGGTTCTTGCCCGAGGTAAACATTAACAAATACAGAGCAGGTTTAAAAAGAGAAAATTTGAAGCCCCATGGGGAGGGAGGGAGGGAGTTAGGCAGCGCTGGGCCTGGGGATGCTGCCCAGCCTGGTGCCCAGGGCTGGAAAGCATGGCTGCAGGGCCTTGGTGGGGAGTGGGATGGGGCTGCGGGTTGCTCATCCAGGGGGCAGAGGGGAGTGGGCCCAGCTGGTCATCACTGCACATACTCCTAGGGGAACCCATGCCCCCCAGATCTGCGCACAGGGCAGGGGTAGGGGCAGGGGTGAGTGTGGGCTGCTCACTATGGGCTCGGGCTCCCTTTCCTGTTGCCATTCCCCAGGGCCTCTGCAGCCCAACGGGTAGAACCTGGCACAGCAGAGCAGAGTAGGCCAGGCCCAAAAGCTCCTTGCTTCTGTGAGACCCATGTCTCCCTGGCAAGGTGTCTTCTGCCTGCCCAGCTGCATTAAAGGTGGTGGTACAGGGTTGTGCTCCCCACTGCTCCAGGGCAGGCAGGGGGCACATCACCAGGGCAGCACAGAGTTTGCAGTGACAAGGAGCTACCCCGCCCAGCCCTGCTCTGCCTTTTTCATGCCTGGTCCCACACAGCTGCAGAGGCCCCAAGGAAGGTCAGCAGAGTGGGGAGCCTGAGCCTGCAGCAGGCAGCCTGCAAACACCTCTGCCCCACACACAAATCTGGGGGGCACAGGTCCCCCTGCCCCAGCAGGAGTGTGTGCAGTGGTGGTACCTGAGCCCACAGCAGGCCGCCTGCCCCCACACAGGCTCCAGTCCGGCCATGCCACCCACGGGAGAAGGGGAGCCGGGCTCCATGCTCTGCTGTACTGCAGCAGTTGCCACCTCCCATGGATGGCAGCCAGGGATAGGTCACTGCTGTGAGAGGCAGGGGCCTGCAGACCCAGGTCCTTGGCCCCATAGCTCTGGCAGCTGGGGGCCCCCTCTGGCAAGGCTGGGAGGGACAGGGGGCTATGGGAGAGAAGTGAAGGGCACCAGCAGTGCCAGGGAGCTGTGGGGGAAGTGAGGGGCACCAGCAGATCTCGGGGGCAGTGGTTAGGGAATAAGGGGCACCAGCAGAGCATGGGTGGATGTTGGGGAGGTAGGAGAGTGAGAGACCTGCTGGACCTCTGTTCGGTGAGCTAAGGGAGCAAGGGGAAATATTGTTTTCCATGATAAAAAACCCTAAATCAAATACCAAAATGTATAGGTATTTAGAATCAATTCTATTCTAGTGATTGAGGTACTGATAGGCTTCCAAACTGCTTTAAAATTGTAAATGTATCAATAAAACATTGAGTTTTTATATATATATATATATATATATATATATATATATAGTGGTGTTTCATTTTAATAATGGATTTGGGGATTTTTATCAGCGAATTTGTGATTTTTTTCAGAGAATTTGCTATTTTATAAGAGAAAACCAGGATCCCTGGTTATGAATCACAAATAGCACCCTTTCAGAGACCAGGGACTTTATTCTGCTCTCAATGCATAGGCAAATGTCTCTGCAGTGTTAATGGGAATAAAGCATGTTTCTTCACTGGAAAATAGATGCTATGTGAATAAAATGCAAAGTTCACAAGGTGAAGGTATCAGTTTCATAAGCTAGTAAATATTTCATTTGCTTTACAAAACTGAAATCTTGTGGGTGGCAGTAAACCAAACATTTTAAACAATAAAATCAAAGAACTGCAACTATTTCAGACCCTTAATCAAGAAAAACATGTAAGCATGTGCTTACCTTTAAGATCCTGTTGATGTCAGTGGAAATTATATTTCAAGTTAAGCAAAAACGTATTTGTTGTCCTGCTAGGGATGAATTAAGACTTAACTGTAAATGTGGCATATAATTGAGCCCGGAGCTAAAATGCTAATTGAGTTGATGGTGGGGGAGGGGAAGCACTTGGAAATTTATGTGGGCATTATTTGATGCCCTCTTCTTTGTGTTCCTAGTATGAAAAATATGCTGCATATTAAAATAGCACTACAGCAGCTAAAATCTATTCTTATCTTAATAAGGGTAAAGAGTAGTGAGAGAGCAGAATCTGGTCTAGATTTGAATCTACTTTCTGACCTAAAGTTCAATGGCTAAAATCAGGTTTGGTCCAGTATAGTTATAGGCCCCAAACACAATATTTCGATTGGGATTTAAAACCTTCAAATTCTATATGTGATTAGAGTTCGGGTACAGTCCTATCCGGGGACAGATCCAGCATTTGGCAAAGGTGGGAGTGGGAGCAACAACCTAGCTGCAGGAGTGGCTGCATTCTGCTCCCAACATCCTCCCCGACCTGCATGGGCAGACCACACTATGGGAGCCCCCAGAGCAGAGGTGGGGAGACAGGCTGACCTGGAGCAATGACAGTGGCAGCCACAATGCCCCCACCCGGCCCAGTCTCCTCCAGGAGCTGGTATGGGAAGGGAACCGCCACTGTCAGCTATCAATGCTGCTTCTGCTGATGTCCCAGCTGAACCCAGCCCTCATAGGTTACCCTATGTCCAGGTTTTTCTGGACATGTCCTCTTTTCTGGCCCCTTGTCCTTGTGTCCGGGCGGGTTTTTAAAATGAGAGCAAATGTCCACGTTTTTGCTCTTTCTCTGCTTTTCCAGGCTGGCTGCCTGGGGATGGGAGCAGCAGGCAAAGTGATTGGCTGTTGAGGGTCCTCCTCTCCCTCCCAGGCATTATCTTTTTTGACATTGGAAATAGGGTAACCCTATTCCTGCTTGAGTGGCCAGGAGTGCCTCTAAATCTTCTCCCACCTCTGGGACAGTGGGCAAAGCAGCAGGCAGAGCAGAGGGGAGGGAAGAGAAGGGGAATAGACATAACTGAGCACAGAGGGAAAGGAGGGATTATCAGCTGCTTGAGGTATTTTTAAAAAGTCCCCAGAGATTCCCAAGGAGTGGTCCAGTCTGAAAGGGGTACCATACCATTGCACCCCCTCTGGATCCACCCCTGGTCTCATCAGCACAGTTTTAGTAAAGGTTTGCTCTATGATAAAGCAGAGAACACAGAGTATATGCTCATAAACAGGGTTTGTAGCTAATAGGGACTTTGTCACTGCAAATGATGCACAGCATGAGACAGTCCAGTTTTGCCTAATGTTGGTTCCAGATAAAAGGTTCACATAAACAGGTTCTCACAGTATTTAGCTTTCCAATTAACATTTCCAAAATTTCAAAGGTTGTATTCAGTTTAATAAAATTATGGCAAACTAGCACAGGATTATTCAAGAAATTGAACTGAATTGCAGTCATTTGAGTTAGTTCTCTTAGTAGCCATTAAGACTGGGAATAAAATCTCAAATCAGCAAAACTGTGCAAAACTCACTTAATTTCATCCAAGCTCTGAATCAAAGGCAAGGATTATGAACCTTTGAAACAAAACTGAGCTGGGTTATGCAAGCTGATTTATGGTTGTGAAGAGGACCTGTATCAACCCTGGCAGCTTTGACTGAGTTTAGCTTTGAGCATCTTGGTTGTTTCAAACCTGAAAGTCAAAAATAGCAAAAGGCCATGCAATCCCATTAAAGTTAATGGAGTTTCACATCACATAAATCAACAGAGAATCCAGCATAAGTAGGTATGAACCTGCTTAAAACACACACACAAAAACCAACAAACCCCACAGAATTAAACCCATCAAGTTAGCCACTGATTTGTTATTTCATCTGAAAATATATATATTTCAGTTTCTCATGTATCTCATTACATTATAAAGGCATAGGGTGACTATATGTCCCATTTTCTCTGGAACAATCCCCATATTTAGAGGCTGATCTGAGCTGACTGTTGGGAATTATAATGGGTGTCACAGAAATGCAGGGGTGCAGGGTGCTGTCTGGCCAGGAATTAGAGTGGCATGAAGCACCTTGTAGGTTTGGAGGCAGGCACTGCTGCCTACCTGATATGTGGCCCCACCCCACTTGTGAGACCGCTGGTGGGGAGGGAGGGAGTCGAATCCCAGGTTTCCCAGATAATATCCCAGATTTTCAGGATTTCCTTATGGTTAGCCTATATAGGCAAGGATTACATGTCCCATTTTACATCATTTTCTATTATATTGTATTCTAGTCCAGTTTCACACAGAAATGTAACAATGTACCAAATCTACTTTTACTGAATATCTAACCACAATAGTCTATTTCAAGTAAGTATTGCAGATTGCACATGAAATAAGCCAGCTTCACCACAAACAGAAACATTGAATTCACTAATTAGATGGTGTCACAACAGTGTCTTCTTGCTATTTTCTAATAAAACTAAAACTTTGTTTTGGTGAATCTACATGGGCTTTGATTCTTCTCATTTCATATTCTGGTGCCATCTCAGGCTTTGAAATCTTTTTATAGTATCATCTTATGCAGTTGGTTAGTAGCAATACGTTTCACATTATGGAGGATAAAATACCTCCACAGCCCACAAAGACATCTATAGAGAGCACTGCCTCTAAGCACCTTGTATATTCAAATGACAGTTCTTCTAATCTGAGTCTCTCTGACCAGAAAGCTTCTTGCTCTGCCAGTGTTTTTTCCAGCCTTACAGGCAGCAGCAGCAGTGTGTGTAACGGAGGAAGTAATTAATAAATGGATCAGCTCTAGATGAACATGAAAGCAGGCTTAATTTGGCTTTTGTATATTTATCAGAAAAGTTATTCTGATTTCCAGCATGTCAGGATAGAGAAGCCTTTCTATTTTTAGCCTTGGGTTTGTTTATCTATTTATTTATTTATTTGTTAGTTTTATATCTCACCCTTTCCAAAAGAAGCTTACAATAAACAGACAAACCACCCAGATAGGAAATAACAGCAAATTCCTCAAACAACAGCTCCAACTCCTTTCCCCCATCCCCACCTGCTGGTCCTTTAGGTAAACCACCATAACAAGCAAACCCTCCAGCCCATGTATCCTCAGCCCATATATGCCATCCCCTCCAGCCCATGTACGCCTTCCAACTGCCATTTAAATCCAAATACAAGAAACCTCTTTCTACTGTCCGCACACTCCCACTCCCCTGACTCATCCTTAGGAGTGACCCCTCCCTCTGCGCTCACCAATGTCCCACTCAAGGCCCCCCCCCCACCCACCCCAGGCCGCCCCCCCAAAACCAAACAAGCAACAAAATAAAACAACCCCCCCCAAAAAAACAAAAACACCACCAAACACAAAAAAGA
>JAGPOW010000304.1:96380770-96400584 GCA_030014935.1 Caiman crocodilus
AATTCAAAACAACCTTAACAAAAAAAGAAAAAGAAGGTCCCTGCATCCATCTCCATCAGAGCAAGACACCAAAGGGTACCCTTCAGCAGTGCCCACCCAAGGAGGCCTGAAGGGTTTGGAAGGTTGGCAGGTTGGTTGAGTCCTTCTACCTCCATCTGAGCAACCAAGATGTTACCTAGGTTTGGCTCCAACCCTCCTCCAGAGAGAAAAATGGGAGGAAGGAGTCATGGCAACCCAACCTTCTTCAGCACAAGGATGTCTTCTGGTTGGGTTCTGAGTCTATCTTGCTCAGTAGCCTCTGATGCTTTCATTTAAAATAATTGTTAATGTTCTTGGTACTATCCTCAAACTCAGCTTTAATCAGAAACAGCATATGGCCTCAGGAAAAAAATAGTTTTAAAAATAAAATGAATTGAGTGCACACAACTACCCTACAATACAGGTTTAGATAGACTAGAGTCACCTTCTGTGTAAACTGGTAAATATTCATTTAACTTGTTGTATACAAGGTAGTTTGCTGTTCTAGCAAAACTGCTTGTTAAATATGGCCATTCTAGTACACAGGCAGATCTATTGACTAGGAATATTACATGAACTAGGTTCTATTGTGACCATTGTTTCATAATGACTTTTTTTGCATTCTCCACATGTTTTAAACTAAAGTTACTTGCAGTGCTGTGGATCTGTCAAAACCAGAAATTAGAAGTGGAGAGTGAAGATACTTGAGGCATGAGAATAGATGGGAACTGGGATATATCCCACTTCCATTTTCATGTTTGCCAATTTTCAGAAGTGGCCTGGTTTGAGACCTCTATAGCCTGATTTATAAAGGAGCTAAGTGCTCACACCTTTAACTAAAGCCATTAGGAGCTGCACTCACTCAAACACCTTTTAAACTCAGGACCTACATACCTTAGGATGGGCACCCAAAACTAGTGGGCATTTCTGTACATTTAAATCTTAATTTATGGGTGCTTCATGTTTGGCAGGTATGAAACAGCTACAATAGTAAGCTAACTCACTGAGGCATCTTGAGATTCAATTAATTTCTATTAAGCATTTTAGTGAGCTTTGGGTGCTAAACATAAAAGAGCAAAATATTGTTTAACAAGTACTTACTTATTTAAGCAGCTGTCCTATTAGATAAATCTTAACAGCAGCTAGAACAACTCCAGGAGTTGAGCACATAGGTATGGCCTATTATACTTGTACCTCTGCAGTCACACAGCAGGTATGGTCTTTTATATTTCTCTCTGTTTCTCTCTGACTTGTCTTCCTGCCTTAATGTTAAGAAACTACAAATCTTTTTCAGGGTATACCTATTTGCAGTTGGTGACAATGATTTATTACCTTGAATTAGATCAGTTTTATAAATGATCTAATAAATTGCTGGGGTAAGAAAGACACCTCCTGACACTTGATGTCTTTTCAGCTTCCAGACATAGTTAATGCTTGTGATTTGGTATAGCCAAATGCTAGCTGGGAAAATTCATGCTTTCCTGAATGCATATAATAAGCCGCCAGGCTTCCTTGGGCTGAAGAACTACTGCCATCACTCGCTTCTCCCACTTTCTACTCTTGGGGAAAGCTGGAGCTAAACCCAGGCAACATCTTGGCTACCTAAATGGACAGAGACTGACCCAAAAAAACTACATGTGTTTTCATTCAAGTTTATAATTCCACCTTTGTACTGCCTCCTATGTCATCCATAGGCATGGAAGGAGCCTCTCCTTATGTTCTTCAGATTCCCTCTTAAAACTCTGTTTTATTTTAATGCTTACAGAAGTCATTAGTGATTATAAGATAGGTGGTATATAATTACTTCTTACCCATCATCTCATTGTTATCTTGGATTCCCACTGTCTGTTACATCTACCTGTTGCATCCACTGTTCAGTGACAGAAAAAACAAAGAAAACCTCTGTAAGTCGAGAATCTAGTCCCAGTGGCCATAGTTTGCTTACAAGGGATGTTTGGTTTCTGCCTATTCTGGCCTGCTCAAATGTGCAAAAAGGTTAAAAGTGCAGGCAATCCATTGGGATAGAGTTCTTAAGGCATGCTAATTTCTGTAGCCACTGGCACATAAAGGGGCATCAACTGACTGCCTTTCTCCCAAACAGCCAGGCACCTAGTTATTGCAGGATTGACAGGGGTACACAACAAAAGAAAGGGCCAAGCTGTCTGCACTGCAGATGGGGTATGTGTAGTGGGAGATAGTGGGTTGCCTGTGCTGGCATGAATCCAAGGTAAGGCTCAAGCTCAAACCTTTGGATCTACAATGAGACGCTTTACCTGCTCTTTTACCACATTGCACAATTGTAAAATGTACAGAAAATGATTAAACAAAGACCTCAGGTAGTAAATGATTTTATGACCAATATATATTGAGGACACGTGTATCCTGTAGATTTGTCAAGAATCCAACCCAGTGTGGATGGGAAAATCAATTAATTAGTCTTCACACTTAGTATAGCAGCTAGTATAGCTGTCACATATAAGATAACTGCACTATAAAGTGTTTTTGCCATACTTTTTGCACTTTGTGATAATTCACATTTTTAAGCAGGCTTATTGCCCAAGGCTGAATTTCTCCTTTTGTATTTTTCCTTTTCTTTTTATCTTACTGGCCTTGTTAATTGTGTTGTGAATGTTCAAGTTACCAGAAATGAAATGTAGATCAAACAGATTAGGAAGTAGCTCACAGCATAGATAATATATAGATAGATTTGAGTTTTGAATATATCATTAGGAAAATTATAATAGCAATAAGATGTTTTTGTATTTCAGAGGGATATAAGCACATGCTTAAGGGCTGTGACAAAGAGGAGTAGGCTCAAGCACATGCTTATGCACTTTGCATATCTGCAGTCTTAGACTGTAAATATTATGAGTTAGGTATTGTGAATTTGTATGTGTTTGCCGATTACCTAATTGTGTAGTCCTAATTCTGATTGGGCTATGTAGCCATTCATACTATAAACAGTAATATAGATTTGGACTAGGGACAGAAATTACACATAAACTAGTGTAAGTGATCAGAAACCAATGCAAATCTGTAACACAAAAGAAGTTCAGTGGACATAACTGTTTTCAAAATGGCCAAAACTGGTTGAAGATAAATCTGGATGGATGTACTATCAAACTGAACTCATTTAAGTTAAAGCATCTTATTTAATTTCTGTTTCAGATCCCCTCAAGATTCAAGTTAACTCAGAGTTCCCTGATGTTCCAGAATGTTTTTTACTTTCCCTGCAAATCCCACCTTGCAGAGTGGACAGGATAGGCTTGACTTATGCTGTCTGTTCCAGCTGAGCAGGGAGGCATGCTCTAGCATACCTCAGCTTCTATCCTGGGCCACTGCAAGGCATGTGGCTGCATTTCTGGAATCAAAAGTGAATCTCTGTCCACTTGCTTATTGGTTCAACCTACACAGCTTAGACTAACCTACAAAGAATGAATCAATTTCAGCCTTGGGCTTTATGACTGTCTGTATTTAGCCTTGGTAACTGAATCTCAATAGCCAGGTACACTTAGATAGGAGATCAAAATTTGAGCTTTGTGGCTAGCATCAACATTTGTATTGAGCAGGCCCAAAAACTCAGATCCAAGAGCTTCAAGACTGGTTCTACAAGATGGGTTTAGTTCTAAGTGTGATAAATTGATTCAGTCAATTACTTTAGCAGTCCTTTACCTCCAGAAGCATATCTTTGATCTGAAACTAGATGAATTTGGAAGCCTTAAATTTAATCAAGTACTTAAGCAATGAGGTTCTGGAGCTGGTCAGTGCAGACCTGCTTCTAAGTAATTTCAATGAACAGAAAGAATTAGGAACAGAAACTCTTTTCTTGCTCATAGATTCCCCATGAAATAAACAATTTTTTTTTCATACAAATCTATCCAGGAACTATGTTGCAGAATCTTGAGTGCCCTCAGTTGTCACCTAACTATTAACATATGCATAAATACATTTCTCTTATATACCTAGCCTGTTACATTATATGAAGATGCGAGAGATTTTCTCCTCCCAACATGTATAGTCACAAGTTAATAATGTCAGACTGAATTCTATATCTCCATTATATTAGCTGGTCCATATTTTTACAGAAATGATCTATAATAGGAGTGCTCAATTTTTTGGCGCTGGGAGCCGAATGAGCGGTGCAGGCTGGATTGGGTCTATAGGCCCAATCCAGTGTGCTTGGTACTGGAGCCCAATCCAACACATGCTGGATCAGATCCTGGTCCCACATACCATCTCATGCCTGCAGTCCCAAGCACTACCCCTACCCCAGCCCTGATTCCATTAACGCCAGATCATGCCTGCCATCCCAACCTCATTCCCGGGCCTACGTGTGGTGGATCAGGCCCACTGTCTCAGTCCCAGCACTGTGAGCATGCTGGCCGGATCCTTTACATGGAGCCATGTCAGCTGGCCTGTGGGACTTGGAAATTTGGTGGTGGAGAAGCAGTGGTAGTGTTAATTGCCTCTGTTCTCTTGCCACCAATTTATAGACCTTTGGGGAGCCCTATGGGTTAGATCACACAGCAGTGCAGGCCAGATTTGACCCATGGCCTGGAAGTTAAGAACCCTGCTCTATAGCAACTCCTGTACTCAACACCTTTTCCCTGTCTCCTATGCATCTCTCACTCTTTTCACCTAGATAATCTCTTCTCTAGAGATAAAGAAATAAAGCAGGATGTTACCTGCAAGCAGCCTCTAGTACAGCATTTGCAATGTATCTGTGGAATGTATTTTACACATGCAGCACAACCAAAACTTGAATCCAGAAAATCAAATGCAGTCTTCAATTATACTATGCCATTCTATTAACTGTTATTATAATAGCACAAATGTAATCGGGGAACAATTTGGCCTAATGTTTTTGCAATTCAGAGACAGCTCTTCTACAGGATGGGCAAAAGAGCACTTCCATAGCTGGGACCATACTGCTGCTGTGTTAAAGCAGTGCAAGCTGGAGGTGTTGTACAAGGTTTAGTGAATTGTTCAGATAATCTTACTCATTTTTACATAAAGTTAGTTCTCTTTAAAATCTAAACATATGTTCAACCAAGAGGGGTGGGAGGAACAAAACACTTCCAAATCAAGGTTTGCTAATTATCACAATTTTTTTAGACTTTTCACTCTGCCACTTTTCAGTAGAGGCTATGCAAAGCAATTAGAAAGTCTATGAATTTGTTAGATTCTCTGAAAAATCCAACCTCTCTAGATTAATTTTCAACACTTGGAACAAAACTTGAATTTATTCTTCTCACAGAATTGCACATACTGTACTTGCTTGAAATGCCTCAAGCTATTTTTAGCCTTTAATACCCACTAGATAGCAGAGCTATCAGTCACCTTTCTCTGTTGAATAGACTCCTTTAGAATTTTAGGATTTCACATTTACCATGCTCTGTGCTCTGGTTTTTCCAGTTTTCATTTTGTTCTTTTTTTCACTGTTCCCTGTGTATTGCAGTGGTAGGTTGAGCAATGGGTACATATTTGTTCTTACTGCATTCTGTTACTTGAGGGCCAAACAAGAGGCAGTAGGTAATTGTGCTGCCTCAGCATGATGACTCATTTGCAATGACTACTGCATTAGGGTGGTGATTTTCAAAAAGGCAGGGTAGAAGTGCATCTCACAGAGTAACTGTTGCACTCTTTCCAACCCCTACCCTCTCCACCCTGATCACATGCACTGGAAGGGAAGTAAAAGTCATGTCGAGGCTGCTGTCCCCACCAACATTCAGGTAGACCATGCAAGGGAATAAGGGGACCTTTTCTGTGGGGGCACAGGATGTCTTAATTGAGTCTTAAAGACTCCACTACCTACCTTACTAGGTCAGCTGTGTCCAGCAGCTGCTGGATACAAAATGCAGTTCTCTACACAGGAAAAAAGGATTATTGGCCCATAAACATTACATTTGGGAAGCTTGGTGGTGCATGATCAGTGGTAGCATACAGAGCCCAATGAACAGTTGATAAGGTCATACAATTTACCGGGTAATCTGCAAGGGCAAGAATTTACTCTGCTTTGGACAAGAGCTCATTTGATCTTCAGAATTGCCCACCACCTGTTCAGAAGAGAAGTTGAAGATGTAATTCAGTTCCAAGCTGACTCTAGAGGAATGGAGTTGCTCATAAAAACTTATGCAGTTAGTCTATAAGGTGCATCTCTACCCTGCCTTTGAGATGATTCTAGTGAAGGACACCATGGAAACACTTAGTGATGCTGAGATGAATCCATGGTAAAGACCTCTGAAGCAATATGGTATTGTAACAGTACGTAAATGGATATAGACATTAATGAAAGAGATTGAAAGATAAAGAATGAAAGCAATAAAAAGAGGAACCATCAAAAGGTAATGTGCTGTCCCCACCACGTGCTACACAATTCTGCTCAGGCATCGTCTATTTATATTTTTTCCTCCAGGAGGCTTTTAGCACCTGATCATCTATTTTGCATCAGATTTGAAAACAGGAAAACATGAATCAATGTACTTCAAATGTGAACTGCATAAATGAAGTTGTCAGTAAGTGTTTCTGACTAAGACTCAATTATAAATTGAGCAAGGAGTAGCTCATGACCTGACTGACCCCTGAAGACATCCTAAACCTACACAGCAGCTCTTCTGCTGCATACCAGACTTTTCTGGGGGCTTGCAGCACATCCAAAGATGAAGTAAGTGCCATGTAAAAATGACTCCTGAAAGATGATACAACCTCAGGCTGCAAATATCCTCCTTTTCTTCTATTTGAGAACCCACTGCAAGGTTGCCCCAGGTATCCAAAGGATGTGAAAGCTTTGGTAGCATAGGTCCAGTGGAGCTAAGCCACTCTCAGAGACGAAGCATATGGCAAGAACACAGTACTTCTGTGGAGACAAGCATCTCCTACAGGGTGGGAGAGACAGAAATCTTACCCCACCGACACTTGGAACAAGGGATACACCCTGAGTCTGGGCCTATAGCTGTCCCTAGAGAAGAAAGCTCAGTTCCAAGGTTAACAATTCTCTAAGATGCAAATTTCTATTTTAATGCACTGTTTTACTTAATCATGCCTTGTGCATATATCCTTTGTTAAACATTCACATGATAGGGTAAGGCAGAGTGTTTGCTGAAGCCACCTAACCAGTCCTCAGCAGTTTCCACCAAACTAAAAGTGCTTTCTCACATATAATGGAAAAAGAAAACAAGCTCTGCTTATGCCCTCTCAAATGCAGTAGGGCAGGACTAACATGCAGCCTAAAATCCTGCCCTACTGTTGTTCCTTCTGTAGCAGCTGTGTTCTTTGGATTCCCAATACATCCTCCATCTTCTATTTCCTATCTTTGTTCCTGGGGGTGCGGCAGCATAGCAGAAGAGGGTTGGGGTGCCTGAGCCAGACATACAGTGCCAGGTGGCAGGGTGCTTCTGCATGCAGCATAGGAAGGGTCCTGGTTGTTCACACTGTATACAACAAAGGAAGGCACCAGACTGCCTGCACTGCAGGTATGTGGCATATGTAACAGGAGAGAATTGGGCTGCCCACGTAGCATGCACAACTGGGAGGAGGAGCCATGCTGTTTGCATTGTGCATGAGGTAGACTAATTCACATGGCAGTGAACAGCCACAGGGGAGCCACCGGTACCTCTTGCAGCCCCCCAGAACTGCAGGCCTAGTGATGTGTGGACCCCAGTTGCTTGGAAGCTGGACTTTCCTTAAGTAGAGGAGCCTACAAGGCAGATCTCAATTCTCTACACCTTTACTTATATATTTACTTGTGTGGTTCACCCCATTGAAGTCAGCAGGATTGTTCGCAGGAGTAGTTTAACATATAACATAGGCATAGGACTTAGGCCTTAATTTGACGTATTGGATGTGACAAACATGATAGTTTGTTGCGTGACCAACCACTGAAAGCACTCTACAGCCATGCACTAACAGGAGTGCACATCTTCAGAGCGCTTTAAAAATGCCTGATAGTGTGATAATCTGAACCCTCATTACAGCACTCTAAAGCAGAGCACCTTCATTAATGAATAAGGCTCAGCTGATACAACTAAGCCCCGCTCCCTGTGCTGTTTTGGGAATGGGAAGGGAATTAAGACCCTCCCAAGGCTCCAGTCCACCCACCACACCCTCCAGTACCAGCTGGACAACTCCCAGAAGAGCTTCCTCCACTTCCTTCCCCCCCATCCAATTCTGAAAACAGTGCTGGGGCCCTGAGGGGTGGGAGGGAGAAGTATTTCTAGGGGAGAGCAACTGCAGAGATGTAGTCTCTCTAAATCGCAGCTTATCTCCCTGCCACTAGAACCCACCAGTGAATATCTGTTGGGTCCCAAAGACAGCTGTAACTCATGGCGCTTCTTGCAAAGCACCATGAGTTACAGTGCGGAGTTGTACTTCTGTCTGTACCCTCTTCTGTGCTCTATTCACTGTTGCCACCTCCCAAGCTAAAAGTAGTCTAGCCATGTTGTACAGCAGTGTGCTCATGCCTGTAACTTTTGCTGAGAGCCAAGAAAGCAGTAGCTGCCTTGCTGAGGACTGGAATGAATCTGAAAAATATTTCACATCATTTATTGTGGTGAAGTGACAAGCTCAGATAGAGAGGTCATATTAGTAATGTCTGCTGCATCAGAACATTTGAAATCAATGTAGCCATATTTTTATTGCATTTAGTTGCTTGATTAAACACTCTTTTCTTTAGGCAACCAGCAGTCACAGAACATAGCTCACTTTGGAGAATGCGTAGTCATTGTGTGCTCCTTACATCAAAAAGCATCAAATTAAACATCAACTACAACTAGAGAGAAGAAATTTTCGACTGAGCAGTGGCAGTTCAGTTGTGATAAGTAAAGGGAAAGAAAATGACTGACAGCTGTTTTGGGAGTGCTGCATGAACTAATTCTACACTCATATATGTAAGCCAAACCTGGCTCAGACATCAATCTCACTATCCCACCTCTCAAACACTTATGCTAGATGGTGCCTTTGGAAACATGTAATAGAGCTAGTCGGTAGCATGTGTTTAGGCACTCTTGACTTTTGAAACCACAGCTTTGAATACAGGAAGGTGCAGAGCCAAACACTCATAACTCCTTGTGAAATCAATAGGAGTTTTGGGTGCCAAAGATCTTTCAGGAGAGAGAAAGCCCTTTAATGCATTTGTAGCAAGAAACTTATAAGTTTTTATTGTCAGCATGATGTTTCTGAACCTCCAACCAGTCTTAGTCTGGGGTTTAAGTTAATTGCTATGCATTTTTTGTCAGAATATCAGCACAGCCCATCTTTTCAGATAACTATTGAGTCACATAGTACAAGTGGCTGGAAGGCGATCTACCATACCTGATCAGTTTACCAACAAGAACTCTGGTTAAAATTGAGAACTCAGGGTGGAATCTGGGTCCTGATCAGGCACAGAGAGTTTGGTCACTGGTTTTATGATGAAGATTTCATCACTTATCACTTAAACCAGGGGCATTCAAGCCTGTTTGTGAGCCAGTTCCCGCCCACTGCCCCATGTCATTCAGCCTGTGGGGCTCCTCATGGATCCAGAAATTTGGCAGCAGGAGAAAGGTGGCACGACTCTCCCACTGCCAAATTTCCAGACTGATGGGGATCTTTAGACTCTGTGTGCTGGAACTGGCACTGATCCCACTGTGTAGAGCCAGGTAGGGGCAGCATTGGGCCCCAGGGTCCAATCCCAGCATGTGCAGGGCTAGGAGGAAGGGGTACCAGGGGCCAATCCCAATATGTGCGGGGCTAGGAGGAGGGGGTGCACCAGGCCTCCCAGGACCTAATCCTGGTGGTCTAGGACAAAAGGGTGTGGTGCCAGCCCCACAGAGACCAATCCCAGTGGGAGAGGGCAGAAAGGGGCAGCATCAGGCCCCTTGGGACCAATCCGAGCACATGTACCCAGGGCCTGTTCCCAGCAATCAGGGCAGGGAGGGAACAGTGCTATACCCAAGAGCCCAATCTTGGGATCTCAGGCTTGATCTGGCCTGCAGACCAGCCCTGCCTCATGCACCTGGCCTGTGGGACCAAAAGGTTGAGCACTACTGACTTAGAAACTTAGCGAGAACATACTTTGGGCCAGGACTGAGCACCACATGAAATAAAAATGAATGCATCAACTGATTGCACCAAGATAAAGCACAGGGCAGCAAAGCAAATGAACAGCCTCCTTTAAATGTGTTCAGCTAGGTAAATACAAGGCAAAGCTGATCTCACCAGTTTGGGGTATGACTTTTTAAGGAAAAAAAATAAGCAGAGCTTTTTACTTGGTCTAAGAATATCAACAATGAAGTGACATTGCAAGTGAGCTGATACAGCGACACCCTACAATTTGGAGATTTTAGGAAACTGACAGATTGACTAACTTAAGAAGTAATGTGGCCAATGCAAAACCTTACTATGTAATTATAAGCATCTCACCAAAAAACTCAGCTTTTTTACTGATACATTGTTGTAATCCCCCCCATTGTTCTGCATTCCCTCTTTCTGTACAGTCAAGTCCATCTTTAAAATTAACTTCTTCCATTAAACCTATCAATATTAACCTAAAACCATAAAATAACATCACCAAAAGGTATGGCCCAAGATGTTCAGAAGCAACTATATTAGGTGCCTCCATTTTGGAATGACTGTGATTTTCTGCACCTTAGGGGCCAATTTCTGAAATGGGTTAAGGACTCCCACTCTAAAAATTAGGTTCCTTCAAGGTGTCAAACTAAGTATCCAAAACCATTAGTCTCGGCTGAAAATGCTGATGGTGTGTTGTCTTCTATGTAACCCCATATCTATTTTGCTTCATTTTGCTGCTGGAAGTAGGCATGAGTTTGAGCCCTGTTCTAGACTTGTGCAAAAAGCGATTCCCATTTGACTCCACTGTACACGGATATCTGGTTATTGAGATGGGGAAGTCAAATGTACAAATGTACCTTATGTACCTGTTGTCAGCTGAAACTAGCAAGCCTTAAGCACACTGGTACAATAAGTCACTATGCTTAGAAGAACTTTTAACCTTTCTAAATCAAGTAGGCTGTAATTTGTTTATGGTAGGGACTGTGTATAAAATTTGTAAAAATTGTAAAAGCACCTAAATAATTCAGGCACCAGGCACATTAAGTTCCACTGAAACTCAGCTCGTAAGTCACTTAGGCCTTTCAGAAAATTTAACCCTTTCTCCTCTCTTTGTTGTCTGTACTGCAGTAAATAAAATGAGTGCTTAAAAAGTTGTATTCGTTCACCTACACACGAACATAAAGGTATAGTAACTTGGACAGTTTGTACAAACTCGTGTTGCTTGAATGGACATATTCACTTGCCACAGGAAAGACAAAAATACTTCACTCCCCATCTCAAGACTAGTGATTTGTTTCAAGTACCTGAACATATAACCTATGAAAAACTTTCCAGAAGGAATAAAGGCTCTTGACTCTTTTTAGGAGCCCACAGCATTTATGCCCTTCTGTCTACATTTAGTATACTCTTGTTACCCTGCATTAGCTTTGCCTTGTGCAAAGTAAAAGCACTCATGAGCTGAGATAGTCTTAAAATTGCCAACTATAGAAGCCTAAATATAATGCAGAGACACAAGTACATGTGCCAGGATACAAGTGTTATGGAAATAGAATTGCTGTCGCACTCCACACAATCACATTTTCACCTGCTCATGCTGAAAACACCTGCAACTTGCTGGTGATGCATTTCATTGCAATGTCTGCAGTTCCCAGGCTAGTTTTCTCTCTTCTTCTCCCACTCGCTCCCCATAACTTCCTCATAGTCTTTAGCTTTATTTTAAAGCTTCTTGTATTGATGGTGTTTAAGTACATTTAGTGCAATATGGATAAAGCACCAGCTCTGGAGGTTGAAGCTTTCTTTTATCCATAAAGGAGGTAAATCACACACAGTAGCAGCATGGATTCTCCTGCTTTCATACACCTAAGATTTCATGCCTTAATCTTGACATGGAGGAACCGTTGCTGAGGACAACAGACATTTGCCTTTCAGTTAATATCAACAGCCAAAATACCAGTCTTGACTGAATTATATCAGTGTGCTTTTGTTGCAAAAGAGGCAAATGGCATTGTATTAACAGGAGTGTCACTTGCAAAACTAGGAAACCGATCCTTCTGCTCTATTCATCACTGGTGAGGTCTCACCTAGAGTACTGTCCCATTTGGAGCCCCACACTTCAAGAAGCATGTAGACAGACTGGAAAGAGTCTAGCACAGAGCATCAAAAATGATTAGAGACCTGGGAAGCATGTTATATGTGGAAAGATGGAAAGAGCTAGTGTTATTTAATCTGGAGAAGAAAAAAGAGTGAGGGAGGATTTGATAACAGCCTTCAAATATCTAAGGGACAATTATAGAGATGATGAAGATGGGCTTTTTTCTGTGACTGAAGGGGTCAGGTCTAGGAACAAAGGACTGAAGATGCAGCAAAGGAAATTTAGATTGGAGATTAGGAGGAACTTTCTGGCTATGGGGGTGGTCAAGCATTGGAAAAAGGTACCTAGATAAGTTGTGCAATATCTGGACATTTTCAAGAGCATGTTGGACAGACACGTGACTGGGATGGTTTAATTGGGGACAGTCCTGCCTTGAGTGGGAGGCTAGACTGGATGACATTGTGAGTTCCCTTCCAGTGCTACTTTCCTGTGATTATAGCATGAGAATACTTATGCTGATTTTCTCTGTCTTTTAGACAAGTGAGAAGTTAACCCATTGTTTGTCAACTATGATGGATGGCAGTTCCACAAATACTGTCATTTGTTCAGAAGATTTTGCCATCATATACTTGGGCATATTAAGTAGCTGGTTAATTGTTCATAGCAATCAGATGTAAAATTATAAATAGGAGCTGTTAGAAGAAGGAAAAAAATCTCCTAATTGACATAAAAAGGTTCTTTGTGCCATGGCAGTGATGAAATTCTTCAGTCCCGTTATTAACACTTTTGGAGTGAGACTCTCTCCTTGTCTTTAATTTTAATTTCAATCACACTCCTCCTTCCTACCTTTTGCTATTTTGATTCTTTCCGCATTTCATCACAGATAAATTGTCCCTTTAATGTTTTGGGATCTTATTCCTGTGGAAATGAATATTGTTCATCTGATTATTTTGCTTTTTAACAGGCATGATCTGATAGAATTAACTCCAGTTCATCAGACTAATTTTTTTCTTCCACTTACTATATTGAAGCTTTGCTTGTTTACTCCATTGTATATTATTTGGTTATCTTGTAATTAAGTACCCAGCTTTTAACACATCTGTTCATTAAGAATCTTAATCTTACTTTCCCTAGCTTTGACTGTTCTTCTTTGAAATGCAGAGATCTTATCTATCTGAACCACTTAAACCTGGTACTTAAAAAGTAAATGAAATTCTGATAGGAATTGTTTAGTATAGCTAAAAGTGGTAATTCTATAGACAAAGCTTTCTAATAAACTACACGTTGTTAAATTTAATTGTGCTTACAATTAAGAAGAGCCTCTTGCTGAAATGATACTAGAGTTATTGTTAAGCTGTAATGATGCCTATTCCTCTCTCTCAAATTTTCCGTGGATGCCACATTTAATTTTGGCATGCCACCTATACTGTTGCGTAGAGGTTTCTGTGTTTTGCAACGTTATGAGCCAATTTTGGATAGATCAGTGATGACCTCTATTAATAAAAAAGCAACAAAATTTCAAAGATAGTAGAATAAATTTGTTGGTCCTTCAAGAAAAAAATTAGTTGTTGCCAGGAAGCATAAAAGATGGAGACTAGTTCTTGGGAAAAGAAAGATAGAGGGAGAGAGAGACAGAGAGAAAGGGAGTGTCCAAAGAAAACCAAATAAAGGAGAACTATAAATTTAGAAAAAAAACCCTTCTCTTTCCTTTACAAAAAATTATAAAATTACATGAAAGATGCTTATTCAAAAGCGAAAAAAGCATTTTCATTATCATGTGAAAAAAGATTATCTGTATATTTTGGGAGCAAATTGCAGAGATTGAATCATTATAATATCATTTTGACCCCAAATGATAAATGGGGTCCCTTTAATCACTAGAGGGCTACAAGGTATGAAAAAACTTTAACGGTGTGACACTTGCCTTAAGTAAGCCTCTATAACCAAGGTAACATTTCTCCAGTGATCAAAACTGAACCAAAAAAAGGAGAGAAAGAGACGGAGCTTACAAAGAACCATCAAGAGCTAGGCCAAATATTTATAGTGAAATGTGTTTTACATTACCTGCTCTCAAGAATTCAGAATATACAAGAGCTCAAATACACTGCTTTTTCAAAAATGTTATCTTCCAAAATAAACAACACATGGTGAATTTTCATTAATAACTTTCTTCCCCACTGGAAGCCAGGGTCAAGGCTAGGACCCAGCCCCCGCTTCCTATTAACCTCAAGGATTGCAAACTGCGTGTTAGTGCCAAAATGGCAGTTATACAGCTGGGTAGTTGCCATTTAAGTGTATAAAGTGAAATAGGTTTCTGCCTTTCACGTTTGTAAAAGCAATATGTCTTTATTAGCCCTTCCATAAAAGTGTTAGAACCAATTACAAAGGAAATTTTTAGAGGATACCTAATGTAAGTATTATGACTATATCCATAACCACTTACAAGAGGTGTACATAAAGATTGAAAAGGACATCTCTACCACTGCCTCTCGCTCTGTCTCCCACAATGGTACCCAAGTATTTAGTGTTTAGTAGTCTTTTCAGAGTTATCTGATAAAAATTAGTCTCCCATAAACGGCATAAAAGTAGGCTGTGCTTTAATCAATGCAGATGGCAAGCACAGAGAAAGCAATTCAACACTATGGAAAGGTGAAGGACTGTCATGAGTGGACAGCTTTCTTTATATCCAGGTTTAGTGGCATGACTGTCAAAGCATAATCCTTTTTTTCAATATAGCCTTGCCATTCTATTAGAAGTCATACTTAATTAAAGAGTAATTGCTTTCAATCCCTGGTATGAACAGATCATTCTTTCTTCATACTTTCTTATTTTTTAGCAGAGAGTAATTAGGAAGCAGTGCACTGTATAATGTTTTTGAGAGTCATCTATCCTAAGTCAGGGTGGTGTTAAAGGTCACTGTACATGTCTACCTACAAGTTTAGTTCAAGCTGATATCTTCATTTTAGTTCACTGGCAACAGATATTAATAAATAATACATTATAAATGGAATATTTTAATTATTTTTACAATTTACTCTTTAACACGTTTTTCTCAGCTCTATTTGAAATCTTCGTAATTAATAGGTTACTGAGAAAAAACTTTCTTCCACCTCATACTACAGAGGAAGTGAGAAAGAACTGACAATGAACAACATGTACCTGACTGCAACAGAAATAGATACAAAGCTAGAGGATGGTTTTTCTGCTTGATTTGAACAAATTTCAGTCCTCTCAGGGATAGTGAACTGTTTGACTTACTAAAAAGCAGTCTTCACTCCTTATGACAGACCTGACTTTAGCCCTCAAGCCAAAAGTATTTATTTTATCCTCTCTTTACATCTATTTTACTCCTATTGAAAGTTTTCTTTTAAGGTATATAAGGGAAGTCAGGTAGACTGCTTTCTGTTATAAGATACTGAGTGCCATGATATTTCACAAAAATTTGAGGTAGTTCTGTACCCCCAGTTTCAGCCAGAAGCATATATTCATTAATACTTGTCCCAATATTATGATTTAGACCTTCCATCTCTCACTTTGCAAAACTGTTTCTAATTCTTTCAGATATCGCTATTGGGAATTTATACCCCAAATGAACAGCTGTTGCCTATCTGGTCCCTGGTATTGTCTTTTTGTCTTTACCTAAGATCAAAACCTTTATTCTTCCTGTCTGAAATATTCTTTACAAGGAAACAGCTGTTCTCCAAATATCTCTTCCAAAATAGAACACTTAACATTTTAAAGTTTTTCCTTTAGTTTGTCAACATTTCTAAAGCATTACAGTCCTGTCTACAAAGACAAATATTTGAGACTGGCTTCAGTGCTAACAACATTCTCCTTTAAAAAGGTTTAGCATAATGAAATCATTTAATCCACCCTCAAGGTGCTTTCATTTTAGAAGCTTTTGAAGTTTGCTACCAAAGGATGGAGAGCTGTAAACACTGACATTTGTGGAAGGAGTGCAAGGTACTGTATTTACCTGAATCCAAGATGAGGTTTTCCCCCAATTCAACATGAGGGGGAAAAAAATATTTTGGATTTCAGTACAAAGGGTGGGGGATACATATGGCTGCTACGGCTTTTGACATTGGCTCTTAGCCCAGGTTGGGGCTAGAGTCAGAGCCACATCAGCCACCTGCCTCCCTGTCTATTGTTCAAAGTCTTTGTGCTCTACTGCAGCCTCTGCCCCCTCCTCCCATGCCACTTACTGTCAGACATGGCTCTGGCTTCACTCCTTCCTGGGACACTGAGACACAGAGCCCATGGAAGCTCTGATCCCTGTCTGGCCATGTAACAGAAGTGGCAACAGCTTTGGCCCTGGTTGGACAGGAGCTGAAGTTTCCATGTGCCCTGAGCCCCAGGGAGAGAAAGGAGAGGAAGTTGCTCTGATAATAAGCGGCAGTAAGGGAGAGGAAGGAAGCTTCGGGGGGGAAGGCAATGAGAGCAGAAGCTGCAGGAGGCTGAGGGTGGGGTGAGGCTGGGGTGGCAGGCAAGGGATACAGGTGGCAGGGGTGTAAGCAATGCAGGGGGCAGGCTGCAGGACAGACAAGTGGGGAGCAAGGAGGCCACCTGTCCCCCAACACAGTATGCCTCCCTGCTACTGCTTTTCCTCCTGTATCAGTACAGGAAACATATTTAAGATGACCCTCTGTTAATTAGATTCTATACATGGAAACTTATAACAGAATTATACATTTGCCATATATAGAATCTAATTATTGGGGGGTCATCTTAAATTTGAAGTCATCTTGAATTCAGGTAAAAACATTTTCAAGGAAGGAGAAGAATTTATCCCTTCCCAAATCTCACTTGTAAACTCATATCTGATAGTGTATGACATTTTCATAAGTGATTAGAACAATGAAATACAAGGGTTTTCACTAGCTTTAAAGTTTTCTTTCTTTTTCCCTCAAGTGAAAATCAAAACAATCAAAGGAGACATTGGAAAATTGAGATACAAAGTGTTTGTTCGGGGTTTTTCTTTTTTGGTGGGGGTGGCGATTATTTGACACACAGAATTGGTACCTTTGGGCAGAAATGCTGCATGTAACAAATACAATAATTCAAGGAAGTGGTACCTGAAGACTCATGCAACATAGTTTAACTTGTAATGATTAAACACACAATGCTTTCCTGAATAGTACTTTTTTGCTGATGTCCCCTTCTAATTTCAGCAACGTGTATGGGCTTCCCATGTATTCTCCTTACACCTTGTTCTGTTGAGCAGATAGTTAAAGGTTGCTCTATTATCTCCCCCAGTTTCAGAATTCACCATTCCCAAATATTTCTGTAGAATTACCTTGTAACAATATGCATGACACATGGAAGCAGAATGAATCATACTAGCTTTTCATTCACACCTGTTTTTTAAATGCAATTGCATTCGTTAAATGGAGGCCACCCCCTTTTCTTTTTTTTTAGTTTGTAGCACATACAGATTTATTTTCAGAATTAAGAATAATCAATAAGGTCCCCAGTTCAGCAAAGCACTTAGGATAGATATAGAGATTCCACTTAAACTACATGGCTATGGATAGACATTCAAAATTCTTGAGCTTGAATTGATTCAGCCTTTGCAGGTTAGTCTAACCTGCAGAGAATGAACTGGTTTGCAATTGGATAGATATTCAGCACATGTCTGCAGTGGCTCAAGCCAGAAGCCTGGGGGTATGGGAGCAGCCCTCCCTTCCACAGGGAAGCTGAGTGTGGCCAAGCCCCGGCAGGCCTGTCCCAGCAGCTCCCTGGCAGTGGGAAGCAATCTGGGCACACAGGGCTGCCAGGCCTCAGAGGAGAACTCTTCCCTCTCTCCCACCGTAACAGGGCCAGGAGGTGGACCCTCTTCAGGGCTGGGGGAGCTCTTCCTCCTCCTCCCCCCCTGCGGCAAGGAGGGGAGGGGAGAGGGGCTCTATGAGGCTGCCTGGCCCCAGAGTGGGACTCTTCCCCCTACTTATCCTCCATTGCTGCAGGGTGGAAAGGTGGGGCTCTATGGGATGCTGCCTAGCCCACTCCTCCCCAACCAGGGCACAGGGAGGTGCTGTTCCATGCTGGGGGAACTCTTCCCCTCACCCTCTTTCTCCCCCCAGAGGGCCAGTGGGAAGGCAGAGCTCAGCTGAGCTGGGTGTGGGTTGGGGGGCTGTAGGGACTCCCACACACTCCTCCCATGGTATGCAGCCCCCACTGCCTGGCAGCAGCAGCAAGCGGGGAGGTCAGGGCTCTGATGCCCAGTGCAGGCACGACTCCAGCCAGCACCGCACTGGGGGAGGAAGTAGAACCTGACTTATTCCTAAGGCTCCACTCCCTGAGCCTGCAGCTCCAGCCCTTGCAGTGGAGTAAGCACAGCACTGGATCCAGCTGCTTCCCCCAGTCCCTGCTATGCAGGGCCCCACACTCTGCCAGGAGTGGAGAGAACCCTGCCCCTTGCTTCCCCACAGAGTTCAGCATGGGGTTTCCCCATTTGAGTGCAGAGCTGCAGGCACAGCGCAGAGCCATGATAGAGGCAGCCAGTGCTGCACTGGAGGTGAGGAGCACAGCCCTGTGCAGCCTATCCCTGTGGCTCCATGGCATGCCTGCAGCTTTGCACTTGTATGGGAAAGACCTGCACTGTGGGGAAGTGGGGTGCGGGTCTCCCTCCACTCCCAGCAAAGTTCAGGGCCATGAACAGCAGAGACTGGGGAAAGCAGCTGGGTCCAGCACGGCGTTTCCCCTGCTGCAAGGGCTGGAGCTGCAGGCTGAGCTCAGGGAGCAGAGCCGGGGGAATAAGGCAGGCTCTGCTCCCTCCCCCCATGGGGTGCTGGCCAGAGCCGTGCCTGTGCCTGGCACGAGCACCCTTACCTTCCCACCTGCTGCTGCTGCCAGGTAGTGGGGGCTGAATGCCATGGGGGTGGGAGTCCCTATACCCCCACCCTCCCTCACATCCCACACCCACACCCTGTCCAGCTGAGCACTGTGCTCCTGCTGCCCCTCTGGGGGGAGCACGAAGAGGGCAAAGAGCTCCCCACAGCATGAAACAGCCTCCCTCTTCTCCCCACCCCCGCTCTGCGATCGGGCTACATGCATGGAGCACCCCACCCCGAGCCCTGCAGCAGCAGGAGGGGAGGAGGATGAGGGGGAAGTGTCCCCCACATCACGGAACAGAGCCCCCCTCCCAAACCTGAGGGGCAGTCTACCAAGTATGGCCTCATTAAGATGAAGGGGGCAGAGAAAAGGGTTAATTTCTCCCTCCCTTCCTTCCCTGCAGCCTGGGTCAGCCAGCTCAAGGGGCACCATTGCAGCCCCCTCCCCTCTGCTTCCTATCAGACAGACTGACTGCATCTGTGGTGGGGGAAGGAAGGAAGAATTAACCCCCTCCCTGTCCACTTTGCCTTAACAGGACCATCCTGGCTAGTGTCTCTCCTAGGGCCAGTCCCTGCTCTAGCTAGAGAGCAGAAAGGCAGGGTCATCCCTGCAGCTGGAGCAGAGAGCCCCACCCAGCCAAGTTGCTGGGATGTCTGGTTTATCTTAAACCAGCAAGGGGGCTGGGACAAACATTACATAAACCTGTTTGAGCTGAATCAGTTAAGTCTGATCATAGTATCATAGTATCATAGTAGTTAGAGTCGGAAGGGACCTGGGCAGATCATCTAGTCCGACCCCCTGCCGTGGCAGGAAAGAGCACCGGGGT
>JAGPOW010000304.1:96400684-96413616 GCA_030014935.1 Caiman crocodilus
CCAACCTGGAAGAAAACACACGCTTACCTTTGGGGGAAAGGTGGAGCCCATCCCATCCCAGCATGTCCCTCGTCGTGATGTGTCGGTCATGGCTGAGGAAGCCAAAGCCCGTCTCGAGGCACCAATCCCGCAGCCTCCAGTTGGTCTCCGCTACGCAATATACTACTATATTCAACAAGGTTTACCTCTAACCAGTTTTGGCCATTTTGAAACTGACTTATGTGCGCTGAACATCTGTTCTGTTACAGGTTTAAGCCAGTCATGGGGCAAGAGCGGGGCCGCTTTTTCCAGTGCTCAGCACCAGCTCCTAACCCGCCCCCACTGCCAATCTGGGCCCCGCACTGGCTCTGGGCTCAACTGTCAGAAACAGCTGCTCGGCATGGATGAAAGCAGCCCCCTCACTTGCCATGCTGGACAGTGTTTGCTGTTGCTGCCCGCCTGGAGCTCATGTGGTGGGCAGCCCAGAGGCGGTACTGGCAAGTAGGGAGGCCACTTTCCTCAGCACTGAGCAGCTGCTTCTGCTGCAGTGCAGCCCTGACGGGCGAACCCGGATCTGGCGCAGGGCCCAGGCTGGCATTGGGAGCAGGTTACAAGCTGGTGCTGAGAACAGGGAAAAGAAGCCCTTTGCCTGCCTCGTGGCTGGCGCCTCATGCTGCAGCTGCTTGCTGCCCGTGTGGGGCTGCCTGTGCCTGCTCAGGACAGCCCCACATGGGCTGCGAGTAGCTGCAGCAGGGAGTGCCAACCATGGGGTGGGGGAAGGGCCACTTTTCCCGGTGCTCAGCTTTTCGCTGGGGTCCTCCCTTGCCATTCCCCCCCAACCTTATCTGAGTTTCCACCGCAATGCAGCCACATAGTCCCAGGCCAGAAGCCCCTGCTGGGGCTTTCAACTTGTGGGGGCCGGGCAGACCCTGTTGTTTCAGGAGCCTGCCAGGGCTTCCCCTGGGTCCCACTGCCCCTGGCGTCTGTCATTTTTGACAGGAACCAAGGGTGGATAAATATTAATTTTCTAAATTTTTTTAGGGGCCCTTGGGCCAGATAGAATGGCTTTGTGGACCGGATGTGGCCCGCAGGTCGTATTTTGCCCACCCCTGCTATAAGTGATTGGAAACCGGTGTAAACCTTTAACAGAACTGATTCAGCCTGTGCAGAATTCTGAAGTTCAGCAGACATAGACCAGTTTTAAAATGGCAGTACCTAGTCTAAGATAGACCTGGATGGATGTAATATCAGATTTAATCAGTTTAGGTTAGACTGGTCTATTGAACTTCTGTCTAAGATCCCCTCCTGACTCAAGTTAGATCGCAGTCCCCCAGCATCTCAGGCTGCTTTACAGGTCTCCACTAACCTCTCCTCACAGGGCAGGTGGGCTAGGCTCACAAGTGCTTGTCTGCTCTGGCTAGCGCAGGCCTGGCCCAGCCTCTGGGGTGTCACAGAGGCGGGAGCTGGGACTGGGGCAGGTGAAAAGTGGAGCCTCCCTGCTGCATGGCCCTACCCAGCTGTGCTTGCTTGGGTCTGGGGGTGGCTAGAGCTGAGGTCAAGCTCACAGGGTGGGGGCCTCCACTCCCACACCCCTCCGCCTCCCATCAGTGCTGCCCAGCTTGACTGACACTGGGAGGTATGAGCTGGAGCTGAGAGCAGTACAGGGCTGCCACCCAAGCTAAGGTAACCCTGGGCGGGGGTGGGGGAAGTGGAGTGGAAGCTCTTGCTTCATGGGCTCAGCCCAGCCCTCCAGACGCAAGCAAGCATAGCTGTGGTGGGGGTCCTGCACTGCAGGGGACCTCCACTCCACCAAACACTGCCCTGCTTGACTGTCACAGAGAGGGCAGGAGCTAGAGCTGAGCCATGTAGTGTTGGGGGGAGGGGGAGGGGAGCGGAAAGCCCTGCCCCATGGGCCCAGTCCTGGCCCCTGCAGACCTGAGCAAGCACAGTTGGGGTGTACCTGCACAGCAGGGGACCTCTACTCCCTTACCCTGCCTCATGCTGCCCAGCTCTGCTGACAGCCCCAGCTCCTGCCTGCCTGTGTGGGCCAAGCAGGGATGTAGCAGGAAGGCAAAAGCGGAGGCCCCCACCACTCTAGCCCAGCCCTGACCCCTGAGCAAACAAAGCTGGGGGTGGTGCCCCTTCCCTACAACAGCTGACACCTGGCTTAGGGAGACAGACTACACCATGAGGCATGTGGAAGTGCCCCCGCCTTCTGGCTGTGTCTAGTGTAATCATCTGGTTGCCCCTCACCGAACAGCAAATTTGTTCTGTTCACTCCTAATCCAATCTATGCAGTTTAGACAAACCCTCATAGATTGGATCGATTCTGCCTTGGGCTTTTGGAATATCCGTAGCTATCCTTAGAGTTCTCAAATCCCCTGCTAAAGCCCACAGGATTTAAGCAAGTGCTGAAGTGCTTTGTTGAACAGGCATTTTTGGCCAATACAGAATAATTTCCAAACAAAATATTAAGTGGATCAATGACATTACCCTGTGTTCTACAAATGTACTCAGGCAAGTAAAGACAATATTCAGCTCTCTGACTTTGGAGGAGGATTTCAGTTCTGATACTCCACTAAATCTACAGACCATGCACATGACGAGGGAGATTTTGTATTTGGTGTGAAAGCCAACTTTTAGAGCCAAGATCTATCCCATGGGTCTGAAAAAGGGAAAGCTGCTTTTGTTATATAAAGGACAGTGTGGTAAGTGCATTACGTGTGTTACTCTAGGGGCTTGGACAGACATTTTTATATTACTACAGATGGAAGTGTGTATGCATTCAGCTGTTTGTAGTGCTACAAAGATGATGGACCTTCTGCAAAAATGGCTGATTGACCACAGGAACTTCTTTGTAGTGCTACCTTGTGTAGTTCTACAAGTACTGTATACCATTACATTTAGGGTGCTTACACAAGTGATATTTTCTGCATGATTGGGCCCCTGAAAGCTCTCTACAGCCATGACTTACCACATGTGCATGCCTGCAGAGTGCTTTTAAAAGGGCCAGTCAAATGAAAAATTAACCCTGGTCAAATGAAGTCTAATCCTAGTTTAATGATCAAGATGCTCTAGAGCAGTGTGCCTTAGGGAACTTGTGCTCCCTCCAGGGTTAATTTTTTGTACAGGGACAGAGATGGGCTGATGCTTGTGTACAAAATTCCTTCTCCACCTCAGGCTACTGCTCCCTTCCCCTACCCCATGCCCAGGCCTCTTGACAGCAGCAGTACAGAGCTTCTGGGTGCTTTTGAACAGCCAAAGCTGGGGGGCAGGGGTATGCAATGGAGCTAACTCCCCTCGAGGGCTCAGCCCAGATCCTCCCAATGCTTCAGCCAGGGTAGTGGGGGGTGGGGGAGGGAGGGGCACAAGGCAAGGGGGCACTATTTCACCCCTGCCAGGTCTGGCTATTCAACTGCAGCCAGCAGCTCTGTGGTAGCTACTCCCTCCACTTCCCCTACTGACAGCCCCACAGCTGGGGTGGGGAGTCCAGGCTGGGGAGAGGAGTGTTTTGGCAGCCTCCATGGGTGATGCAGGCAGACTCCAGCCAACCCCCCCCACCAAACAAGCAACCAGTTGGGTCGGCAGGCATGGCAATGCATGGGAATTACAGTGAGGCCTTGAATGTCTGTAGGCACCCATAGTGCTACAGTAGGTGTCCTTAGCTGCCCAGCATACCAGAGTGCTCTGCTTTCCTTCCCTCCACCTCCTGAGGCACTGCTGTCCTGCTCTGCTGAACAGCTGAAAACATAGTAAGGCAGTAGTGGCTCTGTAATACCCACTTCAGGGAGCATAGCTTCACCTGCTGACTGGTTGCTGAATAGCTGATCAGACTGTGCTGGTGGCAACAGCTGACCAGGCAGTGAACATTGCTCAATCTGCTCTTGGGGTTGCAGGTGACTTTCAAGCAATTCCATCATGGGCTCACTGACAGGCTTCCCTGGGGATTTAAGGAGCTGCCTTTATCACCCTGGCCAGTAGGCATGCCTTTAAGGAGCTTTGTAGCTTTTTAGTCAAGAGGCTCTGCATGTGTGCATACCCCAGTAGCTCTGTATATTTGCAGCTGTACAAAATGTTGAGACACTTTCTAGTGCTACAAATGAATGTGTGTCCAAGGGCTGAGGCATTAATCATGTTTGCTCTTAAACTATATATACATCAAAAGCACACATCATCTGATTTCCAAGGGCCTTTGTACATGTAATGACGGGCCCTTGTATGCATGATGAAATTGCCTCTTTTAGCAGTTTAATTGACCATTTTAACAATTTAATTGCATCACACTGTACAGATGCGATGGCATATTGTGATTAAATTTCATCAAAGTACACATACAGTGGTTTATTTTGATTTAACTGACTTTTTTGCATAGCAGAGTAAAACACATCTGATATATTTTAGTTTGCTACGTAACAAATTACAGCGATATATTTGGAGATGATGGCAGGGACAGGGCATAGGGCATGGGAAGCCCAGGTGTGTTTGGGGAAGCTTGGGCTTGGTGGGCTTCCAGTGTCCCACACACTGTCCCCACCACCATCTCTACCTGTCAGCACACCCAGCCACCTTCCTGCTACCTTCCCGCACTGCCCCAGAGGAAAGCCAGCCCATTCCCAGGTGGTGGGAAGGCAGCAGGAATGGTGCACAGGGCGCTAGAAGCTTGCCAAGCCTGAGCTTTCCTGAGCATGCCCAGGCTTTCAGCACCCTGTACACTGTTGAATTGGGCCAGGTGCTGCCTGCAAGCTGGGGCAGCACTTGTGCAGCTAGCACCCTACCCAGGTGGCCCTGGGTGGTAGTGCTGCTGCTGCAGAGGGAATCACTGGGCCCCTCCGCAGCTCAGGGTTTATATGACCCAGCAACAGCTCACACAGGTAGTCTCCATACCGGAATAAAATAAGCTGCAAAGGGCTCATTTTTTGTTTTTTGTTTTTTCCATCAGAGCCTGCCTGCATCTCCCATGGCTAGGAAGTGAGCTGCCAGTGGGCCAAGTAGCCCCTGAGCTGCAGGGAGTCCTGGTGTTTCACTTCACAGTGGCAGCACCCCGCAAGTGGTACCTGCCCCTTGGCATCCCATCCAGGTGGTCCCAGAGAGCACTGCCTCCACAGAGGGAAGCGCTGCCCCTCCCCCGTCTCAGTCCTCTGTCAGCATGCCCTGCAGCCATGGGAGATATGGGTAGGCTCTGAGAGAAAAGACAAAAGACCAGGCTCCTCACCACTTTTTTCTTTCTTAGCAGAGCCTGCTCGCATTAGCTGCCACCAGGTGGTGTAGCCCCTAAGCTGCAGCGGGGAGCAGTGCTTCCCTCCACAGCAGTGGTGACCCTGGGACTTCTCTGCTGGGCTGCTAATGGGTGGGGGCCACCCAGGGGGTGCTGCCAATATGGAGAGAATTATTGCTACCCTTCCCTCCCCCCACACAACTCAGGGCCTGCCGGCAGTCCACCTCCTGGCCACAAGAGAGGCAGGCAGACCCTAGGGCAAAGAAAAATTAAAAAAGGAGCAGGCCCCTTGGCATTCCCCCTCACAGATCTCCTGGCCCTGGCTGAAGCCCCAGCAGGCGTTTCTGACCTGGGACCACTGGCTGCCCCACAATGGAACCTCAGATAAGGGTGGGAGAGGGCAGGGGAGGACCCTGGGCAGGGAAAGAGCCTAGGGAAAAGTGGCCCAGGGAAAAGCTGAGCATGGGGGGAGGGAAAGCAGCCCCTCGCCTGTCCCATGGCCAGCGCCCCGCACTGGGGCTTCCTGTGCCTGCTCCAAACAGCCTTGCACAAGCTGAGAGCAGTGTGGCCACAGGGCAGAGGAAGAGCTGCTTTCCCCCGTCCCCCCCATGCTCAGCTTTTTCCTGGGCTCCTTCCCTGCTCCTTTCCAGTGTGGAGGAAAGCGGCCCCTCCCCAGCCCCATGGCCGGTACTCCCTGCTACAGCTGCTTGCAGGCCATGCAGGACTGTCTGGAGCAGGCACAAGCAGCCCCACACAGGCTGCAAGCGGCTGCAGTGTAGGGCACCAGGAATGGGGCAGGGAGAGGGCCGCTTTTCCCGCCCCACGCCAAGCACCACCTTGTAACCCAGCCCCACTGCCAGCCTGGGCCCCGTGCTAGCTCTGGGCTCACCCGTTGGGGCTGCACATGGCAACAGCAGCTGCAGCCCCCCCACTTGCTGCTCTGGGCAGTGTTTGCCAGTGCTGCCCCTGGGCGCAAGCTCCAGGCAGGCAGCAGCGGCCAACACTTCCCGATGTGGCAAGCGGAGGGGGGCTGCAGCTGCTCCCTCCTTGCACAGCCCCAATGGGTGAGCCTGGAGCAGGTGTGGTGCCCAGGCTGGCAGCAGGGCCAGGTTACAAAGTGATGCTGAGCATGGAGGGGGGAAAAGCAGACCCTCACTTGCCCTGTGGCTGACGCCCTGCCGCTTGCAGCCCACGTGGGCTGCAGGCACCTGCAGCAGAGAGCAGGTGGCCCTGAGATATTGGTCCCAAGAAATTGGAACACTGTTCCCAAGATGGTGACAAGGGGACGGGGCACCTGTCAAGGGTTGGGGCTATCCATGTGGCCCTCGAGAGCCTGCCAAAACTAGGTAAGTGTCCCTTCACCCAAAATAATTGCTGGCCCCTGGTTTAGGGAGTACTAAGCCTAAGCATGTGTACAAGCACTCCAAATGCTTAAGCTTTCTCTGCTGACCATGTAGCATTATGGAAATCTGTGCTCTTCTAGTCTGTGGAGTTCTTGTCAGTGTATTGCAATGACGAGCTTGTGAAAGGAAAATGGTTATGGGATAGGGATGATGTAACTTGGGGAAAATCTTTGGTGGAGGTAAGGATAAGCAAGAGGACATGCAAAATTAAAAGCAGTTCAGAGCAAAGAAGAGATAAACAGGGGTCACCCCCCTTACCATCTGCCCCAAGGCAAACATGTACCTACTGCCAGCACTGAGCTATGCCTGAATGCAGTGGCTTGCAGCCTTTGGCGGCCTGCCACAGCCTGCCACAGCCGGCCTGGACTCTGGGCAGGCTCCTGCTGCCTGCCATGGAGCCTGGGCTGCTTTCAGAGGGGAGGCTGCAAGTAGTTGCACCCAGGTCTGTAGAGCCCCGGCCCACCTCATTACTGGCAGCGGGTTCCTTGGGGCAGACAGTGAAGGAGCCTTGAGGGGCCTGATCCTTGTTGTGTTTTCTGCCATCTGCCCCAAGCCACACATGCCAAGCAAAATGCTTTCACATGCCACACTGGCACATGTGCCGGGGGTTGGCGACCCCTGAGATACACTAACTGTACTTCCTCCATCAAGTTTCAAAGGGCATGGAGATACAGGGCAGGAAATTTGCTTGGTCTCACTGTAACCAAGCAAGTAGCCTTGGGTAAGTCATCTAATTTTTTCTGCCTCAGATGTCCATCCCATATAATGGGAATACTACTTCCTTCAAAACCAACTTCACAAGGCTATTAAGAGTATTAAATAAATTACAGCCATATTCCACTCCATTATCCATGATGCCACACACAGTGAAACAGAGAAGGCTCTGCAGTGCTGAGAAAGGATGGTTATGGATGCCTTGAACAAACTTCCACATGTTTTCCATGCTATGGAAATCTGTTTTTAAACACTTCTGCATATCCTTATTTTTATAGACTGGAGGCAGACACAGGCAGGCTGGGTAAGGAGCAAGGGATTAGGGAATGAAGTCCAGGAATCCATTGTTCTGCTAATCCATCAGCCAAAGTCTCTAAAAGTGTAGGAAACACAAAGCCAGCAAGGGCATTACCCCAAACCAAGTTTTAACTTGGAATGGAAGAGTGCCATAGGCTCTGTGCAGTCTACTGGGCACTTCACTTCTGCTATTGACTGTGTGTGACAGGTGCTCAGCTACTAGACTAATAGATCTAAAACCTTGGCTAAGGCAAAGACCATCCCTATACTGATAGAAAAGCTACAGCCTTTACTGTTACAGTTCCTTATCTAGCTATGTGATGAACAAACATGTACATTGGCAGAGTCCTACTACTTCATTTCCTCCAAGTACATGCTTTTTTATTGAAAGCTCTGTTAGAAATTACAGCATACAGTATAAACTATAGATGTGACGTCATCTATACATAATGTTATGTCATGTTATGTCATCTGCCTGCTGAATTGCTCATGCTTCCGGGTGTGGCTATTTCATTTCCAAGAACTAGCCACACACAAGGGATGCTTGCTGCTCTGTGCTGAATTTGCTTCGGGGCACATGATATACATGCTGTTTCAAAATGTACATTATGCTAAACCAGTGCTTTTAGTGATGTTGGTCAGACAAGGGTCTTCCATGTCTAACATTTTATTGATAATACAATGGGAATAGCAGTTGCTGCATGTGCTACTGACAAAAGCCAACAGAAAAAACTGTAGGGAACTCAAATCTGCCCTCTTGTATTATTTGTAAGAATTTCCCATACATGTGTTCACAACCATGCTAGCTGAATGACCGATACAGAAGTGTAGCTGGGCAGCTCTGTGCCCTGAGCAGCAGTGACACACAGGGCTGCAACAATGACTGGGTTGCCACTGTCATTGGCAACTCTAAGCCAGCAGGAGCTGCTATTTTTGCAAATCTGCCCAAATTGGCACCAAGGACTAAGGCCCCTCTTCCTCCCTCCATGATAGGGTGGCCACTGATGCAACCCCAGAATACAGGATATCCCTTTGGTGAGGGGTGGCACCACCCCCTCCTTGGGCAATTAGAAGCAAAGGATGGGACCACTGAGTCCCTTGGCCAATCAGCAGCAAGGGGCACAGGGACCTCACCTCCCCCAGCATCAGCATTCAGCACAGACACTTGGCACCCAAGAATCTTCCCTGGCCACATTCTGGTCAGATTTGGGCTGAGTGGGGTCAGTAAATGATAGATGCCTGTGACAGTGCAGCCAGCTGCCTGGTGGGGCCTTCCCTTCCTTCCCCCAGCAGACAGACAGGTTTGCCTATCCCAGAGAAGAAATTATGGCTTTAATGAGCTGGCCCATCTGCCCAGGAGCCCAGATGCTCCTTTGCCCAAAGCTCCCCATTTCTGCTTAGTAGGATACCCCAGGGACTCAACAAGGCTATTATTCTGTGGGTGCAAAGACAGTGACAAGAGCCTCCTCCCAGCTCACTGGTGTTTCAGCAAATTCAGAGCCATTACCTTGTGCCAAGGCAACACAGGGGAGTGTGTGTGCAGACCAACTGCCCAGCCCTGGCAATTCAGCTGTTCCCAGGGCCTGGGGCCACCCACACATGCCCAGCCCAGGGTCAGGGAGCTCAGACATGCGGCAGCACCTGGGCTCTTGCTGTGCCTGCACATGCACAGTAGCCACGGCGCCTTGCACAGGCAGAGCGATCGGCCCTCAGGATCCTCCACCAAGCTCCCTCCCTGGCTGGCTTGGAGCCCTACTCCTCCTCGCTGTGTACCTCCCTACCTCATGGCACAGGCAATAGTGTCACAAAGACAAATGATTGACATGTATTTCTACCTGCGAACTGAAAAATAAGACTTTTGCAGTCCATTCCCCATTCAGACATGGACAGGGAACAAAGGATTTAAAAACAGAATGCTCTAATATTAAACAGGACCAATGGCCAATTACTTGTGCTGGAAGTTATACTGTATACCAGCAGTAATATCTAGCTTCCTTGAAGTACTACAAACAGATCATTTTTTTTTATGATCTTTTTGTATTAAACTTAAGTCTCAGAATTTTCTTTTTTGTTGTTTTTTACACATTCTCCATAAGTAGCACAAGACTCATTTTAGTACATGTAATTTTCAGGGCTTGTCTGTTAATCCAGTCTCATTTTCTATAGAAAGCCTAAAATAAAAGAAATGCAATTGGAATCACACTGAGAAAATAAATGTCATTTACAAATTACTTAAAGCATCTAATATAGTCTAAAGTAGATGTATTGAAGGGGTAGTTATAAAAGAGGACATTCACATTTTCTTCCAGTCATATTTAATCATATCTATAGAGATATAATTTGCTTAAGGCATTAATAGAAGCCTATTTTACCAGAATTCATTTTTTTTATTTGATTTAAGGTGTCATGAAAATAGAATTTTCCAGTAAGGAGAGGAATCACATGTTACATTGAGTAAAGAAAATCTAATGAGAATGCAGTTGGCACTTCTCTAGTGATGTACAAATGCAATTAAAATCAAACATCTCCAACCAGAATTACTTTTTCTTGATGCACATTGCTCATGTGTAAAAAAAAAAAAAGTCTCTACTGTCTTCGAAAATACTATGGTGAAATGACTGAAACTGTAGATGTGGATATCCTCAGCTTGTACTAGAATTTAAAGCTATTGGGAATGATGACACATAAAATTTGAACCTCAGGTTCATTAAGTGCAGGAAATTTTAATAAAATGCTTTTGTCCTACACATAAGCCTCAACTAAATACATACTGCAAACTAAATCCACACATCACAACACATTCCATTTGCAATATAAGAAACTGATTTCCCCAAACACATACAGCTTTTCTTTAAACTGATGGCATGCTTTGTACTCATTTGGTTGTAATGTCTGTATTTACTCTACAGTACAATTATCATCATTATTATAAACTTAACTGAGTGAAACTCCACTAAAAAATAAATCCCTAAAAAGTTCCAAACCCCACATTATCAAAGATTGGAAGGACATAAAGTAAAATTTCATCTTGCAGCACAAAAGCATAATTCCATTAATTCTACTGAAGATTAAGGACTAACTGAACTAGGAGGATTTATTGGTTAAAGCAAACTAATGCTCCATGCTGGCTGAGAAGAGAATGAATCAAGAGGGGATGTTTTTGAAAAATGAAAGATTATTACTTCCTATTACAGTTGTATCTAATTAAAACACTGGAAGTCTGTGATGTGATTCAGAACTTCAAATGATATTGTTTTCTTATGGAAAAGCAAATTTGTTTTTGTGTTATTTTTAGTCATGGGGTAGTTCCCCCCCTTGCCAAAATGCTCATCAGTATCTTGCATATAGTGTCTCCTTTTTAAAATGATCATTGAAACTTCAGGGGCTGCATGATACCAGGTCATGTGTACAAATCTACCAGTGAGGGTGATATTAGAAAGACTGCTGCTACTTCACAGAGAATCTTTAGATAAGCTAAAGAATTGTCCTAAAACAGTAAAGAAAATCTCTCAAATCCCTACTGCTCTTGCTTATTGTTCTTTCAATATATACCTGACTGAGCAGCAATACTAGTACTAATAATCAAATACATCACTTCCTGTGAGTGCTTCTGCTCTCATTATTATGGAAGCACTTAAGGTGATGAGGGACATGTAAGTACTATTTGAGCACCTTACAGTCAGTAATAGATTTTACCTTTGCAGCATACCAGAAACAGTACTAATCCTTACTTTACAGTGTAGTAATGGAGCACGTGGTAGAGTATGTGAATTGGCTAAGCACAGGAAGTCTCTGAGCGAGCCAGGAACCAAACTCAAGTTCAATCATCTATGTAATAAACCAGATAAGGTACCTAGTGCATATACTATGCAACTTTACTACCAGTTGTTCTTAATTGTCTGTATCTTGTATTAGGGGCAGGATTGCAATGAACTATTTGCCTGTAGATCACACTATGTTTTTGAGAAACATCAGTAGGATACTGGGTATCCAGGCTCCGAGGACATGCTTCTTCTGAAAGGCAGTGTGGCCAAGTGAATGAAAATGTGGTTGTATTTATTCCGGGGCAGGAATAGTACCACTACCTTAGTTAGGACTTGTTTTGCCTAACTTTGCATTTTTGCTTCCCTCAAACACAAATGAATTCAGAGGAGAGACAGAATGTCCTGGGAAGTCCTTGAACCTCAGTAGCATTTCCAGTCTCCCACTGCTATGTAATTTACAGATTTTTGTGTGGAAATTTGATTTAGCCTAACACAATCCTGAGGGAATCAGAAATGGAGCCATTAAGGAGTATATTTTTACAGCTCTCTTTAAGGTCACACATTTCACTGCTTATAATGCTGAGCTATACTCACCTCAACATCAGAATAAAGACTGTTGACATAATACCTGATTTAGCCTGCAGGCTAATCTCCCAACAAAATAAATAATTTTGCTGTCTACAAGTAAGGTGTGAAAACAGGGGAGACTAACAAGGCATTTGAATTACCAGTGGAATTCAACATCTTAAAATATACATTATCACAGTATTAGTTTTACATAAAGAAATCAGAGAAAATGAATTGGTCCTAATCAAAATCACTTGAAATGAATGTGTTAATAGCCAAGTTGTTTTCAATAGCTTCCAATACAATTCAAATGATATATCAAGTGTTGCTTTTACAAAAAGAGTGTATGAGGAGAAAAGTAGAGGTAGGTGAATTTCATACTTTGGGACTACAGCAGAAAATTAATATTTTCTTGCATTTCCAACACTGAATTTCTTTTTTTCTTGCCTAAAAGTTGCTTCTCCACAAATCTGTAGTAATGGAACAAACAGGAACCTCCACCTAAGCTAAGTACAGACAATCATACATCTTGAAGCTGAATCAATTCAATCTTTCCAGGTTAGTCTCAGCTGCGTGGATTGAACCAATAAGCAAATGAACATTGTTTTGATTCCAGAAATGCAGCTGCATGCCTGCGCTGGTTCAGACCAGAAGCCAGGGGGTGCTGGAGCATACCTCCTTGCTTGGCTACAGCCAGAGCAGACAGTTTGGGCCAAAGCTATTCAACCCACCTGTTACAGCCCGCTAGGGCCAGGTTCTGGCGATTCAAATTCAGGGACTCGAGACGAGAGGATTCTATACTAAGTTTTATTACAAGGATTAATCAAAGTACACAAAACCCCGATCAATATCGTTAGTATGTATAATTTATTCTATAGTTAGTATAATTAAAGATTTTGCCATGGAAAAATTACGACTTAATCTAAGAAAAGAATCAAGAGGGAAGAAAGCAAAGGTTAAAACAGAAAAGGAATCAAAACTACAATGACGTCA
>JAGPOW010000304.1:96413716-96425629 GCA_030014935.1 Caiman crocodilus
ACCCTCTCGCTTAGGACTGATGGTGCTGCTCCCAGCATGCCACTGTCCCAAACTCCATTTGGTTTTAGCATAACTTGGGGCTAGAGTGGGCAGTCACACCACCTTGGGATGTTGAGCTACAGCAATCTCTTACATTTTCCCTTTAAAGCTTCTAATATCATTTGAACCTAGTTTTTGCTCTGGTAACTTTGAGGAAGTTGTATTTGTATTGAAACTATAGAAAGCACCAGTTAATTTGCCACTCCAAGGGGTCAAACTATGGAACTTTGGAGTAGTGCTCAGTTATTAGAAGTTGATAATTGAGGATTAGGGAAGAACATTGGTTTAACTGGCTGTTCTTCTGTCTTGGCAAATCATAGGTGACTGATAGGGGAAACATGGGGGAGGGAGGACATGTGCCCCCCTGACAGGGCCATCCCTGCCACCAACACCACCGGCGGTGTCTGCGGGACCTTGCCAGCTCCGCCCCTGCTGCAGATGCCACCACCGGCTTCTGCGGGTGCTCCCCCCCGCCCAAACTCAGGAGGCACCAGTCACCCATATGGCAAATTATCCCACAGGTGAAAAAACCAGAGATTACTGGATACTGACACAGAGGGTATAGACAAACATACATTTTTAGTGGCTTTGGAAGAAGAAGGAGAGCTGCTATTCTGATCTACAGTTCCCTCTACATGTGCATGTACAGTTGCAATGAGATCTAATGCACAACCTTCACAATCCCACCCCCTGCCATACAACATATGGATGGCAGGGGGTGCAGTTGTGGAATTGTGTGTTATATTCCATTGCACTTTATTGCTGGAGCAGGGGGAGCCCAAATCTAGGCTGCCCCTTCACCAGCAAAAAGCAAGCTACCACAGTTGGGACCTGCCTCAGTTCCGTGCACTCCAGGGGCAGCCATGCCCCTCAGCTGCTGGGAATCAGCTAGGTCCTGGCAGTCAGTGTCCACAGCAGTGGGACTCTAGATCCCTGTGCTGCTAGGATCCAGAGTCAGCAGCTGCTGAGGCTGAGAGTCCCCTCAGTTGTGAAACTTCCAGCCCCAGCTGGGCATGGTGCACCCCTGTGACTGGGAGCCCTGTCAGCCTCAAGGGTACACATGCAAATTGAAGCTCAATAGTACCCAGCTATATAACTACTACATCTTTCCTAGGTCTAACTTCATAGCTGGTTGGAGCTTTTTATGGCATGGTAGCTGCTTTGCGTATGTATCTGGTCTTAAGGTAATTGCACAATTAACCAGTTAATACCTGTAATGTGTAGAGGGGGTTTATGGGTGCAAACAGTTACATTTGTTGTGGGAGAAAGCCTTTTGTTCTAGGATCCTACAAAGTACCAGTCCATTGTTTCACTTTAAGTACCTTTGAAGCATGCAAGATAAAATGGGTCACCACTTACTGGTATTCCCCAGACAACGCTGTGTGCATCTGTACTCAATAGCAGCTCATTCAAGTTAATTTCTAGTCATTCAAGGGACAAGCTGTCCAGCTGTGTGCTCTCCCTTCACACTGAGTAGCAACTTGGAAGGGGAAAAGGCCTGTGCTGCTCCTCTTTTGTCCTGAGTTTTGACTCAGATCCATCAGGACCATCTCAAATGAGACATCTGTTTACAACCTGTTACATCTGCTTGAGCCTGTAATAATACAAGTGAGCTAAATTGCCCTGACTTTGAACTTGGTAAAAGTAGGAAGCAGGTTGCTGGAGCAGTAGTTCCCCTTCCCCTTTTTTGAGCTGCTACAAATGTACATTGGCGCATACACAGAGGGTGTGCACTATAATTGTCTGGGTATGTACATGTAGTTTTGGCAAGACGGACTATCTGGTATGATAGAAGTTTATAAGAAATGCAGTATTATGGAATCTTTTGCATTTTGATCTACAGACAGCTATGATACTCAGTCTTTTATTTGAAAATGATGGCCTGACTGCAAAAAGAAAGGAGGTCATGAAAAAGTGAGGAGTTACTAGATTTTTGCTGGAATTCTCTCTGTAACAGAAAGGACAAAAACTAGCAAAAGTAAAAAGTAAGTTAGAAAATGAGCAAATGTTACTGTCCCCAGTGTCCTTCCCAGCTTGGATTCTATTCAGACATATATTTTGAATGTTATCGCACTTATGCATAAGTCCACAGGAGTTTCACACAAAGGCTGCCTAAGCTTCATTTTGCTTTCAAACAACAATGAAAGCATTAGTTACACTCCCAGATTTGACAAACTAGTCAATAATAGAAAGCAGCCTGAAATAACCATACTTCTTTTTGAAACAATTATTCTACTTACCTTTCCAGTTTTTTTATTTAGTTTGGTATAAAAATAAATCTAATTCACTATCTTCAAACATAGTTATCAAACTTTACTGCATATAGTAAATGGGAAATGTATATTTCTTTTATTTCTTTCCACTTTGCAATGCCAAACTGTAACCTGGTATATTTAAGTAATGTTAGAGACACCTGTGAGATGACTAATGTGTAAAACTATAAATTCACAAGCCTCATCTGCTAAACAACCATTAGCATAAAATCAAGACTCTATCGTCTCAGCACTTCAAGTAAATGTTAGATTTTGTAGTGAGTCTAGGAAGTTTCCAGATCCTAATAACATAGATGTCCTTACTGCTGAACTTTCATGTTTAAGGTTAATATTAGAGTTGGGGTTAAAACTGGCAATTTCCTTTTCTAAAGAATATATCAATTTCCTTTCAGTTTCTGTAACAGTCCCTTTAAGAAACCAATTAAACATCCATAAACCAGACAGGGACCAGCACCAGATTCAAGCTCCAAAATTCCCAATTCTTTCCAAGTTTGAAAATTTCACTTCTAGCTTCTAAAGACACCTCTCCAAATTGAGCCTGTAATCAGCACCAGGAAGTCTCCACAAACATACTCCTGTCCTGCATGTCATCAGATCCAGCAAGTAGGCAGAAAAGACATCCTGAGGTTAGTGCTACTTAGGATATTTATCCTGCCTAACTGCCTGGCTGAGTCAGATATGAAGCAACAACTAGTAGTAGAGCTTTCTCCTCTATAGTGATCTCAGGATCCCTACAGAGGCAGTACAGACATGCCGTAACCAACTCAGGCCTGTCTCTGTAATGAGCCCGTTAATCACTGCTTACATCACCATTGTGAAGTATATGTTAGGGCCTAACTAGCATATTCCAACTGCAGCCAGTTTGGGGGTGGAATAAACAATTGCCCAGAATTTGCCAGTACCTATATATGTCTGTTTGGAGAGAATGCCCTATCAATTAGAACCCGCAAAGTAACTTTATGAGGCAAAATGAGACTTTGCTGAATTTTTTTCTACATCAAAATTACCTTTTTGACAACATGGATATTTTCACAAGAAAATACCAAATTTTAGCAAGTACTCATCCAATATGTAAAATATTTCTGAATGTTCCAGTATTCAGTTCCTGGAGTTTTACACAGGCTACTATTCGATTTGTTACTTTTCTTTAGCTACATCTGCTTCTTTCTCAAATCAGAAGAAGAGTACTTTGTGCTTGAAAGCTTGTCTAGAATCTCCCTCAATCATGTTGTTGGACCAGTAAAAGATATCACCCCCCTGCAAAATATCCTTGCTGCTCACATATTTTCTGCGCCATCAAGGCCACAACTTCTCTCTAATACTACTTGAAACCTGAAAGTTTTGGTCTCACTACATCAGCATTTAGCAATGAGAAAAGCATTTGCTGAAAAATTCTCAACCCATTCTAGTTAACCCCCTCTGAGAATAAAAGTAAATAGTTATATATCTCATCTGGAAAATGACTCCCAGCAGCACAGCAGCTTTTAGCACAGGGGCAGGCAAAATACAGCTCATGGGCCACATCCAGCCTACCAGCCACTTTCATCCAGCCCACAGCACCCATCACCAGCTGTACACTGCCCTTCCATCCTCAAGGGTAGGAGTGAGATGTCCACACATGCAACCCTCTTAACATATTGCACCTCACTCCCACCCTCATGGGCAGAAGGACCCAGCCAGGCCAGCACACTGCTTCTGGGAGGAGCTGCTCCTGCCACTGCTGCAGCCACTGGGACCTGCTCAGATTCCCTGGCATCCTGCTTGCTCTGGGCAGCAGATAGAGAAGTGGTGGGGGTCGGGGTGAGCTGTGGCTGGGTACAGCACGGAGCGTGGGGCTGGAGCTGGTGGCAGCGCAGAGTCCACGGCCCAGGGGCAGGCAAGAGCATGAAGCTTGGGTGGGCAGGTGTGGGTGTGTGGGAAGATAGGGATGTGGAGACTCCCCCACACACTCCCCCACATGGTGAACAGCCCCCGCTGCTAGCAGCACCAGCAGGTGGAGGCGCTTGGGACCTTTGTGCCTGCTGTGCAGCTTGGGCCAGTGCTGTGCATGGGGCTGGGGATGCAGCCCAGCTGCTTTATCGTGGGGGCTCCGCACAGCATGCATGCAGCTCACATAGCACCAGGGAAAACCCCATGCTGGAGCCAGCTGCCTTGTGCAGGGAAGTAGGAGAGGGCACCCCTCCACTTCTGGCAGAGTCCTGGGACCTGCATGGCAGGGGCTGGGGAAGGCAGCTGACTCCAGCACAGGGGTTTCCCCAGTGCTGCATGACTGTAGGGGGTGCAAGAACAGTGCGCGGAGGTCCCATGACAGAGATAGCCAAGCTGTGCTCCCCTCCCCTGTGCACAGTGCTGGCCAGAGCCACACACTGGGCATTAGCACCTGTGCCAGGCATGAGCATCCTGAGTGCCCCTGACTGGTGGTGCTGCTGGTAGCAGGGGCTGTGTGCCTTTGGGAGAGTGTGGGTAGAGAAGGCTCCACAACCCCCACCCTCCCTCACACCCCATAAAAATCACACACCCACACCTTTCGCCCATACCTCCCCAACATACCCTATGCCCCCTGACACAGCCATATCACCTCACAAACCTCCCCATACACATAACTCCTCACCGTATACATCCCCTCACCCCAACCACATTCCACATCTCCCATACATAATATACAAGAGTAAGAGTTATTTATTGAGCTTATATATTTATCAAGGTCATTCTCTGAGTTTATTTTTGAGTTACTATGCAATCACCTCTACATACAGTACACAAACACAAATCATGACAAAAGTATTTTTGTAATAAAATTAAAATATGTTGTAGTAGGTGTTTGACTTTTAATGTATGATTTTTTTTTTTTCTGGTTCCAAGACAGCGACCTTCTCTCAAAAGGAGTATTTCTGGGTGGGTGGGGGAGAGACTAGGGTGGGAGTCCTTCCAGTGGCAAAGGTTAAGTTTAAGGTTAAGGGCAGAACTTCCAGCCCGAAGGTGGTGACCAGGACGCAGGGCAACTCAAATGGTGGGGCTACCCTTGCAGCCCTCAACAGCTCACTAAAACTCATTATGTGGCCCTCCAGCTGAAATAATTGTCCATCTCTGTTTTAGCACCATGCTCGGCCATTTTTTCTGTTTTGATTGGGTGATGGCATGCGCAGAACCATCAGCGCCACTTGATACCATACAGAATCTGTTATGGTTTTTCTTAGAGACTGCTCATTTAATTACGGCCCAGTCTTTACATTGTTTTAAGATCTGACAGTATGATTGCTGGTGACTGTGGTATGTGTGTGAAGCTTCTGCATAGCTCTTCTGTCAAAAATTGATGAAGAATTATTTTCAAAAAAATTTAGGAATTACAGCCGTCTAGTAGCAGCTGAGTGTTGCTCACATACATAATCCTCATTTACAGAATAAACACAAGCACAGTTATTCTTCCTCCAATACAGTCATTTTCATCTGTTCTCTCATCAAGCTAAAGGGTCAGGCTTGTGTTTAAGAAACATTAAAGGCCTCTTACCTGTAGCTTATTTTGGCTTTAAGCATAAGATTCATAGAATCATAGATAATTAGGGTTGGAAGGGGCATCAGGAAAACATAAAGTCCAATCCCCTGCTCAAAGCAGAATGATCTTCAGCTAGATCATTTTGCTTTAAATCTTTGCAGGCTGTATAAAGCTTCAATCCGCTGGTCACTGACAGACAGGCTGTTCTGCTGTGCTTACATAAGAGCATATTGTAGAATCAGGGATTTAAAGAATTCAAAATTACCCAAAATGTAATATTTTTAAACAATTCCTTGCCCACTGCAAAGTAGCAAAAGAGCTGAATATAAATACATTACTTGCTAAATTTACTTATGTGTGTTAATTTATTATAACGCTCTTTCAACAGGAATAACAAAAAAACCCCAAAAGCCATCAGTACAGTATTATGTAGGTGTATTTTTTTGCTGCCCAAGTAGTACAGAAAACTTAATCCTTGGCAAAAATCTGCTCTACCAACCAAACTTAACTGTTTCCTTAAATCAAAATTGCAGTTTATTTCTTGACAATTACAGGACAAACTGAGTGCTGGTACATGGCACAAAGCCATAAACCAAGCAATATATGCAGTAAGCCTCTTGACATTTGCTGCTGGAGATATCTTATTTTCCTTTAAGAAACTGTATCTACAAATTGAAATATAAAATCAAGGCTTGTATGTTTGCTGGATTTTATTGTAACAAAATGACCAGTCAGAAAGCTTATTTGTGCTCTGCATTGTAAAACTACTTCATCAAATAAATTAGCACCCTATGTAAAGTTGCATTTTATGTTACAGTGCAAGAGCATCGCTTCATAAGCTGTCAAGACTTGAAATCCCCAAAGCAAAGTTTAACATTTCTGGAACTGAGACTGATAAAAACAGCACTCTTGTATGGTGAGATAGAACACCCTGCAGTAAAAATAAATAGAAGCAAGCCAGGAGGGAATGGAAAGGAGATTATGAAAAGCTCAGCCCACTAGGAATTGCTTAACTTTAGAGGTTTTATTTAGTAAGAAAATAATTTAATCTTTACAGGGTAATCAGTGCTGTAAAATAGTTTAACTCCAGAGTCACCACATAAAATAGTGTTAGAGAATAGTACAAGGTATCAAACACTGATTGAGTATTGTGTTGCAATTCTATTGGATCTTACAGATCAGGACTTTGTAACTGTCAGCCTATGGATTTGTGGCCTCTTCGTTCCCACCTGAGGGCCACTCCCCCAGCACTGCAGAGGTTGCTGTTGGTGAGGTCTCCTTGCTCCCTGTCCCTCTTCAACTTCCAGGTCCTGCCCCTGCCACTGGGGGTAGTGTAGAGTAGCCACAGTGCCCAGGAAGCCCACAGCTTGTGGGGCCTGGGCTTCCTATACTGGGGAGGGGGGATGCCCACACAGCACAGTGTAACAGAGGGGGCACCAGTGGCATGGCACTGTGGAGTAGGGAGCACTGGCAGTATGGTGGGGGGTATGCAGTGTGTGCCCTGCACAGCTGCAACCTACACAATGTGCAGCCCCTGGCTGCTCTGAAGTTGAACAGTCCTATCACAGATGATCAGGGTTTGAATGAGCTCTCTTAGCTGTTGAAGCTTAATGTGGTATGATTAAATATTTTTGAGCTAGAGAAAGACAGAGAATGGCATTATACCATTATGTCTAGCAGGGCAGGGGAGAAACCTGGGTTACAGGCTTCAATCTGAAGAACAGGTAAGTAATTTTGCAAAGTTGAATAGCACTGCAAGATCTCTGAGGCTACCCCCTCTCCTAACTGTAAAGTTCCCCATTGCCTGGAAGGTGAGATATGTAGGTTCTTATTGCCATTTCCTATTGGCTCACCTAGACCATAGTTTCTCAACATGTGGTAAGAGAGACACAGGCAGGTGGTATTCAGGTACTCTCTCTCTATTGCACTCTTTTTCTCTCTCTCTTGCCCCTTCCTCCTCTCAAAACTATGGCAAAAAAATTTGGTGCGCTTTAAATTTCCTGGTAATCATTTGGCATGCCACGCTTTGTGTGGCACTGGGTTCAGCCCTCCTAGCTTTGGCCCAGGTACATACTTGAGTTGTGCACCCCGGTGTAAAAGGTGGCAACCCTATCCGCACCAGATCAGACATCTGTCATATCACGGCCTTATATACACAGGCCTTCTTCCAACATATGTCACACATTAGTCTTTTAATATATAATCCCCTGGAAAATTGAGTGTCGGGGTACTTATTCAAATTTTCAGAAGTTAGGGGGTACTTGCTACTTAAAAGGTTGAGAAACACTGACTTAGACGGTTCCTCTACTCAGTGCGCTTGTTTTTGTGGATCCTATTCTTAGGCACGCAAGTCTCCATGTGCTATACAGAGAACCAAAGCATCTAATTCAGGTCTAGGTAGGCGGCATACTCCTAGAAGTTAGAATGGTTCCCTGGATGGTTCCCTGCTTGGGAGGATGGCCCCTGAAATTGGTACTGGTGGCTACTCAGCTTCTTCTGAGTGGTACTTAGCACTAAATTACCAGAAGTGCTGTGTTTCAGATGATAGAAAATAGAGATCTTGACCCAATTTGTAGTAATTAAAGATGCTGCTGTTCTGTCATTATAGATGTTGTATAAACCATGTTGCTCTGGCCAAATTCCAAACAGGTAATTATATTCTTCCTCCCTTAATTTACTTTGTCAGTTCAAGACTTACAGTGTGAACCTTCACTTTCTGTCCTGACCTGTAATCTATTATTGATGTTTACTGTTAGAAGAGACACCTTCAACTCAAAAAATTCTGTCTGAAATTTTTGCCACCTTTTATTGTTAAAATACTAGAGTTGGGGGAAAAAAACAAAATAAAAGATGTATTTTCTGTATTTTCATTTTGGAAATTGACAGTTACTGCTTTCTCTGTATAATCAATCAGTCATCTCTTTCCTGCTTATGCACCCAAAGCAACAAAGGACAGAAAGCATGTGCAAACAAACAAATACCGATACACAGATAGGGGAGGTAGGTATGGAATTCTACCCTTATTTTTAATGGACTGGATTCAAATTAATGTTTCACTTTAAGTCCCTAAAGGCCATATTTAAGTGATAAACTTGTCTCTGTGTGTGTTGGAGTGAGTGGAAGAGTGGGTGCGACTTCCTACGTATATTTTGTGACTTTAATGGTTAGAGATCCTCAGATAAACCACTCTATAGCAAAAGCACGGTATTTTTGTTCTTGATTTTTTTCTGTTTTCATAGAATCATAGAAAATTAGGTTGGAAGGGACCTCAGGTGGTCATCTAGTTCAGCCTCCTGTTCAAAAAAGTACTACCCACAACTATATCATCCCAGCCAAGGCTTTGTCTAGTTGATTCTTAAAGACCTCCAAGGATGGAGATTCTACCACCCCTCTGGATAATCTGTCCTAGTGCTTTACTACCCACTAAGTGAGAAAGTTTTTCCTAATATCTAAACTAAATTTTCCTTCCTTCCTTGCCATAACTTGAGATCATGACTTCTTGTTCTGTCACCTCTCACCACTGAAAACAGTTTAGCTCCATTCTCCTTGGAACTACCCCCAGATAACTGAAGGCTGCTATTAAATCTCCCCTCCCCAAGTCTTCTCTTCTCCCCCCCCACCCCCAAGTCTTCTATTTTCCAGACTAAATAAGTTTATTTCCCTCAGCCTCTCCTCATAAGTCATGTCCCCCTGCCCCCCAACCATTTTTGTTGCCCTCTATTGAACTATCTCCAGCTTGTCCACATCCTTTCTGTTGTGGGGCCCCAAAACTGGACACAGTTCTCCAGATGTGGTATCACCAGTGTAAAATAGAGGGGAAGAATTACTTTCCTTGATCTGCTGGCAACATTCCCAACTAATGCAGCCTACTATGCTGTTAGCCTTCTTGGCAGTAAGGACACGCTGCTGGCTCTTATTCAGCTTATTGTCCACTGTAAACCCCAGGTCCTTTTCTGCAGAACTGCCGCTTAGCCAGTTGGTTCTCAGCATGTACCAGTACACAAGGTTGTTCCATCCTAAGTGCAGGACTTTGCACTTGTACTTCATGAGATTTCTTTTGGTTTAATCCTCCAATTTATTTAGGTTTCATTGTCAGAGATTTGAAAATTAACTGTTTTCCCAATTTTGAAAAAAGGCTAATTCTACTTGTTACCATGGCAGTTTGAATATACGTACATTTGTTTTTACAAATGTGAAGAAGTTTATAAAGCCTGAAGATAAATATTTTATAAGTTAATTCTCTATAGTACATTCACTGTACACTCAATGTAGTTTATTAATCTCTTCTTATCCAACTCATCCCAACAGCTCTGCTCTTTCAGAATAGTTGTACTGTAAAGAAACCTTAAATTCTTTGTTAGTAGGGTTCAGAGAATAATTTTTAGAAAATAGTTAATCTTTTTTAATATATTACTTTTTTTTATCCATGAACTATCTACAAACGGCTGTTCACTAACAATTGCTAGAATACTTTATTTCACCCTGAGGATTTGCTCTTGAATTATTCACTTTGCCTATGTCTTACTGTTTGTGCTATGTGACAAGTCATATGATATTGCATCTTGATTTGAAAATCATTTCAGTCATAATTTCAGAAATATGAGACAGCTGCGCAAATTCCTCTGGCCTGAAATTTCCATTGAGCATATTCTCACAAACACTGGGAAGGCTTTTACTTTCTGTGAATGTTTTTGTGATCAAAGTTACTTTTACAACCTTTAACAGGAAATTAATGAAGTAACAGGAAATGAATTTAAAAGGTTATGAATACCACTGAACCATTTTAATGCACTTCTGTCTGTTGTAAATGACTTATCTTTATCATAAGAAAAATATATTTAATTAAATAAATCTGCTTTTAACTATTAAAACTAATTATGACCCATTAATAATATCTATGTCATTTTACCTGAGTGTACTGAATTTATCAGTATATTTTTCTAAGAAATTGTCATACTCAAACCAACTTCATGGTATCCCATTCAGAAACAACTTAACTGTTCTTAGAAACTGACAACATGTTTTGAAATCCTCAGACAGACTGAAATTCTGAGAAAATTGTGGCATTTTTGTTTTTGTCACAAACCACTGACAATAATCAAATAATGAACTGAATGGCAACTAAGTGGAGCAGTAGAGTGGACCACATATTTGCACATAAATAAGAAATCCTATGTGCAGCTAGAAAAAACAGATAAATAAAGGAGCTTCTTTGTGGCCTTCAGGGACATATTACATGCTGCAAGAAAACAGATATAGCTTTTCATTACAGCTCATGACCAATCCACTAGAGATGATCCTTGATTTGAAATTTCCCAGAGTTTGGAATTTTGTTTTTTCTTTATCAACAATGCCAAATTCCTTGAGGAAACAGTCACAAAAATGTGGTTTCACTCATTAACTCCTAAAAATCCCTCAAGGAGTTGTATAGTTTTTTATCACAACAGAGAAAATTCTACAGCTTGGAGTCTCAGTGGATATGGTGAACTTCCAGCCAAATCCTTAAAGGTTTTCTCACCAGTCAGAAGAGTCAGTGCAACATTTATGTACCACTTAAGGAAGTTTTCTCAATCAAAAAGTAACAATGTCTAGCTCCTCATCAGTGAAATTACACAGAGCCATTATGCATCAATCAGAGCTGAGTGCAGATTTCAGAAAAAAAACATTTCCTACAAATTTGGTGATAGGACATACAATCAACAGGTCTTCATAAGTATCAATTTGTCAAGCAACACTTTGATCTTCTAGCAATCGCAATGAATCAGGGATACAGTGGGCACATCTACACATTCATTAATGCACTGTATTATGGGGTATTAAGTTTAGTACCTGTAATAACAGGTTGATTGAGAAAACTTCCTTAAGTGGTACATAAATGTTGCACTGACTCTTCTGACTGTGGTGAGAAAACCTTTAAGGATTTGGCTGGAAGTTCACCATATCCACTGAGACTCCAAGCTGTAGAATTTTCTCTGTTATACTATGAATAACCTCCAAAGAAGAGTACTTTTCTTGTGCTAGGGCATGTAGGAAGGCTGTTAGGAAGGCCAAGGCGGGAGTAGAGCTTCGCCTGGCGACTAGGATCAAGGACAACAGGAAGTCCTTTTT
>JAGPOW010000304.1:96425729-96436509 GCA_030014935.1 Caiman crocodilus
GTGACCCCAGCACTCGTTCCTGCCACTGGCGGGGGGTCAGACTAGATGGCCTGCTCTAGGCCCCTTCTGACCCTAGTTACTATGAAACTATGAAATAACAGGTACTAACAATGTGCCAGAATCCACATGTACAGAATGCACATGTACTACTGTACATTAGCACAGATTAATGTTTTTTGTATGATACTTAATGTGCATTGAACTAATCTACTGCACATTAGCATGGTTTTTGCCAGCTGTGCTGCTGTGCAACAGAATTAGCCCAATAGACATTAAGGATCTTGTGTACACGTGCCCAAAGTACATGGCAGCAGTCTGCTCCAAATACAGTCTGTTTGGAAATCTTAAACAAAGTGACTCACATCTTGCACTGATTCTGAGAGTGGCTAACTCTTAGAGTATGTGCAAAATGTGATAATTGACAAAAGTTAAATCAGAGTTAAAGGCACGTTGTTCCTGATGAGTTTTTTCCTCCTTCAGCCTCAGCTTTCTTAACACTGGCAAAGGGACAGTATCTATTACTCTGTCTCCAGATGCTCTTTTCCTCTTACACAAGCTGAGGGAAGCAAAAAAATGGGACAGGTGTACAGAGATATGACTTTATAATCAATTATGCTAATACCACCCTTGCAGGCAGCTAATGGAGCTCTACTACAACAAATTTGCAGCCCAAGGAGAGGCATCACAGGCTATTAGACTAAGAAAAAACTGAGGCAAAGCCCTACTACCAACTCTGATATTAACTCCCTCTGTGGACTTTGTAAAAAGCCTAGGCCAATATGTTCAGACTTGGAGGATTAGAGGGAGGTACCAAAATCCAGAAGTGCTGAGCATCTACAGCTCTCACTGAATTCACCAGATGCTGCAGGTGCTCAGCATCTTTAAGATCAGGCTACTTTTGAATTGTTGACTAAATACATAGGTTCCTAATTTCATACATGTACATATGAAAACCAGCCTTGACCTCTCTGTTTCCCATTATACAAATGTGGAAAGGGAATAAGTCCTGTGTATCTCACATGGTGGTAATGACAGTTCCATAGCTAATGTTTGTAAAAAGTAGGTAGCATAAGAATTAAAAAGCAGGGAGGGATAGAGCATTTAACAGGAACATAGGGAACCTGGCTTTATTTCTGTTCTGCTTTAGTTTCTCAATTTATAAACTGGGAAAAATGATAGTTCTTTTGTAAAGTGCTTTAAGGTCTATGAATGGAATATGTTATGTAAGATCTGGTATTATTAAAAGCTATCTGGAAGTTTTAAAGTTCATAACATAATCATCAGTTCTACAGTTTTTCTAAAAGCTAGCACCTACATACAAAACCTAGCATAAATATAAAGCGGGTCCAATTTAAATCAAGAGTCTTAAAACACAGGATCCAAAGATTATTTATACATGTTATAGATGCATTTACAACATTGGTATTTTTCCATATTTTGATAGTTTTCACAAAGGATGGGTATAATAGAGACATGTAAAAAGACAGGGTACCTGCCTTCAGAAAGCACCTAACTCAGAAAAACAACAAACAAATGGCAGAGAAAAGGATAAAACATGAACTTTGGGTTCTCTCTACAAATTCCAATTAACCTCAAGTGGCTTTTGATATAGATGTTCTTGGATAATCCCAGCAGAATTGGGTCTAACCTGAAGAACCTGAAAGTCAAATAAATGGCTCTATAGATCTGGGCAGGGAGCTCATTTGAACCTGGATGCACATACAGGGCTCTAAAGAGTTGCAACATCTAACTTCTACGAGTATGCTGTCTAGTTAGGCCTGAATTAGATGCTTAGGTTCTCTGTATAGCACATGGAGACTTGTGTGCATAAGAATAGGATCCACAAAAACAAGCACACTGAGCAGAGGAACTGTCTAGGTAAGCCACTAGGAAATGGCAATAAGAATCCACATATCTCATCTTCTAGGCAATGGGGATCTTTACAGTTAAGAGCAGGGGTAGCATCAGAGATCTTGCGGTGCTATTCAACTTTGCAAAATTACTTACCTGTTCTTCAGATTGAAGACTATAACCTAGGTTTCTCCCCAGCCCCACTGGACATCATGGTATAATGCCATTCTCTGTCTTTCTCTAACCCCAAAAATATTTAATCATACCACATTATGTTTCAACAGCTGAGAGAGCTCATACCCAACAGGCTGGAACAAAAGTCACTCTCTGCAACTGAACTGAAAGAGGCTCAAGCCTTTTCAGATACAGAATGGATTTAAAACTGGATCTCCCACAACCTGGGCGAGTACTCCAACCAATTGCCTGTTGGGCTAAAAGGGTGGGAAGAGCACATCCTTTGTATTTGCATAGAGCTAGGTGCGTTCCATGAATGCTTTCTAGATCAGACTGTAAGCAAGATTAACTTGGGGAACTCCTACCTTGTGATTCTGGGTATGCTTAGGTGCAGACATGCAGATAACTAGGAAATTTTACAGATGAAAATTCAGCTAACTTCAGGGTTAGGAGGCAGATACACAGTGGTCTTCCATGTCTCTCTGCTGTGCACTGCATATGGAGATTCCTTTTCAGCCTCACCTTTATTCCTAGGGAGGAACAGCTTGGTTATTGGAACGGCTTCAGGCCGGTTCACCAGGGGGCCTCACCTGCCACATCTTTGATGATGACTGCCTTCAGATTGGAAGGACGATGTTTGGTTCTGCTTCCCCTTGGGGTCTCCCCTCAGTCCTTCCCACTGTTATGCCTTTGTGGGGCTCCACCTCCCTTACACCCCGCCTAACACCAACCACGATGTCGAGGCTGATGTCCTGTGCCTTCTCAGTGCTCGAGTTCCTGGAATATGATGGCTGCTGTGTAGGGATGATGTCACTATCCTGAGCATTTCCCACAGCCTTCCTCCTTTCCAATTACATGTTGTCCAGCCTTTGCCCCGGGCTTGGTACTTGCTGTCCGCCAGTCTCATCTCATCTGTATCCTGGCTCTGCTGAGTTTTGCTGGGCTCCAGTCTCCGTTGCCGACTTCCTCAGTCCATGTTGGCCCTGTAAGCAAATCCTTGGGCCCTCTCTGGCTCTGCGCTCTCATGGAGATCCCTTCCTGGGGTAACTACCAGGTCCCCTCACTAGGACTGGTTATGTTCTCTGGCCCCTCTGGGCCACCTGGGGACTCCACTTCTGGTCCCCCCAGCTTGTCTTTCATTGGGCCTTTTATCTTGGACCTGAGGTTCTGGATACCCCCATTGGTCCCGGCACACAATTCTAAAGTGGGCCGATCCCACCTCCTTTGGACTTGACCATTTTCACTTTTGCCACTTTCATTTTCTGATGCAGCATCCCGCTGCCACTGTTCCTTATCAGGTAAGTATATTCCACACAGTGGTTTTGAGGTTTTAAATTTTTAAATTGGGTACCCAAGATCTTTTATGACTAGCCCCTTGATTTCTAAGTAACAGCCTGAAATAAAACCTGAAGACAGTTCTGGGAGAAGGGGGCAAATGGAAACTCAAGGCTAAGCAGAAAGAGCAAGAAATGACCAAGTCTCACAGTGTGCCTGGCCCTGTAAAGGGAAATGGCCCAGCCCCACTTCTGTAAATACAAGAACCAGATGCTATTTTCCTAACTTCCAAGGGCCAAGGTTAAGAGTGCAGCTGAGCCATGAATAGCCTTCCATAACACTGGAACAGAAGTAAAGGACCTAGCCATTAAGTATTGACCAGGCCAGTGAGAATTGCAAAGAGTAGGTAAAATCCTCTGGGAGTCCTTGGATCAGGTCAAGGATCAAGAATGGCTAAGAGAAAAGTCCCAGGAACTGCAGATCATGTTAGGACTTTTTTTGATATTTTTCCTGAATGTTCCATTTCCAACAAACTCTGCCCTGGGGCCAGGGCCTGAAACAAATGCTGGCATGGAACTAGTCTCTCCTGATAAATTAGATTACTGGTATGCAAAGGGTAGGTGGGTAAGTGGTGATGCTCAATGCTATGAAGGGCCAGTTCAGTTTAATGTAAAAGCCAGTTCATGGACTCTTCATCAGTTTCTCCTTAAATATTCTAGAAAGTGATCGGAAGGGACCAGACTCCTGTTTTGCATGCTGGTTTAGGGGTAGGAGTCATGCTTTTCTTACAAGATGTCCCAGATTCAAATTCCAGATGAGCATTTTTGCCTACTGCAGTGGTACTCAACCCTTTTTCTCAAGGGCCCAGATGGCTGCAGTCCACAGGCTGGATCTGGCCTGGTCCCAATCCAGCACCCAAGGCAGGCACAACAGGTACCATCCAGCCATGCAGAGGTGGGCAGAGAACAACACAGCCACACAGGAAAAGGAAGGGGGGTGGCTGGGTCTCACAGGGGGGAAGGTCCAGTCCCAATCAGCTGCATGGGACTTAAGGTTTGGGAATTTGGCTGGGCAGAAGGTGGCCATACTAACCACTGCTCCTTCACTGCCAAATTTCCCAACCTGTGGGGAGCCCCAGGTGCTACATGAGACAGCTCTGTGGGCCGCATTTGGACTGCAGACCAGAGTTTGATCACTGTTGGCCTACTGCCCTGGAACAGAAGGGATGGATGTGGCAGTTGCTTGATAGAACAAAGGCTGCCTTTTTTGGGTGGGCTCCAGTGGTGCAAACAGTGTGTGGTACGTCTAAGACAGTATGCATGGAAGCCATGCTAAAGTTCTGACTTCAAGCTTCACCTAGTGCCATGGCCACTCTTTGCATCTTAGCCCTGTGGTTCTCAGATTCTCGTCCTGCCCCGAGGTGTCCTTTTTAAATATAGGTACAGCATTTCAGGACCCATGCAAGGAGTTGGCCCAAAGGACCCTTGAAATTCCCTCCAACTCCATGATTCTATTTTATAGTTAGCAATTCAGCAAAAAAATTACAAACAATCACAGAAGGTAAGAAGCAGTCATTTGCACTTATATTATGCTGATAATTAAAGGTACATTCTTATTGGTGCCTAAAAAATTATTTTAGATTAAACAACAGCAGTTCTGAGCCAAAACCTAGATTAGTCGGGCTTTTAGAAATCTAGTATAACCCTCCCCCCACCCCTGTGCACATTACAATCATATACTGACAATAAGCATCTTAACATTAGTACTGCCTAATCACTTACCACTAGCAAGTAAAAGGACAACCAACAAATACTGCACCTGTTCACAGCAGCAACAGTAGCACGTTGCATCACTGGTGCCTCTGAGGCCAAATACAGTTTTTCAAGCTGTTAAAATTATGTTGGATGGTTGCAGTCATTCAGCAGCTCCCTTGCTATTCAAATGATTATACTAAGTATCTTCAAACCCCTGGCTTGCTTTTGTTATTTTAAGCCATGAAGCTATTGGTGTGATCTGACGTTGAATTATCCGGGAGTTAAGAATAAGACTAAGATTACAGTGCATATCAAAGCTGAGAAAACAAATGTTAAGTACAAGGCTAGATTCTCTGTTGGGCTAAAGGTTGCTGTCAGTTACTGGTCATGGTTCCTTGAATCTGCCTCATCACTAGTTTCTCTGAGTTGTTTCAACATGTATTAGCTGACTGTGGTCCCCAAAGGCACATAGGACACCAAGGATAGGCAAAGTACATCATGCTCCGACTACTCCTCACATCCATACTTCTGATATCCCCATACACCAAGAGGTTGGCACATGTCTAGTTTCACCTTAGTACAGATAGTAAAAAACCCTGGGGCTGAATCAATTCTATCTTCACAGGTGAGTTAAGCTACATAAATTGAACCAAAAAGCAAGTGAACAGACATTTACTCCTGATTCCAGAAATGTAGCCACATGCCTGCAGTGGGCCAGGCTAGAAGCTGGAGGGCACTAGAGCATCCCTCCCTGCTCAGCTGGAACAGACAGCTTGGGACAAAGCTAGCCTGCCCACCCTGTGAAGGGGGTTTGCACAGGAGGTACAAAGCATGCTGGGATACTGGGGTACTGTGACTTAACTTTAATCTGGAGGGGTTCTGAGACAGAAGCTCAATAAACTGACTTAAGTCTGATATTACATCCATCCATTACATCCATAAGGTTTATCTTAAACAGATTTTGGCCATTTTGAAAAAGAGCTTTATGGGCATTGAACTTCTGTTGTGTTACAGATTTAAACCCATTTCCAGTCACTTATACTGGTTTACATGCAATTTCTGTCCTTAGCCCTGTAGTTGTTCTGCACCTTCTAAGGATTCCTCCATGCTGGGGACCCTTCACAAAGGGGTATGCATCTGGACCTGACTTCTCTTCACTGGAGGTTACAGAGCTAAGAACCTACCCCACAAGACTTAAAGCAAAAAGAATTTCTGCCTAACTTCCACAATAATACTTCTCTTAAGAAATTAAGTTGGTAAAAATGTCTAGCTTATATACTGAAGAATTTGTTGGGTGTGGAAGTACTCCTTTAGGATTCATCCCATGCTTAACTTTGCAATTTATAAGGAGACTTAATCTGTTAACTGGTTGTAGCTGAACTTTCAGAAATAAAAATAAATGACAGACAAGATTACTTAAAGATACACTTTGGGTAGCAGTCAGCTAGGGCCTTCCACTAATGCAAACTTCTTGTTCTTTTCTTTGATGCTCCCACTGCTAAGAAGTGACCACAACTACTGTTTATTTGTTTTTATAGCAAAAAAGGAGGAAAAAACCCTAAAAAGATAGAGGAGTGTCATCCAATGAATAATATACTGGTTTGGAACTATATTTGATTTCTGGTTCTGCCACTCAGTTTCTGCTTATGAGCCTGGGTGACTCACTTTGCTTTTTTACATAAAGTGCCAGGGAACCCAACAGGCATTCTCCAGCTGAGACGGAGGGAGGAAGGGAGGGAGAGAGGAAGGGAGCTTAGATCCTGCCTTCAGTGGCCCAAGCCAGCAGGCTGGGGCACTCTGGCAGCCTCCCAGGAAGCTGCTGAACCACCCCTGTCCTCAGCCCCACTCCTCACCAACTGGCAACTGTCAGTAGCAGCTGGGAGGGGATGGGGGTAGAGCCCCCTCACCACACAGCCTCCCACTGCTGGGATGTTGGGGCAGCTGGGCCAGGCTCATATGGAGGGAAGGATGGTTCCCTTCCCCCCGTTCCCCATGCAAGCATCTTGACGGTGACTGAGCTGGTGGGTGGGAAGGAGAGAGAATGGAGCCCTCCTGCCTTACAGGTCAGGCCCAGCTACCCTTGCTGAGGTCTTGGGGAGAGTCAAGCCCACAATGCAGGTGGAGGGCTCCCTTTTCCTCCTTTCTCCCCAACTTTGCATGTGGCAGCCTCTACCATTGTCAAGACACTCATACAGGTGGTAGGCAGGGGGAAGGGAGCCCTGCCCCGCCATGTGGGCCTGGCCTGGCTTCCCCCAAGACCTGAGCAGGAGTAGCTGTGGGTGGTGGCACACACTACAGAAGGGGCTCCTTCCCACCCCACTCCCTGCCGGGCATTGAAGGGAGGAGACAGATTTTCTGTCTCCTCTCTGTGACAACCCCAAGGGAAGGAGTGGATCTGTGCCCACCCATGGAAGCACCAGCCACACCCAACCCCACAAAGCATCATGGGATGTGGGCAGAATTGCCCCAAATTAGCCCTTACAGGGAACCTATACAAAGGATCCCTGAGGCACTCCGCCCTAGAGCAACCCTGTCTGATACTACATCAAACAAAGTTTATATTTTCACATGATTGGCCATTTTAAAAGTGCTTTACAGCCATGAATGTTTCTTATGTTACAGCAACAGAGTGCATTCAGGGGCCTCATCACACAAAAAATGTAACTTCTGTATGCACCCTTTGTGCCACCTGTATGTCAGAGACATTCTCTTACTCTGTGCCTGTATAATGCTAACCACAATGAGACACCACTCTCAGAAGTTGGGCTTCTAAATGCTACTGTAACACAAATACATAAAAATAATGGAGGAAAGGACTTCTGTGGAATAATACTGAAAATAGGTTAAAACTGAGCCTGCAGTCTACTGGAGCAGATTAGACAAATACCCTGTTAAAAAAAACACCTAGGAATAGGAAGATCCCTCTGACAATCCCAAAACAGGAAAAATGTATAACGTACAAAGAGAAAGATCTTTCAGGCTACTTAAGTCAGAAACATTGGTTGCTTCTACATGAGACAGTTTACTTCGCAGTAGACTAATTTATTGTACAGTTAGACCTCAACATGTAACCGTACAGGTACTAAATTAACTGTGACATAGCTACTGTGCAGTAGCACTCATGTAGATGCTGACCGGGAGCAAATTTGCTCCTGGTCAGCCTAGACAGCAGGGTGCCACAGGGAACAGGGAGTTGATCAGTGCTGGGACTGGGGAGCTCTCTGCTTCCTGTCCTGGCTCCCAGTGTGGAGCTGGCAGTTCCAAAGGGTGAGCAGGGGTTGGGGACCCAGCTCTCACCCACACCCCAGGGCAGCTCTGCATGGTAGGGAGCTGGCAGTTCCAGAGGGCAAGTAGGGGCTGGAAACCTTAGCTAACCCTAACCCTAACCCTAACCCTAACCCCACTCACCCTCCAGAGCTGCTCTGGGAGGTGGGAAGCGGTTGGGAACAAAAGCAGGGCAGCTGCCAGAAAGCTGTGTTCCTCCTACCTGGTAGGAGGCTTGCTGGCTGCTGCCCCACACCTGGGACAACTCCCAGTGAACCTCTTTCTGAGCAGAGAAGTCCTGCCCAGCAGGAGACTCCTTGGCAGCTGTGTGTCCCAATGGGCACAGGACCAAGAGAGCTCTGTTTACTCCAGGGACAGCTGTCTCCTGGCCCTGTGCACATCAGGTCCCCTCCCCATGTGCATAGGGCCAGGAGACAGCTGCTGCTGCAGCCAAAAGAGCTCTCGTGGCCTTGTGCACATTGGGACTGGCTCTATGCCCCTTGCCAACCCTAGAGCTAGCACCTGGGGAAGTCTGGAGCTCCCCCAGTTGCTCCAGGGGGGCAGAGCAGGGCGGGAGCAAATCTGCTCCCAATAGGGAACAAGTGTAGACGTGCTCTCAGGGAAATGTTACTGCACAATATTTTACTGCGCAGCAAACCTAATGCAAATTAACAGCGCTTGTAGACATGCCCAGAATTAAGAGAAAATCATCAAGGCAGATAGCTATATTTATCTATCCAAAGTATAAATGAGATTTCTTTCTGGATAAACAAGGTTTCTCATCTGTTTAAACAGAAATAAGAACTGTAGAATGGATTAAAAAGTGTTTCCTGACCTGCTTAGAAGATAGAAGAATGAACATAAACTACATTTATATAGAGCCCTCAGAGATCTTTCACTGAGATTCCAGTTGCCAAATAAATATTTATCAAGCTGACTATTCATGCTCAACTATATTTTCAGTAATCCTATCCTAGTCTGGCCCTTGAAAAAGATGGTTTAATCCAAACTATTAATAACGCCCCCCCTATTTTTCACTCCCAAATCCATTTTTGTAGCTGCTAAGGTATACCTATCAAAACACCCTGAGTGCTCTTTAAAATTTTTAACAGCAGTGATTAACAATATCCAGTAACGAACATCTCCTGAAAAAACAAGAGCAAGAAGTAATTATTACTCAACCACCTCATCCTACACCCTTAGGCAAAAACATGGCAAAAAGCTGTACGTTTAAAACATGCCCTGAATGTCTGCATTTAAAGCCTTCTAATATTTGCAGGTAAATCACTGCTAGATGAAATAGTAGGCAGAATTAATCAAATCTAGGACAATTTCATTTGTGATCAGGTGGAAAAACTGTTAGTCAGTGTTCACATCAAAAATCTGATTTTCTTAGAAGATGACAGAGAAGCTTCAGAACTTCAGATTTTCTACTAGAACTTCCTTTTCCAGATATACCTTTCTGAAACTAAGATGGTGAAAGCTGATTGAATGTTCAGCTAAGCAGAAGGGAAAGTTGTAGGGGACTACTACTACAAATCACGAGCTGTCAACTATCTTATTTTCAGTGGGGCTTCCACTACCATTTTCTACCCACATCATACACAATGTTTAGCCTTACAAGACTTAGGCAGTTGCATCACATTTTGTCTGCTTGATATTCTTCCCATGGTTACTGCTATAGTAAGTCCCCTACAAACTGAAGCATCGAGAGTTTCAAGAACATTAGGAACATCATACTGGAAGATGCCACACCTGGGTAGTGAATCCAGTCATCCACAGTTGCAAGCAGCTATGTAATGGACATTGAGAGCCAGATTCTATTCCATCTTTTAGGACTAGAAATTACACTTAAACTGATAAAATGATTGGAAACTGTTTCACATCTATAACACACCAGAAGTTCAGTGGCATGTAAACCACTTTAAAAATGGCAGAAACTGGTTTAAGATCAACCTGAATGGATGTAGTATCAGAATGAACTGATTCAAGTTAAATGAATTTATTGGACTTCTGTCCCAGATCCCCTCCAGATTCAAGTTAACCGTCCCCCAGCAGATTCCCCCCACAGGTTCACCATCCCCCAGCATCACAGGATACTTTGCACCTCCCTGGTAAACTCCCCACCTCAGCAGGGTGGGTAGGCTAGCCTTGGTCCAAGCTGTCCACTCCAGCTGAGCAGGGAGGTGTACTAACAGCTCCAGCTTCTGGCCTGGGCCACTGCAGGCATGCGGCTGCATTTCCAGAATTAAAAGTGACTGTCTCTTAATTTGCTTAATCTGTTCAATCTACACAAGATAGACTAACCTGTTAAGATTAAATCAATTCAGTGTCAGGATTTTTGACTGTTGCCCTGGGGGGTCAGGCCAACTCTCAGGATCTCAATATTGCACTGTTAGACAGGAGGGTGTGACACAATTGCACATATACAAAACACACACAAATCAATTAGGTGCATACAC
>JAGPOW010000304.1:96436609-96464950 GCA_030014935.1 Caiman crocodilus
GGCCAACTCTCAGGATCTCAATATTGCACTGTTAGACAGGAGGGTGTGACACAATTGCACATATACAAAACACACACAAATCAATTAGGTGCATACACATACACACACACTCTTTCTCTCTCTACCAGCTCAGGCACATACACATCCATACCAGCCTAGGCACACGCATACTTATCACCATTTGAAGCACATACACCATACACCCCAAAAGTTAGACACAGATCACTAATTCGTATATCATGCACACAATGCCATATATTATACACACACACACACACTAGCAACTCAGATACACATACGTTGTATGGACACGACACAAGATGGAGGCTTGACATATAAAAATGGCAACTTGACATGACTTTGGTTCACTTACAAACACAGGCCTAAACCATACACTGTCCATATGAAACAATAAAAATCAATACAGAAATGATAATAATACAATATACAACAGTAAAAATCAATACAAACCTAATAATAATATAAAACAGTGGATATCCAAAACCAAAAACTTGCTACCAAAATAAGAATGTTTAAAGCTTATCCTACATCTTAGCTTACTTATACTTATCTATCGGGGCTAGAAAGGGAGAGAAAAGGTCAGAAATGGTTGGGGAAGGGGAGGAAATGCAATAAAAATGAAAAGAAAAACTGTGAGTTTTGCTACAGTACTTAGCCTAGGTGTCTAAGTAGACTTAAGCACCTATGTACTACTGTATTCCACTCTGTTCAAGTCCCTGAAAATTCCTACTGCATCTACTTTAGTACCACATGATCATCTGACCCTTAAGACACAAAAAAGCACAAAAAAGCAGTGAATTGAAGGAAGACTGATACACCGTTTGTATTGAGTTTTTCAGGGACTCGAATATTGTGGAACAGAATGTCTCACCTGGTGCCTAAGTGCACCTGCACACCTAATAGATGTCATAGAATCCAGCCTCTAAATCAGAAGTGGGCAAAATGGTAGATCCTGCCAGCAACTGGACGCCATTTCCCAGCAACCTCCACTGGTGTTGCTGTGGCTGGTTTCCCTGAAAACCTCAGTAGTGGTGACACTGTGACAGTGTGGGGCCAGGGTTTCCAGGGAAACCAGCCTCAGCAGCACTGGTGGGGCATGCAGCTGGACAGGGAGCTGGGAATCGCTGGCAGAAGCAATCTTCCCCAGCCCTGGGTGCAGGCTGCACACATCACCAGTTCCTGGTGGGAGAGGCAAACTGAATCTCCTGTCATCTGGAGTAAAGATCTGGGGGCTCTCAGGAGTCTGGCACAGCTCCACGGCCCTCTTGAGGGTGCGGGCCCCTGGATCTGTGCACCGGATGAGAGGAGGCTGGTGCTGCCACGTGGGACCAGCGCTGAAGCCAAGTAGGCCCCACTTTGAAACTCAAAATGTTTCAAAACTTTCAAAACATTTCAAGTGCCCTTAGTTCATTTTGAAGTTGTTTCAAAGCTTATTGTGTTGTTTCGATTTTGCTGTTTCAAGCTTGAAACGCATCAAAACAGTTTCAAAACGAAACACCCAGTGAAATTTTGCATAGCCCTATTGCATATCGTGTTGGACAGTAGATATGCTTGCAATAGCTCGGGCTTCTTGAGGCAAGTGCAGGGTCTTATTGAGGACATGCTTTAATGTAGATTACAGGGAATTTTAGATGTGTATGAGAGTAATGAGGGCCAAGCTGCTAGCTGTGATGACCCCTTCTGGATTAGATTTCCTTCTGTTGTTCACCCCCCTTCCTCTTGAGCTTTTAATATGCTTACAACACTGTGCAATGTATTATGTTGTATTTAATCATGTTGTATTTAATCAGTATAATCCCATGCTTCAGGGATGCTTCTTGTCAAGGGAGACATTCCCTCCCTGCTTTCTCCTTTGAATGAATAGCTTTGAATAACCTTTTTTTCTTTTCTTTTTTTCACATCTTCTGAAGCCTTATAGATTAGCTATGAGCAAAGAGAGGAGATTTGACAAAGGTGGGCTGATGATTCCTGTGATTCTCAGAAAAGCCTTTCAGGCACTTAACTGATGCGTATTTAGGTGTAAATGGATTGCCAGATTCAGGGTCAGGAAGGCATTTTATCCTTAATCAGAACAGAATGGACTGTTTAGGGTATTCTGTCTTCCTCTGTAGTGTGGGACATAGGTTACATGGGTATATTTTATTCAAGTAACTGTCTGCCATTGCAGGACCCCAGCTTATTGCCTGCGCTCTTGGTCTTTTCTGCTCTCTTTCTATGGTACATCACAATGTTTGTGGCCTTTCAGCTCCTAGTTTATTCTATGATGTTTGGGTACTTTTTGGTATGTGGAAAGGGACAGAATGAATGTTCTTATGGATGCTTTTGGATTTAGAGCAGGGGGGAGGCAAAGTTTTGCCTGCAAGCCAGATCAGACCTGCAGTGGAGAACACAGAGCAGAGCAACACTCATTCCTGCACTTGATCACTAAAATAGACCTCCTACCTTAGGGCAGACTACAACATTGTAACTAGCTTCACAGATCACAGCAGTGCAGATGTCAAAGTCTTGCCCGCAAACACAGCAGTTTGGGCAACCTACTACATACAAGTATTTTTCCCTCTGTACATTCCAAGGAGAATTAAGCTTCTTCACATATAACTGTAATTCTTAAAAGCCAATTCTTTATCTTTAGTTAATCTGTGCCAGAGGCAGAGAGACAATTTTAATATTTATCCCTCTCTTCCCCTCTCTCTTCTCTCTTTTTAAACAGGACAATGTGGATCTTGGTGACCTGATGTTTTCACTCTGCTACCTTCCAACAGCTGGTAGACTAACTATTACCATAATAAAGGCAAGAAATTTAAAAGCAATGGACATAACAGGAGCATCAGGTAGGAATTACTCTTATGTTCAGTATTAAAGTTGTGTCCCTTCCCCCTTGACTTAAAGAACAGGTGCAGGAGCCTACTCTGGTCTTATTACAGTGATCACCTGGATTGTGGTCCTGTCCTTATGAGCCAGTTGCATGGCTCCATACCTCCTCTACACCATGCCCCATCCCTCTCAGATGTCATCCTTACAGATGTTCTACCACTTGCAGATGCAGCCCCTCTCTGGGCCTTCTGAAGCCTCAGCCTCACTCGGGGCCCTCAGATCCCTTGGTCTCTTTCTTCGCCTCACTCAGGTTGCCAGGTCCCTCTTTCTCTCCCTCCTCCAGCCCTCTCTGGGCCTTCAGGAGCTTTGGTCTCATACAACCACTCCCTGGGCTACCAGGCCCCTCAGTCTGTCTCCCAGCCCCTCTCCAGGCTGCCAGCCCCTTTTGGTCCCTCATCCTGGACACTTTTAGTTCTCCCCTTCTTGGCTGCTCCCTAATCCCATTTGGTCCTGCACTCCATTCCTATCCCTTGTTAGGCTGCTGAGCCCTTCTGGTCCCATTATACTTGCTGATCCTATCTATATGTATCAGGTCCCTCACTGATCCCTGCTGGGCCTCACTATCTGGGCCCTTGGACCTATCTGGTCCTGCACTCTATTCCCTGGCCCCTCACTGGGCCACTGAACCCATGTAGTCCCTGTCTAGCCTGGCCAAGTACTTTTCTGTCGGGATGTGCTCCCCTAGCCTCCCCCCTCCAGAGCAGAGCAAAATCTCATACATTTGTTCAGACTTCAAAAAACCTCCTGGATGGAGATTGGAGGGCCTAAAAAAAGGACAAGTCTAGGAAACCCTGGACATATGGCAACCTTATTCACCAGCTCTCAAGATGTTACTGACAGTCCTACTCTCAGGGTTTGGGCTTATAGCCTGTCCAAACCCAACCCTCCTCCAATCTGGTGACTCCCTTAATCAGGCCTAGCCTCATCTGCCAGCCCCCTGGATCATCTGACTTTGCCCTGATCCTCACCTGCTGGTAGCTCAGCAAGCTGCCTGAGCTCTTAAGGTGACAGGCACATCAAGTGCCTCTTCTGATGTTTGGTGTTCGTCTTAAAACCCAAAGCCAGCAGTCACTTAAATAGGAATGTTTCTGCAGTTTTATCTGGGGGGAAAATAGGTTTTAATTTTCACGGTTGCAAAGAAAAACGTAACTGATTGGAGTTGGTCATGCTGTGGTTGTAACCAAAACAATTTAATTTTCCACAACTTCCTAGTTTTTACAATATATGTTGGCTGAAAAGTATAGAATATCAACAGCTATTAGTCCAGTGAGAATGATCCTTGATATCAGGCTAAGATGAAACTTCCAGAACTACTTCATTAACTACTTTCAGGGCTATTATTGCAGCAAAGTAAAACCACTTTAAAAATCCTACAAAAGGATCACTTTCTGTTTCAGTGCCTAACCAGGTTGAAGTTACAGCGCTGTCAGAAAGGGCTCCCCACAAAACTCACATTCATACAAAAAGCAGGGTACATTTGTGCTGTTAAAGACTAACTAAACCAGAGATGTACAGCATAACTTTTATAAACAGAGGGCTTACTTCATCAGATGCTGTAAAGGGACTACAGTAAACAGAAAGATTAGAATACAAAGGGTAGGGAAGGGGAAGAAGAATAGAGGAGACTGCTGAGAGGGGCAAGGTGAGTAGGAGAGAGAGAGAAACAAAGCAATTAATCCACTGATAAACACAGGTCTTCTATTTCATTTCTTGGACACCACTGAAAATTTGCAATTGCTGTATCACCACCACTTTGCATCAGAAGCCAATCAACTGCTCCAGCTAGCTCTACACCAGTAGGTCTTATGTTAAGCTCACCACTTGTTCCATTATCTGTTGTAGGGGTGGGCAAAATATGGCCTGCAGGCCAATCCCAGCCTGCCAACAGATTCAAATTCAGTCTGGCCCATAGGTGGATGGCAGCCAACTCACCATGGCAGCCGGTGGCTGCAGCCACCACATAGTGCCAAGCAGGCAAGTGGGACTGCTTCTGCCCAGCAGCATCAGCCCTTGATGCAGTAGTATTAGCTCTGGATTCAGGTGGGGCTTCTCTCAGCAGGCAGGCAGTAGTGTCAGCTGTGGGTGCAGCCAGCAGATTCCAGAGCCCTGATGTGGAATCCACAGGCTGTGTCACAGCTGGTGCTGCCACCTGTCTGGCATGGCAGAAGCTCCTGCCTGGGTCCACAGCTGATGCTGCCAGCAGGTTGCAGGTCTGGGCCCTGGGTGAAAGCTTCCACTACACCGGGAGGGTGGCAGCATCAGCTGTGGCCCTGCAGCAGGTTCAGAAGCCTGGATGCAGAACCTGCCATCAGCTTCCACGGCCCATGTCACTGCCTTCCTGATGTGGTGAAAGCTCCTTTCCAGAGCCCTGACCTGGAAGTTGCTGGCAGCATCAGCTATGAAGCTCCAGCATCATGCAGGAGCTTCTACCATGCCAGGTAGGCAGCAGTAGCAGCTGTGGAAACTGCCGGTAGGTTACGTCTGGGCTCTAAAACCTGCTGGCTGCACCCATATCTGATGCCACTGCAGCTGTGGCAGAAGATCCTGCCTGGGTCCACAGCTGAGCATCGGGGCTCCTGGCAAACTAGAGCTCCAACTAGAAGAGGAGAGGAGGGGAGAGATAAAGAGAAAGAAAGAGAGGACAGAAAAAGAGAAGAGAGAGACAGAGAGAGAAATGGATGTGGCCCTCAACAAGTCCCCAGAACTGATTAATGGTTGGCCCTCCAGCCAAAATAATTGCTCACCCCCAGTCTACAGCCAAGCTCCACATTACAACCAGATTTGCTCTGATTCCACTGACTGTGATGCATACCTTAATGATATGCAACAAAGATCCCTACAATTACATTACAATCCTAAAACTGTAGCCACTCAAATCAAAATAGCCAGACTCAGACTCTACTCCAAGCTCCTACAAGACCAACCCTGAGACAAGAACAAGAGAATCCTTTTGGTTGTCACCTGCAGCTCCTAGCTTGGGCATCTCAGACACATCCTTAATGACCTCCAACTGCTCCTAGAAAAGGATGACTATCTCCTAGTAGCCAGGGAGAACAAATCTGTCTTGGTTTACAGCCTCAGAACTGTCTCTCTCCAGCATCAGACCACCTAACCATTCTTTCACCATGTCACCGGACCTTGCTCCAGACTCAGATGCTAGCTTTTCCCCCTCATCAACACAAAGCACATAATCACTAGACCAAACACCACAGATTATAACATTCCAGGTTCATTTACTTGCTTTTCTACCAATATCATATATGCCAACACCTGCTTACAGTGATCCTCTGCTTTCTACATTGGACAGCTGGGACAATCCCTACATGGAAGAATGAATGAACACCCATCTCACATTAATGCCAAAAAGACAGACAAGTCCATGGCAGAATATTTTAACCTTACTGAAAATTCCATCACAGACTACAGAGTGGATGTTCCTAGAGAACAAAACGTAAAAGCAAGTCTGAAGAGGAAATTGCGGAAAAATAAATCGTCCACAGACTGCACTGTTAACTATGGTGTACACTGAGACCCAAACGGGTTCTTCCTTCTGTATTTGCAGACTCTGCAGGGTGCCACAGTGATAAATGTGCACTGGGAAAACTGCATGATTACAAGCACAGAAGGGGATAACTCCTGTAGCAGTTTCCTTTCCGTGCTTGCAGACCACTCCTAGATTGCATCGTAGTCTGCAGGTACAGCCTGGGGAACCCTTATGTGAGTTCCTCCCTTCTCTAAAGACCTACCAAAATTGTGGCAGAAGTCCACTGAGCATAGATTTCATAGACATTTGGGCTGGAAGGGACCCTGAAGGATCATTGAGTCCAGCCCTGAGCAGCAGATCCTTTAATCTTGTTTTGCTGTGTGTCTCCCCTACCTGATTGGAGGGGCCCTAGTACCCCCACCACTCGCTGGTGATTGATCAGGAGGCAAAAAGCATGGCATATTTAAAACTGCATTTTTTTCCTCCTGGCTGATCAATAGCAAGTGGTGAGGCTGCTGGGGTTCCTCCACCAGTCATTGGTTGGGGGAGAACATGCAGCAAAATGAGCAAAATTAAAGGAGCTGCTGTACAGAGCACTTCTGCCATGATTTTGGTAGGTCCCTACCCCTCCTCACTTGCAGACATATGTCACAGGAATCCCTTACATAGGGATCATGCATCATGCATTTTTTGCTGCCCAGACCAAGGTTGGGGCATACATCTGCAGCCAGGGAACCTCCACTTGAAGGCACGTGCCCCATGTTAGGGTGAGGTATCCAGGGCCATTGCTTCACAGGATCTGTCCCGTGAAGCCCTGAGAACTCTTCCCCAAGTGACTGGAGCATGTGGGCAGCCACAGATGCAAGTGAATAGACATTGGCTGCAGAAAAAGTGACATAAATTATGAGTAGTATTGTCACTTTCACAAAATATAGGTATTTGTGGTGCAGCAAAGAGTGAAGATGCCTGTTTACTTGGGTTTTGTGCCATAAACAGTTTTATGGCATTACAAAGTAGTCAACCTCTGTTTGCAGCCAAATATAACTAACTAAATACCAGTGAATACTACTAATGTTACTAATATTCTTATTGTGTCAGGATTCTACAAAAGCTATAAAAGTAATCAGCTGCACAAGCTCTTATGAACACAGGGATACATATTGTAAGTTAGTGGAAATTTCATGCTCTTTGAGAAGACAGTATGGAAGAAACAGCTTCCTGAACAAACATGTTAATTGTTTGTTATAAGCATTCAACCAGGAAAAACCTTCTAAACTGTGAGTGCCTCCCAGGCATTTCATTAATAAGGCATTAAGATTCCATTTAGGTACATGTAAATAAACTATGCATATATAGGGTTACTCTTTTTGCTTTGCATTTGTGTTTTTATTTTTTTTAAATCAACCAACATCTTATGATTCATATAGATCCTTATGTGAAGGTTTCTTTAATGTGTGAAGGAAGGCGACTAAAGAAGAGGAAAACTTCCACTAAGAGGAATACACTTAATCCTGTTTACAATGAAGCCATAGTCTTTGATGTCCCTCCGGAAAACATTGACCAAATTAACTTGTCGATAGCTGTTATGGATTATGACCGGTGAGATAACTGTAGCTATTATTGGATACAAGTCTATGATGCAAGAATTTATAAACCAACAGATTATAAAATAATGACACAAGTTGCCATAGTTTTCTCTACATTTCTGGGAAATGAAAATGTATTGCCATGCAGGCTTCAGTAAATGAATGCAATTCTTAGTACTGTGAGACAGCATTTCTTCCTTAGTTTTTGAGATCCAGAATAGTATCCATCTACTGTATGACTAATTTGCATAAATATTACGATTATATTCAAGAATATCACAAATATACAAATAGAACATTAACATTCTGAATGGCCCTTTATGGACTAAATGTTATTTCCTCAGAAGCATAAAAGTATTTTTGCAAGTGTGGCATATAGTATACTTTACTTACAAATAAGTGCCTTTGAAAAGATGTCCTATTTCTTCAGATATCTTAGGTATCTTAGATCTTAGGTATCTTAGGAATAGTCTTATCTAGCTATGGGCTGGATTCAGAGCAAGAATGATTAGTAGTTAATCTTATCTTTTTTCAAATACTACTGAACTTCTCTATTCATTAGAAGTGGAATGTAGACAAATAGGAGTCCAAGTATCAATTTACTTCATAGAAAATCAACAGAAACAAAGGACCATAAAAAGAGAAATGATTATTATGTAGGTTACCTGTGGATGGATCTCAAACTTATGTATTGTATAGTTCAGGGGTAGCCAGCCTGCAGCACATATGCCACAAGTAGTGTGGGCAGCCTTTGTGTGTGGCATGCAGCAGATCAGGGAGGGGACAGCGCAGCAACAGATAGGGCAGAAAGCATAGTAGGCAGCAGAAAGCAGATAGCAAAAAGCAAACCAGTAGACCAGACAGAGGAAGAGGATCACAGTGGCACTTGGGAAGGCTGAAGGGATAATTTGTGGCACACCGGTCAAAAAGTTTGACCTCCACTGGTATAGCTCTACATTTTCCAGAGAAGTTAATTCTTCCCATCCTTGATTATTGTCCGTTGTAGAGAATTTAAATTACATTGTTCCAAGTGTAAAATTTTAAGAAAAAAAATATTATGGAACATTTTCACAGTGTAGGTCACAATGAGGTCATCGGAGTGTGTCAAGTAGGCAACGATGCAGAAAGCCTAGGGCGAGACCATTGGAACGAAATGCTCTCGTATCCTCGGAAACCCATTGCTCACTGGCATCCGCTTGCAGAGGTAAGATTGCAATATCCTGAGCATCCATCTTTGCTGTAATTGTAAAAGCTCATTAATGTGAAACTAAAAGTTGAACAAATTCTTGTGAGTTAAATAAGTAGGATCCAGGTATGTAGACTAAACCCAGAGAAGGCTGTGAAACCCCTATATTCATAAAATGGCATGAAACCAGTTCCTTTCATTTCCAGTGGGATGTAAAATATTTCAAACTTTTTTTTTATAAATGCAAAATTAAAAGCCAAGTCTTCTACAAAGCACTGTTTTTATAACATTAAAAATGGGGTCATTTTCAATAGTAAACAAGATACATCTGTTTAGATCTGCTAAGGTACAATTAAATGGAAGTTACAAATATGGATTGTTCTCTTGTAATATTTTATTTCTATTCCACTGGCACACCCAAACTGATGCCTAATTGTGTTGAAAATTAAATCAGCCTTGGAATAGAAAAAAATGCAATTAGAAGAAACCACACAAACAGAACAGCTTTTCAAGTTACAGTTGGCTTCCTATGTTTCTTTTGTCTTTATTTAGGGCCCTATTCAGCAGAAATGTTATGCAGGCCTTCTACGCATGGATGGCTGCCGAAGAGGCTTCCTCACCCTTTTAACCTATTCAGCAGAAATTTGGCATTCTTGTTGAACTATTAGGCATTTCCTCAGGGGCATTCTGCAGAGAGTCCAAAGGGGTAAAAATATCCTTTTAACCCCTCTATCTTACCCTTGCTCTCTTCTTCACTTGCTAAGGAATACTAATCCTGATTCAGGAGATGCAAAAATTCATCACGTAGTCATATCTTGATCTCTGAACATTACAATAGTTTACTTCTTACTTAGGCAAATCTAATGTAATCCATGATAAGACTCTGCTGTTACCTGTGAATTACTTTTATTATAAAATGCAGCACCTAAATTCAGAAGGTTAATCTGGTCACACTAATTTGTAAAGGTTCGCACATATAAATATGGTACCCTGTTTTAGCACCTAGCATAATAGCTCTCAGTGCAGAATGCTAGGAAGGATCATCTTGCTGATATTATTAACTCTGACCTAACCTGTAATGCCAGTGAGTTGTACAGAAATATGATTATTGGGCACATTGTATGTACTAGAATGAAACTCTGCTTATGTACAATGACTGGCATTTTGCTTGGATGCAGATGTCAAATATAAGTTTCAGTAGCTAATTGGCAACTACTGGGGGCTCTAGAAACGGCACATCTCCAGGACTGGTCACAATTAGTACTGCTTAAAAGACTACCTTAGAGCTAGCGCAGCACAGTCTTCATGATAGGGACCTCAACGTGTTCACTGGCTTTGTCTTGCCAATAGAACTCAACAGGGCCTTTTTAGAACATGGATGATGCCAATATGTCTGTGGCACCCTTATATAAGCTTTGCAAAGGTGTAGGAGATCATAGCTATGTGTAGGCATTACATTTCTAAGAGGAGAATTGTCACTTTCCTGATATAAGTTACAAGTATTCATTCAGTATCTTCTGGGAGAAACATGCACCTTCCAGAAGAAAAGTTTTCCAGGTGTCAACATGGTAGATTTCCCTTGCAAGAGGAACTCCCTTGCAAGAGTGAATGCTTGTGTGGTTCCCTCCCAGTCTGGATCCAAGAAGGAGGGGCAGGCATACCCTCCTTGCCTCTTCCCCAAACCGTGCAGTTCATGGTTTGGGGAATAGGCTGGGGACTTTGCCTTGCTGTTCCTCTCCCTTCCTGGACTGGTTAGGGATGGGGGGGAGGAGTGGCAGCAGTAGGGATCCTGGTCTTCCCCTAACAAGGAACTGCCAGCTGGATGACAGGACTGCAAAATGGGTGGGAATCAGGCTTAAGAGCAGGGGTAACTAGTGCATCCTGAGTCTGGGTGGGGACACAATTTGCCAGTGGGTGGGCCAAAAGTCCATATCCACTCCTAAACTTCTGTGTCACGGCTTAGTCCCCGTGCTTCCCTCCCACTCCACTCCACCCCCCCCCCACAGCACCGGCCCACACGGCAAAAAAACTGCCCTGTCCTGAGCAGTGCCAAGTCAGGAGCCAGTCTCAGGAGGGGCACGTGCCCCTCTGGACCTCTGCTACCAGTTGCCTTTGCTTAAGAGGCTATCCCCAAGCATAGTTCTGGCTCTGCTGGTTTTGAATTTACCAGCCCTGCCACTCTGCTGGGCAGCATTGTGAAGCTGAGGGACCTCCTGAGCTTGCTTCCCTGTACCCATGGCATCATAATGGGGGCAGTGATTTAAAAGTAGATTGGGGTCAGGAAATGAGCTTGGGGAGAGTTTCCCTGAGCCTACTTCCCCATGCCCTTGGCTTCATGTTGCCGTTCCTGCCACCAGTTGGGCAGAGGCAGCAGTTTAAAAGCCATCTAGTGACAGATTTTAACACCCTATGTTTAGGGAGCTCCTCTCCCCTCACATGACATGTTAAATTGCAGCCCCTTCACTACCTTGCTGAGTAGCAGTGGCAGCAATGTGAAGCTGGGCATGCAGGGAAGTTTTGTCTGGACCAGGAGAAGTGGAGTTGCCACTGTTCCCCATAATTTCTCCAGATTAGAATCACCCTGATCTGAGGAAGGCATGGAGAGCAGGGGAGAAGGGACAGGTGCAGGATAAATGCTTATACTGCTTCCTCTCCCTGAAAGATTTCTAGTGGTAGAAATTTCTCAGAATGTTCCACTGCTAGAAATGAATGCCTGATCAAGACCTATCACCCCATGAATAAGTCCAAGCAATGTTGAGCACACAAAATTGTATCCTCATTGAGAAGATGAAAACTGGTTAAAGCCTTATTCCTTGTTATCAGTGGCATTTTATAGCTTTTCAGTTTTGTATACCTTTTCAGAAGAGGCAAGAACAAAATAATGCTTTGTTTTAATTGGGTGTTGAAAACAGATCACCTAACTCTTAATGGTAGACAAGTAATGATTGTAGTGACTTGATAAAAGAGGTGACCCACAATAACCCAGAGCCTGGAAAATGTCTATTAGCAGAGGATGTACGGGCTATTATATACAGCTTGAGTTTCCCTTGTTGAGCATGATGGGCTGCACTGGTATTGAAATTAGAGTCTAACATATCTACCCTTTTTATAGACATCACTATTCTCTCAGTACATGTTCATCTGAGTCATTAATATGGGTCATTTTACATGTATCTGGATTAATAAGATGCAGGTTTCTGTAATTCTCAGGAATCAAGTGTGTCCAAGATATGATGAGATATACGTACATATACTATCATAATTTTGGTCCTTGAATCAGGATTACTGAGTTGATTGCCGAGTTGTTGAAATTTATGTAGCCTCTGTGGCTAGTGCCCTAGGATACTGAATATTTGCTGAATAGAACCCTCAGTTTTCAACAATGTGAAGAGTCAATTGCTTGACTAGTCTGTTATCCACTTGTAAAAGTAAACCCTGGTTGGCCCCTGTTGTTCCCTATGAATTACTTGTATGGTCATGAGCCTTGCTCAGATTTAGAAGGCAAGCCATTTTCGGTCCTCTTTCATGCGATCATGGAGGTAGCTTGGTTGTAACAATTAATATCATAATTCTGGAAACCACCAAGCATGGGGCACTTCTAGTGAAGTATAGCAACCAACCTGATTCTTATAGTCAATAGGTTTCTAGAGAAAGAGAGAATATTATAATGGATGTACTTACAAATCAATTTATTTAAGAATTAGATCATCCAACATTTATGGTACTGTCATGGCTACAAGCCCCAGTCAGGACTGGTGTCTCTTCTTCTCTCTTCAGGGCTAACATGGTTCCTGCCTAAAGGTCATTAACGTCTAAGAAAATTAGAATAAGCTGCTCTTGATTAGGTGAGAATAAAATGCATCTGTCAATCTTAGGTGACAGTATAATCTTTCAGAAAGTTGTATAAAAATGGAATGGTTTGAGTATTATGTAAATTGTAAAACCTCATTACTCTTTGCAGATGAATTTCCAACAGCTGTTTCTTAATTAAATATGTAACACTAAAAAGGGACAAGCATACCACAGATGGCTATGCTGTATAAATGTTCTGTCTCCTTAATAAGCCGACACACCGTGTTGTGTAGTATGAAAATAATTTTCTAAGACATACTGTGTATAAAAAAACCTCTCTCTGATATGCACAAAAATTGGGGGGAATCTTAATTAGATGAAATGGAGGAGATCTTAATTAGATGAAACTATGTGGCAACTGATGATTAATACTGGACTTTTAAAAAGTGATCACAGTACCTGCCAGATGCAGGCTAGGACACATACAACATAGAACAAGAACCACTGGACTAAAATAACCTTTCACTAAAGGTTCAATTGTTAATGCAACTTCCTGCCTCAAATCCTTCCAGGTCAGTTTAATTTCAAGCATTTAATAAAGATCAGTAGGAGAAGTCTCACCTAAGTTAGGTGTACAAGATTTGTCTATTAAGGAGAACTCCTTTAATTCCCTGGACAATCAGTTTGTGTGTCCCGTCTTGGAATGCAAAGTAGATGCCTACATAATTTTCTAATTTAACTACTGTTCCCAGTGCAATGCCAGGATTAGTTGCAGCAGTGGAAAGGAATGCTTGTGATGCAGGTTGTCCCTCTTTTGATAGATGTAGGAGTCTTCACAGAACTCCTTCACCGCCTGCATTTTATAGGGGCAGGGTCAACATAAATGTTGTATATTCAATGCTGCCTAATTTTGCAATTTTACTGGCAGTCTCACAATGGTTGGTGTTTACTTAAGACCCTGATCGCTGGTATCAACAGCCTGCATAAGAATCTCAGCTTTATTAAAGAAGAAACTTAAATTTAAAGACAATATATGACCCCAGTGTACCATAAAAGTTCAGGACTCAGATGATGAAGAAAAAGAACCCAACATATATGATTTTTTTAATAATCTTCCACTTGGTATTTGAATTGTGAGCCTCTGGGGATGGCAGTACTATATATATATTGTTAAATGCCCAAGATAGGTTAACACAACCACCCAGCTCTTCAGGACATGGTTAACTTTCTTTCCAGGTTTATATGTTCTGTCTGCCTTTGTAGTTCACTGAGCTTAGATAGTCAGATTCACTAGGGTAGGCAATTTCTTATTCCACACTAGCCCAATGCTACAGTGGTTTTCCGATACCACAGGATAGCATTACAGTGGCAGAAATGGAGAGCAATCACTGCTATATTCTACTATAAAACTAACAGGAGACTTGAGATGTGCTACCTTTGACCCTACTGCAGCCCCTCATCCCTTTCTGAGTCAGACTTCCCAAACAGCAGGTGCAGTAATATCCAAAAACATTGTGTCAACAGGGAAAACCATCTATAGATATATTCCCACAATTTTTTTCACATTACCACTGCTTGAGGTTATGCTGAACACTGTACTGTGCTACCTATTTAGTCAATATTGTTTTCTGAAACAAAGCAAAACATCTACTGTATATGTTTAATATAAGTGCATTTACTAAGAGCCAATGGGCAAAAGCTAATTCAGGTTTTGCCATTAAGTTCAATGGGACCAAGATTTTACCCACTGCTTCATTTTCCTACTATAAAGCACAATTGTTTGAAGTGGAAGACAAATAAGTATCGGAGTTCCTTCAGACTGAGGCTGTTGCAGGCTACGTTGAAAATTGTGGAAATCCATTGATAAAATACTGATAGCACATCACTGCTGCAGGAGAATGTTAAAATACTTTTTAAAAAATATCTGGTTACTATTTGGTTTTATAAAAAACTTTTTTTTTTTGTAAATAAAACTTAAAATTGGGCTTTGAACAGACAGATGCACATAAACCTTCATATCCAGGGCCCTCTGGTGCTTCCAGGGGAGAAACAGAAGACGCACATCTCAAGCTGATGATAAATATATTACCAGTCCATATGCATTTCAGCATTCTTTTACAGCTCATCTAAGCAGCAATCATGAAAGAGGTAATGAAAGCCTGCTATACACTGATCTGAACTCATTCTCACAAAGTAAGAAGGAGTTTGATTGGTTTTAGTGGAGGTGGGAGGCAATAAAAGATAACAGCTCAAGTATGAGCTAAATACACAGTGACAGAGACTTAGGGCACAGGAAATGAGGGTTAATTTTCAGCCTTTTTGTTTTGTGGGTAACACTGATAAAAGAGCCGATATCTTCAAGGGAATTTAGAAGACATTTTAAAATTCAATATTACCTATCACTGTATTACCACTGAAGTCACACAAACCAAGAGGTATTATAGATGTATTTCACACTTATGTCACTTGGCAGTATTAACATATTAATGGAATAATTTTGCCATAAAAAGCAAAAACTACAGGAAACTCTTAAGCTTAAAGAATCTGCTGACAGAAAAGGGGAATCTTTTAAAAATATATTTTGTTTGACCTACTTAGAAATAGAAGAGTGTAATTTCAGGTATTGTTTATGCATACATTTCAATTAGGGTGGAAAAAATTTTTAAAAACCTTAAATTCGGCAGAGACAACCTGAAATGTCCCCAATTAAATGTTCTTTCCTTCTGTTTAGCACAATGCATTGTAAAATGACTACACCTCAGAATCAAATGGGAAAACAGTGGCATTGTTATTTATAAGAAAATATATATAGCAAAAGCAATCTGTAAAACAGTAGAATTTGATAAAAAGTACTTGTGCTGGAAAAAACCATCAGCAGAGCAGCTTTTATAACAGATGCTTAGAGAGTCTGCTTCACCTTGATTCCTGCTGTAACAAACAAAGGTTCTTGCTTGCACCATAATTCTGTTCTGAAGTGACAAGCCTTACAGCATGTGAACCAAGCTGTGCAAATGTGAATTATACTTTAAGTGGAACTGTGCATTCAGTGCTGAATAGCTACAAGAACTGAATTAAAAGGTAATTTCTAATACAGTGGGTTGGGCAAGGAACTACAGTTGGAAGCACTCCAGGGTCCTGCAATTCTCTGAAAGGACCTCCCTCTCCTTGAAGGCACGTGAAATGTACAAATCCAGATGGCAGTGATGGACCTCACTCAGGAAGGATAACTTCAGGAATACCCATCCCAGCTACTAAGTGTAACAGCCCTGGCGCAGAGGGGAAGAACACAGAGAGGACTGGAAGCATCCAGGTTGTTCGTTTTCCATTTTTCTGTTTTTTTCAGTTCCTCTTATCCTTTAGCTAAACTTAGGCATCCCTAAAACTGGAATGTTTTTTTTCAGCTGCATGCTGGACAGTTGTCATTCTTTTCTTTTTTAACACTCATTGCAAAGGTGTATAAAGAGAACTGTGTTGTTTTGATATAACTTTGATTTTACTACATATGACCATTGTATTATACTTTACTCTTTCTTGTTCAATGAGTAGTTCTGATATATCTGTGTTTCATGTCTAATTTTGGAGAGTAGAGTCACATCTTTATCCGGACTCTCTCTGTTAGGTGGACTTTATCTTTGTTCAGTAGAGGTAATGCATGATTCTTTTGCAGTAATGGTTGAGGGATAAAATACATGCATTTAAATTTCTTAATTTTATAAAAAAAAGTATAACATTCTTCTAAACACCAGTAAAATGTACTGTGATTTATTTATATAGATCTAGTCTATACAAATAATTTGTTCTTAATAAAATTGTGAATTGTAATTTATTCCTATTTTGTATTTTAATATATTAAAGTTTAAGTAAATGTTTAAAGAACTCACAACTTATGCTCTAGATATGTTTTAACTTGATGTTTCTTGATAGGTGTTGTGCTAATTTTGATGGAATAAATGAGCTCAGAGTGTCAAAGGAGTTAACATGACCCTGACCCTGTTGTATGACATTCAGCAATTAAATGTGGTTGGGGTTTTGAGCATGAAAAACCTCATTGTGCTTAAACCCATGGCAACAATCAGTATTAATGAAAGAGTTGAAAATTTTTTTTAAAATACAAAAAAAGAAAGAAAAGCAGCAAAGGATTTTGAATTAAGAAGAGCTTTTATTGTAACCATGTTGCTTACATCATTTTCCTACAACCCAACTCCTGGTTTGACATTGTGTACCCAATATAAAAGATGCCCTTCTTGGGGAAAAAAGAAAAAAAAGCTCACTGAGATGAGCTGGAGCTGGTTTTGATAGTCAGAATTTTGCTTTCTCCAAAACAAACCCAGATGTACACAAAAGGACAGCAAGAAAGGAACAGCAGAGAGAAAAAGCACAGCTTTTGTCTACATTTATTCTGACTTGCAGGATCATGAAAAGGTATTTTCAGGTACACCAAGACATTATAAAGTTGAGCTGTTTCACATAATACTTCTAGCTGCCTTTTCAGTCACAGACTAACAGTGTTGGAACAGAGACAATTTTGGCTAGCTAAGCCAGGCCCTCATAAGCAAAAGGCAAAGAGAGGGATAGAAAGAGAAGAAACAAGGTAGGAAAGGAAAAGGACACCAAGAGAGAATGTAATTCTTTTTAGAGTCCTCAAGGTGTGTACAGGGTGGAATAGTCTGTCCCATTGTTATTTTGAGTGCTATAAAGAAATGGCACTGAAAACTGATAATGCCTAACTGATAATGCAAAACTGATAATGTTTCCCTAGTTACTACTTATCTTTAAAAGTACTACCTTCTTTCAAAACACAATTTGAGCCTCTGTCTTCACAGTATAGATTTAAAACTATGAAGACTGTATGGCTGTGGTTGACTTTATTTGCCATTGTGTTCTGGTTTTTGTTCACAACTAATCTTGAATGTCATCAGCATCTGAAACAGCTTAATGTACCACAAATAAAACATCCTATAGTAAGTAACATCAAACATGAGAAGTCAAGAGATCCTTCAGTTAACATTTAGTTAGAGTCAGTTTAAAAGGACACACTTTGATCCAAGCATTACCTTCAAGAGAGCTATACTGGGGTTGGATGTGGCTCTCTGCATTTAGACAACATGAAAATATAGTAATAAATAAATAAAAAATCATTCTAAAAAGAGTCTTCAGTGATACAATAGGAGTGAAGATGTAACAAAAACTTACAAGGAACCTGAATCAAAGGCCATTACAATAAGAAACCAGAAAGGTAACTCAAAAAGGTGACTTGGCCCATATTTATAAAAGCTTCCCTTAATGTGGCAAACACATAATTAACATAAAGTTTGGTGAGTAACCAATACAGAGGAATATATAGGAATAAAAACAGTTTAAAGTTATTCTGTTTACCCCCCACAAGTCAAACAATTGTACCACAATACCAGTAATTATGCCACTCTAATAATCAGTTTAAGAAAAGCAACAAAGAGATGGCTCAGAATATATACTTAAAAGAAGATTAGGGGAGGCTCTAAAATGTCTCTTTGGGGGAAATTGTGTTATGTATTGTTCTGTGCCACAAACTAGTTTCATTCATGGCTAAAACCATGGTGTCTGAACTGGAGAATTTGCTATGGTAGATTCTACCAACTGTGTAAAATACATATAATATGCAGATTATTTATAATAAGATTTGCAGTACGAGTTCTAAATGGAACAAACAAACACACTCCAGGCCTTGCGACAAAATCAGCAGAATGATTAGGACTAAATCCTCCTCTCATATTCTGGCTCTGCTCCTGGAAATGAGAAGTTCCCGCATTCATGACTGAGATCTGAAACTGTCTCTCAGTAGAACAGTAACAAAAAGGATATTTCCAGTAACACGTATAATCATTCTGATCTGTGTCATTATACTGTTCTGCCATGCTAACATAGTGCCTAATAAGCTAGTGGATATATTTAGAACCGTTTGCCATTTCCAATTTAATTAACTCCATGCCCCAGTTTGGCTCATGGAATCATTGAGAAGGTCATGGATTTGAACCCAATCTGATGAAACTTGGAAAAATGTAATAACCTGCAAGCAATAGTCATGAGTGTATGCCCCAATACAAATAGGAGTCAGGTTTTAAATAGTGGAAAACCTTGTAAATGTTCTTTGAGCTATAAGTTAAGCCATATTGTCCTTTTAGACACTAAGAGCTAATAAGAGCAACTAAAATAATAAATGATATCCCAAGATGCATGATTTTTCCATACTTTAAAAATCAACAGCTAGTTATCTATATTTTTTCCCCAGAGAACAAAAATATCCAAAACAGTTGATCAAAAATAATCTTTGCATAGGAAACCATGCCTAAAAAAAAGCACTGCAGAAAATATCTATAAGGCTTTATTATTTTCCATGTATCACAATATGAATGACAGAGCCTAAAATGAAGTAACCTAAAATGAATTACTAACAAAAGCATCTCTCAACTATGACATTACCGGAGCTCAGCTCTGGATATCCAAATGGGAAATGTCATTTTAAAAACCCTCACTTATAATATACAAATATTCCAAACATACCTTTTAAACAATTTTTTTTCTTTTGGAAAAAGATCCTCTTTTATGAAATAAATCAACTAGTATATATCAATCAACATTCTGAAATGTTGACTGTTTAAACTAAAGAATATGAACTGAGCGCTCACCAGTCATTCTCTCATCAAACTCAGCCAGGCAGGAACATATACTCTGCTGGAGGAAAAGGGGAAAAAAGGGCTCATTATCCCAGCACGGATACAATGTTTTGTAATGATGAAGTATAAGAAATGTTTTTTATCTGCAAAAACAGACAAAAGCCCATCGCAGAACACTTTAAAATGAAAGAACACTATCCTCCCTGCACATTCCAACACTGACCTCACCTTAAACAATAAAAACTTTAAAAACCAACTTGAAAGTAAAACTGCAGAGCAAGACATCCAGGCTAAGTACAGAAAGTCAAAAAACCCAAGGCTGAATCAATTCAGGCTTTTCAGGTTAATCTAAACTGAATACATTGAACTGATAAGCAAGTGAACACACGTTCACCTTTATTCTAGAAATACAGCAGCATGTCTGTAGCGGCCCAAACCAGAAAATGGAGGGGTGCTAGAGCATGCCTCCCTGCTTGACTGGGGCAGGGCAGGGCCTGGGCCAGGGTTACCCCACCCATGCTCTAAGGGAGGGGTGGGGGGCCAGTTTTCAGAGGAAGTGCAAAGCATCCTGGGGGACTGTGAATTTACTTGAATCTGGAGGTGATATAGGACAAAAGTTCAATAAACTGATTTAACCTAAATCAGTTAAGTCTGATACAACATCCATCCCTGTTTATCTTAAACTGGTTTGGGCCATTTTTGGAGTGGTTTATGTGCACTGAACTTCAGTTTTATTACAGATTTGAACCAGTTTCTAATCATTTATACTGGTTTCTGTGTAATTTCTGTCCCCAGGCCCAGAAACTGGAATGTGTTACACATGGTCTCAGCAAAGACTGTGGATTCTTATTCCATTACCTAGACTAGTTGTTACCTGCAGCTGTTAACTCCAGTATCCCTCAAGATATTTATTCCTAGTTCTCTAATCTATGCACTTGTTTGCCTCTCTCAACAGTGTCCTCTCCCTCTATCCCTTTCCTTTCTATTTTAAACCCTTCCATTGTGCATTCTGGGGGTGTTCAACTTGAGTGGCCCAAACCACACACTCCAGGGATGCATATTACACAGCCCACAAGCCATGCTGCACTTCAGTTGTGCCACTCCACTGCACTGTACCAGTACCACCATGCCATACCACATGAACTGCCCCCCTTGCTGCACCAGGCCAGTACCCCAGACTGCTCAGATCCCTAAGACACCCAGTCATGCAGTCTCTAGCCCTGTGGGGTGCTCCACCCCCAGGGCAAGGGCAGGGAAAGGAAGCTGGAGAAGGGAGAGGGAGGGGGATCCCAGGAACCCTGGTGACAGCAACAGGAGAGTGGCATCTAGAGTAGGAGCCCTGAGTTCCAGATTAACTCCCCTAGGACTGCAGCCCACAGGCCTCAAGTTGACAGTCCATATATAAAATATGATGCAATAGGTTGTTGCCTACGGAAGCTCATGCTTCTTTGAACCAACTAAGTAGGGTCCTGCCACTGGCCTCCCAATACAGGAATTCTGGTGTTCCCTATTTGAACACTGAAAAATCCCAGATAAAAAAATCCCAAAGTCACTCTGTAAAATGCCCCAAAATCCATGTTCCTCCACAAGTAAAACAAAAGACCACTAAGAGAGAGAGAAAACAATCACTCGGGCAAAGTTTTATTGATATATCTACATTGTTAAAGTAGTTTGGAAGCCTACTAGTGTCTCCATCATCATGATAAAGTGAATTTAAATACCTATATATTTTGCTGCCCCTACAGGGCCTACCATCCACCCCAGCAGGGTCCGCATGCCCCACCCCTGCTTGCTCCCCCAGACCCCTAGATTACTGCCCCACCTGGCCCCATCCCCTGCCTGCTCCTGCAGCCCCCCCAATGGCTGCCCCACCCATACCTACCTCCCACTTGCACCCCCAGCCTCCTTGATGACTGCCCCCCCCCCAGCTTCTGGCACTTAAAAAAAAAAAAAAAAAAAAAAGTCTCTACTCACCACAGGGGCAGGGGCTTTGGGGGCTCTGGGGGCTCCTGGCAGAGCCCTCCATACAACAGGGGGCAGCAGGGCCCAAGCTGGCACTGCTGGGGCTGTCACCCAGCCCCACTGTGCAGGGGGACCCCAGTGACCCAGACAGGCAGCTCTACTGCCATTAAGTGCTGGGGGGTTGTTTGTTTTTTTAATTGTGGGGATGCTGGGGTTGGGGGGCAGGGGCCAGGCAGCCATCAAGGGGCTAGGGGGGTGGGGTCAGGATCAAGGGGGGGCTAAGGGAACAGGTGGGAGCTGGGGCTGGGCAGGGCAGAGATCCAGGGGGCTGGAGAAGCAGACAGGGGTCCCCCATGGTCCCCTCCCTCCTCCTCCTCCAGCCTCCCGACCCCCTACTTACTAGCAGTAGAGACCAGCTCCATCTCACTATGGCTGGCATGAAGCCTGCTCTGCATGGGCAGGCAGCGGCTTTAGCACCAGGGCGAGGGCCAACCACAGAGACGCTTTGGCAGCCAGAGTCTTTGTGGAGGACCCAGTCTCTGTTTGCCTCAGGAGACCCTGCTTTTTTTCACTGCAGTTTTTTTTGACCCCTGGATATCCAGGGGTCTAATTTTGCCCCCGTGCTGCAAACCTGCAGCACAGGGGACTTTTTCCTGTTCCCACACATGCTTCTTGCAGCATCTCAAAGGGGTTTGGGATGCTGCAAGAGGCACATGCGTGCTTGTCTGGATGCGCCCAGGAGGGTTGCAAAGGACCCAGAAATTTATAATAAAGATGCACTTGAAATAACATGGTATGTTTAATTTTCTCCAGTTTTCTTATATTGTTCGTCTCTTTTTTTCATGTTCCTTTAGCATGACACATAATTCACAAGTAGTTCAGTGGGCTGGGACTAAGTAAGACTGACAAAAGGGTTAAGTGAGCTTAAGTATAACAAAATTGTCTGCTAAGGAAATCCTACTAAATAACCAAACAGAAAGGTGAAGAAGATAAATCCAAATACAACTCTGATTCCCTATTTCCTTATGCACTATGCTATAGAAATAGACACTGGGCAACTTCTTGTTACAAAGTAGTCCCCCAGAGAGGAAAAGCTCTCAAGTGGCCTGGGTTTTATCTTGTTCCTGGGTCAAAAAAGCCAGAAGCACCTGCTGATTCCTGAAAGGAGCCTTCTGGAAGTCAGGTAAGTACATTTGGATGAACTGTAGCTTCTTACAGTACCACACCATTCCATAATGGCAGCACTGCACTTTTCTATAGCTATCATGGTACACCACAGATTTTAGTTTTATTCTATTCCTGTTGGGCTGCATGAAGTGGCGCTTATCTCATTGCATCCCAAGAGCCAGCAGAGGCTACAGAAGCAAATTCTCTTAATCATATCTTTTTCAATAGATTTCTGCTTGCTTGTTTTGGTCTAAAGAAAGTAATAACCCCAGGTAATATAAGCATGGCAAGGTGAAAGTAGGCAACTGGCTAAAGCCAAAGGTCAGAGAGCCAGGGGCACATACAGCCAGTTTCCAGCTTCTAAGGTAGAGCGTGAAAGCAAACACTGGTCTCCTCCTTTTGCAAATACAATGACTACTGATGACTTTCAGCTCTTCCCCCATGTCAGCATAATTTAGAGGGAAGGAAGTTCTCTCAGCTTTCCTTATCAATAGTCCTGATTCTTCCACTTTTGAGCAAAAAGTGATTTTCTTTCCCTAAGTTGCCCAGACATAATTGACCCTAATTAACAGCACAGCCTTTTAAATACATTTTGAAGAAAAGCAGATTGCCTTAGAAAGTTACCAAGAAAAGAAAAATCAGAGAGTCAAAACATACAACCAAAAGAATCCAGCTGGATGCTATGGAAAGCACTGCTAGCCTGGACACCAGCTAGTGTGGCACAGTACATTAGGATCAGCTGAAATGGGAAAATACAAAAGTCCTCTTGCAGACTAAAGCTGCACCTCTCTGCCTGTCAGCTCAAAGTTCAATCACATGGACTCAGTGGATGGGAGGGAAAAGGCTGTACCTAATCATTCTGCTTGATTTAGTAAGAAGGCCATCTTTTTCCCTTCTCCTTCACAGAAAAACATGATTTCTTTTCTAAAATATCTGCTTAATTTTGAACATTAAAATTAAACTTCTTCAATTTGGGATAAAACCAGTTTATGCTAAATTGTATCTTCCTTGCCCAAGATTAACACAAGTGTGTACGTAATTCTGTTCAAATGATGTTCTTTACCGTCATAATAGTAATGCCCAGGAGCAGAATGGCGGGCAGAGGGTGGGAGGGTAGTAGTGTAGTTGCACTCCACATCGGTTCCTGGTCTACCCAAGGTTTAAAACCAAGTACCTGGTAGTGGCAGCAACATTTCTATTCAGGTAGCCATGATGGAGTCAACTGACTTCATGGCTCATTTTACTCTGCATGATTCCATCTAAAGTCTTCATTCCACAGGTGTTAATGACTCTCTTTTTTCAATGATCTTAGTGCTCCATTAATTAAGCTACTGCTTCTTCTGCACTTCTTTTGTCTGTTAACTGCTCTTGGTAATGTAGTTCCCATTTCACAGCCCTACATGCTGTTTTTAACTTCAGCTAAAAACATTAACTCCGGCTTGGAAAGAACTTTCAATGTCAGTGAAGAGCTGGATGCATTGTCAAGATGCTCAAGAAGGATAAATTTTGTTTTATGAATCTTAGAAATCCAATGCCCATTTAATTCTAGTGACTATGGTACTAATGAAACAACACATTTTGATTATTTTTTGCTTGGTGCTGTTATTTTTTTATAAAATATATAATATAGCAAATTTATATTCACTTTTGCTCCCATCTTAAACTGAATAACACAGCCCTGGGCCACTAACTTGTTAATAGCATTTCTAGTTTCTTCTCAACCTGATAAAAGTATGCATTGTGTTATATGTGACCATGTACTACCTCTACAGCTCTTTACCTTTTCAAAATCCTAGATCCGCCTATGATAATGACTACCATAAATAGTTAATACAGTTTAAGTTAGCGTCTTTCAAACACCTCTAAGGATTCTTTGGGAGAGTTTCTGGGTGGGCTAAGGAGGGATCAGGTTCAGTGATATATTGCTGATCTTTCTATTTCTCTTTCTGTTTTCCCCACTTTTTACTTGAAGTTCTATTTTCTCCTTTTTTTCTTTCCCTTTCCATTCCCCACCTTCTCTTTCCTGTTTCTTTCCCCATCAATGATGTTTTTCCCCTCCTTCAGTGACTCTAATTATGACTCAAGCAAAAATTCCCATGAAGCTAACGTAAGACCATCAAGTCCCATGCTCTGCCAGAAGCTTTGCCTGAAAAGGGCTGCATAAATTGAACAAATGTGCAAAGTTGGTAATGAGCTGTTCCAATCATTATTCACAACTGTTTTATTATCACACCTGTTGGGATAGCATTTCCGATTATAAGATGCATCTTTCCCCTGTGGTGACAGCAATGGGGAGGCAACTGCCTCTGTAGAATGAAAGAAGGATCTAGCAAGCGACAAAACATGGTAGGATAGGTTTTTGGACTTGAATTAAAATAGTAGTAGCATTCAAATCTGATTCTTATTTTTTACTGAATTGAGAAAAATACAGGTTGCCAGCAAATCAATTACTGGAGACTTTCACCTGTTTTGACGTTGTTATTCATTTTTCAACACAAAAGGAAGTTGAAGACATATTATAAGTTAATAAAATGTTTCTTTCCAAACTACAGAAATGTCCTGATATTAATCAAACACAATGCTCAGGATTATGTTTTGCTCTGAAATCTCCAAAAATGTGTTTCTGAGTGAATCAAGAGGGAGGTGATATTTATGATAGGAGATTATTTAAGTAGACTGACATAATTCCCATAATTCCCATTTATCACAAATAAGTGGCAACATTTAATTGAATAGAGAATTACAAGAGGGTAATTAAAAATAGTATTTAGAGCAAAAAAAAAATACTAACCTTTAATGTGACCGCCCTTAATAAATCTACCTATTTAAAAATGGCTTTTGGTTGTTTTGTTCTATATTTTCTTTCTATCTGCCACATCCTTCACTCTTTAAGGCTTCTTTCAATGGGCATAACAACATAAACCAAAGCAAGCAACCCTGAAATCTCAATGCCATTATTTGTTAAGAATACTTGCATCAAAAGCACTTTTCAAGGGATAAAATAAGTCAGGCAAATTTTCAGTGTGTGAATAATGCAAGAGACCGTGCATTTAACAGAGATGCTTATCCAAGATGATTAGTTATTCACAGAGGCAAAGAAATGGCTAATCTGTGCTGCTATCATCCTTCATTTAACTTCCCTTTTGTTCTGCTAAAAATGACTGCTTGAAACATGCATACACACTGTATACATATATACAACACAAAGTAAATACTTATAACCGGTACATAGAAAAAATACTTCATCGTGTACAGTCTAGAACTACATACCGATTTTAGGAAAGGGCACAGGTGTGATATACATGAATAGACAGAAAGACAACACGTGACACTTCATATAATTTGTTGAATTTTTCTAGGATAGTCTATCAAGGATGTGAAAGAACTCTGCACTTGAGGAATTTAGGTTTGCAATATACTCTGTGAATTATCCTTTCTGCAGGAAATGCAACTGAATCACTAAGAGATTAGAAGCCTTTTCTCTTACCTGGCAAAAGTATACTCCCTTGTGGGCTCTTTATACAGTTAGTAGCACAAACTGTTTATGCAAATAATTATGGATGCGAAATAGAAAGCAAGGTTTCACAAATCTGGGACTAATTTATGCACTAAAATTACACAAGCTATATATGGTTAGGAATACATTCCAGCAACCTGAATCTTGGTTAGATTAAGGTCAGTTTATGGTGTGCTGATTACACACTATGGCCTTAAAAGGGTACCAGAAACAACCACTGAGGAATACCCTACTGCTTTGCATAGGTCAGGCACAAAAAAGTAAAGGCTGGACATCTCTTCTTCTAGCTGCCAATATTGGGATTATTCTTTGCTTTCCAGGGACTATACTGCTCCATGGGAAGCAGAGCATAAATCTGTGCAGGCAGAATACAGGGAATGCAAAGGAATACAGTCACCTTTGACACCACTACTCCATTCCTGAGCTCACCACGAGAATGGAGGAACAAGCTGGACTCCCAATCCTTTTTTTTATACAGAGGCTCATATTCCTCTATGCAGAAAATACATCTAGATATTTTCATTCCAAGAGTTGAGCAGATCACGATATTCAAAGAAACAGAGTAAAGTAAAGAGGTGCTAGTCAGTATACAACTGAATGGAAAAAGCCTTGTATCTACCTATGCAAGTGAAGTGTTTTACTTGTTTGATTCCAATTAGTTCATGTAGCACAGAATAAACCAACACACAGAAAATGTGATGCGTAAAAAACAAACAAGGTTGGAAAACAGCTCAGTGAGTGATCCAGCTGTATGTTTTGAATAAATTTAAAATGTAAATTTTTAAAATTTTGCCAGGAGTCCTATCTGATCTGTGTTACACAAGTTTCATATTCCCTTCTGGGTGTAATCAACGGAAGGACAATATAAAGGGATGCTGTAGATGTAAAAGGAAAGTGAGCTCCAGAGCAAGGTGTTAAATGAACCCTAGGAGGGAGAGACTTTTTGCTGTGCTTGTTTTTATGTGATCTAGTCATCTATGCTAATTACTGCTGACACATCATTTCCACACCACTCATCTCAAAGCACTTCCAAACCTATTACAGATGGTAAAACTGTGATAAGTAGGTTGGGGCTGCAAGGTTGAGGCTCAAAAGTAGGGAAATGGTTGCCAGTGGAATCTTAATTCAGGTCTTTTGGGAACCCTGGGTGTAGCTACACGTGCTATTAATGCACTGTAAAACTTACTGCACAGTAAAATACTTTCACATACCACTGAATAAACCAACATAAAGAAAATGTGATACATAAAAAACAAACAACATTTAAAAACAGCTCAGTGAGTGGTCCAGCTATATGTTAAATACTGCACAGTAAACTTTTCCCGGGAGTCTCTACATATGCATGCATTGGGAGCAAATTTGCTTCTCACAAGAACAGTTCAGTGCAGAGCTGCCTTGCTCTGCCCCCCCTACGGTAGCAGGGGGCTACAGGTTCCCCTAGGTGCCAGACCCAGGGCTGGCAGGGGCCACTGGGGTCAGGTCCGGGCACCAGGGGGTGGAGAGAGCTGTCCCACCTCAGGGCAGCTGCCTCCCAGTTCCAACTGTTTCCCAGCATTCTGGTGCTATCAGCAGATCAAGGGACAGGGCTGGGAAACTATCCCCTCTCCCAGCAGCTGCAGGGCCGGGGTACAGGGAAAAGCTGCTGGGGGAGACAACAATATTCCAGGCCTGTTCCCTGATCAACAGAGGGAAGCACAGGTCTGGGAGGCAGACATTTTTATTTTCCATCAGGTTCCTACTCTGTCACTTTCCAGGAAGAACAACACTGAACAGATGATAGTTAATAATTTGTTTCTTCTCTTTGTTCGATATGGATAACCTGGAGACGGTCCAGAGAAGGTCCACTCGTATGGTTAAAGGCTTGCAGGCCAAGCCCTATGAGGAGAGACTGGGGCACCTGGACCTCTTCAGCCTCTGCAAGAGAAGGTTGAGAGGTGACCTTGTAGCTGCCTATGAGTTCATCACAGGGCCACAGAAGGAAATTGGTGAGGCTTTACTCACCAAGATGCCCCTGGGGGTTACAAGAAATAATGGCCACAAGCTAGCAGAGAGCAGATTTAGACTAGACATTAGGAAGAACTTCTTCACAGTTAGAGTGG
>JAGPOW010000304.1:96471826-96489723 GCA_030014935.1 Caiman crocodilus
AAGAGCTAGGAAGCCGGGGAGTCTTACGCTCAGGATCGCCCCACGCAGCTCCAAGCAAGCCTGGTCTGCAGCGTCCAAAGCGGAAGGAAGGAAGGAAGGAAGACCCAGGGATACAGATCAATGAATCTGACATCCATCCCTGGAAAAATCCTGGAGAAAATTATCAAGGGTTCCATCAGCAGCAGGCTAATGGAAGGCAAATTTCTGAGTGCCGGCAAACATGGCTTTGTTGCTAGAAGGTCTTGCCTGACCAACCTCATCTCCTTCTATGACTAAATGGACAAGGGAGACGAAGTTGATGTCATATATGGATTTCAAGAAGGCCTTTGACTTGGTCTCCAATGATGTCCTCATAGCTAAGCTGAAAAATTGTGGCCTCAACCATCTCATGGTCTGATGGCTGGGAACTGGCTCCAGGGTCAGACCCAAAGAGCACTGGTTGATGGGAGCAAATCAAAGTGACTAGTGGTATTCTTCAGGACTCAGTACTCGGGCCAGTACTCTTAAACATTTTCATTAATGATCTGGATTCGGACGTCAGATGCAGACTGGCAAAGTTTGCAGACGCTAAACTATAGGGGAAGGCAGTCACACTGGCAGGTTGGGGATACAGGCTGATCTGGACAGGCTCACAAGGTGGGCGGACCAAAACCTGATGGCATTTGTGACATGGGGCAGACTTTCATGCCTGGTGCAAGCACCAGCCCACCTCCTGTCTATGGGCCAGCTGCCTACCTCCCTTTCCTGCCATACCTTGATGTAATAGTACTGACATAGTATTAGGTGGGAGGCTGCCCATTTTGAACCCTGCTGTTTAGGGGAATATCTGCAGCTCTGTTCTACCCCTACACTGTGGCCCAAGCCTCACAAATGGCATCCTAGGCAGCTAAGCTCAGATGTATCCTTCACCCCCTTAGCTGTGGTCCCTTCTCTGGGACCTTTGGCTCCCACTTAGGCCCTAGCCCCATCTCGGGCCACTCAGGATCCCAAGACTCTCTGCTCTAGGTATCCCTTGTGGTGGGCCCCTGTGGCCCTTTGACCTCCCTTTGGGTCCTGGCCCCCGCATGGGCCAATCAAGGGTCCCTCAGGACAACTCTAAGCTGCTTGCCTGCTCATAGGGTTTGGGGTCCTCCATTTCTGGCTCTGAACTCTAGCATGCATCTATCAATGCAGCTCAAGCAAAACCAGGGACATCATCCTCCCACTCTACTCAGCCTTAGTGAGGCCGCAGCTGGGGTACTGCATTCACTTTTTGGCCCCCCACTTCAGGAAGGACGTAGATAAGCTTGAGAGAGTTCAGAGGACAGAAACCCACTGAAAAGCAAGCCTTACGAGGAGAGGCTGAGGGATATGGGACTCTTCAGCCTTGAGAAGAGAAGGCTCAGGAGAGACTTGGTGGCAGCCAAGGGGGTGCATCAGGATCTGGGGAGAACAGTAAATAAGGGGGGTGCACCAGGATCTGGGAGAATAATTGTTCACCAGGGCTCCCCAAGGGATAACAAGGTGTAATGGCCAGAAACATAAGGAAAAATGGATTTACTGTCCAAGTGTGCAGGGTGTAGAACAGACTCCCCCAGAGGTGCTGCAAGTACCTATTCTGGACTCATTCAAATGGCATTTGGATGTTTATCTTGCGGGAGGGGTCATTTGACCCCAACAAACTTCCTGCCTACACCAGGGGGGCTGACCGCAATGATCTTGCAAGGTCTCTTCCAAACCCTAAGGTCTATGAATCTCTGAATCTTCTCCAAGCTAAATAACTCTAGTTCTTTCAGCCTTTCCGAAAAGTCTCGCTTCCCAGGTCCCTAATCATTTTTGTTGCTCTGCACTGGACTCTTTCTGAACTATCCACATCCTTCTTGAAGTTCAAGGCCCAAACCTGGACATAGTACTCCATGTCATTAGACTGTATAATCTGACCTGCAGAGCCAGCGCCAAGACCCTATTATAAATTCCTTGTGGGGATGATCTTTCTAATACTCTATCAATTGCAGGTGTTATCAAGAATGATTTCACACTGGTCCTTCGGAGTCCACAGATTACTGACCCACCCCTGCAGTCTTTGCTGAAACAAATTTCCCACAAAGGATTTTTAAGTAGGACAGCCTGCAAATGAAATCTGAACTTTCAAACTCAAAAGATTCAATGAAATGGTATTTTCCCCCCCTGGAAAATTCAAGGTTTTTAAACTCTGATGGACCTTTAGTTGTAACTGCATGAATGACATGTTTTTAGTAATGCATATATCTATGTACAAAGTCAAATTACCTTTCTTAATTACTCTCAATTAAATTTCTCTGCCATGGGCTGCAACTGTGTTTTTTTGGGTTTTGACTTTTTTAAATTCTAAGACAAGTGGCATGGGTGTGCTTTGCATTTTGCTTGTAATTGCAGCTGGTTTGTAATTACTGTCTGAGACCTAAATTATAAAAGCCTGAGGCCCCCTTAAAAGACATAATTAGCAAAAGAATATTGTACGTACATTTTATTTGCACATACAACCATCAATTAAATCATTACCATCTAATCCTGTGCCCAGGCTAAGGAATGTTGTGAGCATCACTAATTCCTGAAGCTACTAGTGCTTGTTTTCATGAGAAAAATTACAAAGTTATTGACTGTATTATGGTAAGTGCATTTCTCTTATGGAAATCAGGACTGAAGAGCCTTTTATCTCTTTCCTCAGTGAACAGGAAGCATAGTTCTCAGTTCTCACCAGAGAAGTGAAATGGAATATGTATTTATTGATGGCGAGTACTGCAGATATTAATTGTTCAGAGCCAAATCCTGACCTCTCTGCAACAGCCACTTAGGCACTGCAAGAGGGTTCTTGCTGTACACAGTGACAGCACTCATTCTGCAGCTAGTATTGCAGTCTCAGTCCTACAGTAATGTAGACCATGGCTCTGGCATTTCAGTTCCAAAGGCCTGTAATCAAAGAAGGATACAGTATGAGGTATGGAAGGTCATCTAGTCCGACCCGCTGCTCAAAGCAGGACTATCCAATTATATCATCTCAGCCATGGCTTTGTCTAGCTGTGTCTTAAAAATCTCTAAGGATAGAGATTTCACTACCTCTCTGGGTAACCTGTTACACTGCTTTACAACCCTCCTAATGAGAGAGATTTTCCCAATATCTTACCTAAACTCCCCTTGCTACAAATTGAGACCATTGCTCCTTGCTCTGTCATCTGTCACTGCTGAGTACAATCTAGCTCCACTTTCTTTGTGGCCACCCTTCAGATAGTTGAAGGCTGCTATTAAATCCTCCCTCAGTCTTCTCTTTCGCAGACTACACAAGCCCAGTTTCTTCAGCCTCTCCTCATCAATCAAGTTTCCCAGCCCTCTGACCATTTTTTGTTGCCCTCCACTGGACTCTCTCCAATTTGTCCACTTTCTTTCTGCAGTGAAGAGCCCAAACTGGACACAATGGGCACCTATACACATGTTTCAAGGCTGTTCTGATGCACTGTAATTACAGCAGATCAGAGCAGTCTCGATTAATCAAGTCTGCTGGAGCACTCCAGCAGACTTCCATGTCAAGTGTATCAGTGTCCCCATGCTGAAAAATGGTGGCAGGGGAGCTTTAACTAAAGCATGTTCAAGGAGCAAACTTACATTAAGAAAACAGCATGCCTAAAGCAAAACATGACTCTCCCACCCACCTCTTTCCTTTTCAGTAGCAGTGGACATTGCTCTCAGCAATTGATCATAATTGCACAATCTTGACAAACATTTTTGCCTAATAGTTCAATTAATACCAATAAAAACATTTCTGGAATGAAAACTTGCCATTGTTTACCGCAGTATTCTCAAGGCTTGTTTTTTATGTCAGGACTAATTTTGAGGGGTATTATATTTAGCTTATGAACTCACTACAATAGGTTGTTTACCGTAAAGAAATTGCTGTTATTAATATACTTTATCAGCATACATTAGTTTATTTAATGGTGGAGGATCTGTGAGGGGGCTATTTTTTGTAGTAACAAAATGGAAATGGTCTGGGCAAGATTAATGAGATTAATAAATTGACTAGATTAATTCCCTATATAGTATAAAAATTAGTATAACTATTACGGGTGATCAATTGGCTTGAAGCAGCATAGCACCATCGAAGTCAATGGAGTGCTTGATTTACAGCTGACAATCTGGCACAGCCTCTTTATTGCTTATCCTTGTGTTCCACTGCAAATCTGATTCACTACTATACAGGAATTAACAAAGGACCGCTTTCTTCTCTTTGAAGGAAAGTAATTCTGCTGCCTTTTCCTGTCTCCCTCACATGTTCTCCATTGTCCACATAAATACTTGTGGATTGTGTTCATCAACTACAGACAGAAGTATTGCCATATGGTGAACAGAAATTTAGTCTAGACTTTAGGTATCAGACAAGGTGGCCCAGACCATGTTTTATTTCACAGGAAAAGTACCTCATTGCCTCATATCAGCCATGGATGATTTTCTTCAATGGTCACAGTGCAAGGTAGGTTCAGCTAGTTATGCCAAGATAGCCTGCCTTAGATTTCATTCAGATTTTGGTAAAGGTCCAACCTCTGGCACAATGAAAATTCCAGATTTCATCACTCAACATAATAATAATAGATTCAACGAAAGGGGAATGGTAGCATTTTCTTCCTTAGTGCTGTCCGAAGTATGCTCAAAATCTTTTCAGTTTCAACCATCCCAGAGGAGAATACTAAAATAATCATTTTCATATTTTTATCCTGAAATCTCTCAGAGCATTTTCAAACCACATACACTTAGCACCACTGAAAGGAACCTTACCCAGAGAAAAGTCATTAGGTCCAACAAGTAGAGCCCTTAGGATAGGGCAGATAATTTTAATAACTGCCATCAGTGCAGAGACAGGATACTTAGCCATATAGTCTTGGGGACACCTTTAAATATTAACCAGAATCTTGCAATAAATCAGTATAATCTTGTAAATAAATCAGTGATAATCTTGTAAAGAAAAAAATAAAACTCAATTTAATTTTACTTTTTATTTGTACAGTCATGCCCATCATAAAACCTTTAGCAGGTTTGGAATATACTCATAGATACCAATTAGGAGCACAAGATTTCATAGATTTCACAGACATTAGGGCTGGAATGGACTTTGGAAGATCATCGAGTCCAGTCCTCTGCCCCAGGGGCAGGAAGTCAGCTAGGATCAAAGGATCTCAGCAAGATAAGTGTCCAAATGTTTCTTAAGAGTCCAGAGTAGGTGCCTGCACCACCTCTGGAGGGAGTCTATCCCAGGCCTTGGATAACTAATGTAGTCAAACTAACTCCAATGTCCCTCACCCACACAGAAACACTCAGTTCCATCCATATCAGCTGTGTCAAAAAAACCTAGTAACATGTCTGTAAGAACAACACATCTGGGTTTTGCCAAAATGAAGGTGTAGTACAGTTAGATGAATGAATAATCTTTAATGTATGCATAAATGCATCTTTGATCTCTGAAATTTCCTATCATGCTACTTACCCAGAGCACCCCTCTGTGCAGTGATTTCTCTTTTGGAAATAAAAGTAAAATCCATATCCTTGGTGCTACAATGAAATCAAAAACACAGAGTATTAAAACTAGAGAGTATTAAAGGATGTACTGTGTAGCCCATTTTTCTCTTCTAGCAGGAAATTCATGCTTTATTCTTTCTGTTACAGCTACCATAGTATTAAGTGGGACAGGCAGGTAGGTTTTTTGGTCTATCTAAAGTTGAAGGCCTTCCCTAAAACTGGGGGGGTTAATTCCTTTAGAAGCAATATACTTGCCATTCATCTTTTTAGCTGAATTTCCTGAAAGGTAAATGCACTGGACATATATATTTTTTTCCACTAAAAAGTGATAGCTGAAAAATGATATTTAGAAGTTTGCTTTCAGGAATTGCCTTGTAGGTAGAGTAGATATGCATTAGAACAATGGTCCAGGGAAACAGCAAGGGTTAATTGGTTTCACAAAGCCTGTTTGTGACCGTTTCCTTCAAGACTTTCTTGTGTCTGGAACCAGCCGACAGACCGGGAAACTGAAGACGCATACCACATTTTTCCCTGATAACCCATAACATAAAATAAGGTGGCTAGGTCACAGTAACCAGCGGCAGAGCCCTTGGGATTTCTGGTTTTGGTGGACAGACCAAACTAGGAGGCTGAGACATTCCCAAATTAAGATATTGCTAAATGACCAAATTAGAATGTGTGCATATGATGGGTTTGGGAAACAAAGGATTATCCTGTGTGGCAGGGCACTGTTGGTGCCTGCCACTTTAAGGGCTAAGCCAAACAGCCAGCAGGTGCCTGATTACAGTGACCATTTTAGAACTCTGGCTACCTATATAAACAGAGCAGTCCGCTCCCAGTGGCACAGGAGTCCCCAGGAAATACCAGGCCATTTACCACCCTGGTGAAAGGCGAGTTGGGATGCCTTAACACCTAGCCCCCACAACACTGTATGTACAAGGGGGCCAGGCATGGCTACAGCCACCTGAGCCCCCACTGGCCCCATGGCCCCAGTTAGAGGGGGCAGAGATGTAGAACCCCAATGAGGAGGAAACCAGATGGCTGGGAGCCCAGTATGTGTGTGTGAGTGTGTATAGAGTTGCCCCAGGAGGGGCCAGGGCAAGCTTGGCCCTGGTCAGGTAATTGGCCGGCCACTACACCAGTGAGGATCACAGGAGAGACCAAAAAGACAGTATGTCTGTCAGCCAAGGTGTGCACTAGGTAAAGCCTAGGCTGAAGAGGCCCACTCCAAGAGGGAGCAAGGTGGTACAAACTGTTGATGTGTGAAAGAGACACTGTGAGAAGGAGTGGAGTGTAAGCAGCCCTAGTGAGAGGAGGGCAATATGAATATGTGCATGCCTGAAGCCTGACAACAAGGGCTAAGCTTGGCCCAGCTGTAGGCATAATGTCACCTGGATGCCACCTGTGAGGTTTGGGGTGTGGTATAGGGGAAGAAAAGAGCTGAAGATAGCACCACCTGGCATTGGGGCAATAATGGGCAGCCTCCCACCTTATTAGAACCAATTAAGAAACAAAAAGGCATGACTGGTGAGGAGGCAGGCAGTTGGCCCAGAAACAGGAGGGCAGGCCAATGGCAGACCACCCAAGAAAGCTCCCTGTTACATACTGATAAAACAGAACGTGAACAGTGACTACCACAGGGAAACGAATCAACAGTACCCAGAAATGGAGTCAGAGGAGAAAAAGAATACAAAAGTAGGTATTTCAAAGCAGCAAAGGACCCCTAAGAGGACATGCAAAGCCACCATGGACAGAAAGAAAAAGAAAAAGTTATTAAAAAGCTTTGTTTGATTATTTTTTACTACGTGTATTAAGCATGTCTTTTCTTCATTCATGAATAAATATGGTACATGCATCTCATACTGTAGTTGTTTTCTTTTAAACTGTAGTGTCTTTTGCCACAGTTCAGTTAAGGGTATCTATGTGGCTCTTCAGTTAAAGGAACCACATGTGCAGCCAGTGTTATCAATCAAGACTGAGTGTCACTGCTATAAGTAACCAAAGTTTTCTTTGCTCTACCAACTTGTTCAAAATAAGGAAATAAATGATGTAACCAGAAAAGATTTTTGTGACTCCACTAAATGATTCCCACTCTGTGCTCTTAGTTATAAGAAAACAGGAGGTCAAGTAAAAAACAGACACAGAAAAACAACTCTAAAACCTTATAACTCTTAAATTTCAGAATGATTTCCTGTGACGTCACCTTAGTCTGAGCTGTCAGTAGTATCACAGAGCTAAACGGTTTGTAAGTCTTTAACATGTATATGTTATTTTAAAAACTGAATGCATGCAAATTTATTTTAATTCAATCTTATGTGCTAAATTTCCTCCTAAGATCTGGGCAGGCATACCTCATTGAGTGCATGCTCAATTACATACGATTTCAGTAATTAACCTAAAAATGTTTAGCTTAACAGCAGTGAAATGCTGTAATGTACCAAGACTTGTAACTTTTAATAGGTATAGAACCTTTATCCATTTGACATCTGTCAGTATATCATGGTATATTCAATTGCAAACTTTTCCGCATAATGCATTCACAAGCCAAACACAATAAATACAGCATATGACATTTAAAAGGTGTGTTGTATTGAACAGTTTTGATGCCATATGAAAAGAATCTCCTTGGAATGGTAAGGGGATATTCCTTGGAATGAGGAGCATTTCACAAATAGATGTTAACTGGAGACAAAATAATCTAGTCCTGAATAAACTGAATTAAAAATAATTGCAGATGTACTTGTTTTCATAAAGAAATGTTAACTTGTGATCTAAATTATACTCTTGCCCCATTGTCCTAAGTAGTTAGCTTTGCAAAAACTGAGTCTGGATAAGAACCAAGCAAAATAATGAATAGAAAATAAGAACAAAAAAAGTATATAAAATCCTCTTTCCCTAAATGCAGTAGAAGCCAATAATGCAGTTCCTTACAAAGACACAGAAAATCCCCAGATTTCTGCTTCCTTTCAGGGACAAGACCACAACCCCTTCCACTGGCTTTTTGTCCCTGGTACACAGAGCCTACAGTCAACATCCTAGTCCTCATGTTTGCATTAAGGAAAAGTTCTGCTAATTCATCTAATTTACTTATGCTATTGACTTATGTCCTGATGTTTTAGATCCTAGCCCTCAGTAACTTCTAGCACAGAAATGGATTTGGTTGCCCTTTCTGTTGAACCTGCTGAGTTTAACAAGCTCTGTGGTTGTCTTTGGATCCAACACTTCCCTGACAGCATCCTAAATCAAAATGAACTGCATATATATGCATTAGATAAGAACATGCATAAGGTCACATCTTGGTTCTTTTAGACGCCAGTCTCATCAGCTGCTGGATACATGGGTTACATGATTCTCTGGCAGGGAGTGCCAAGAGGACCCTAGCAACCTCTGAGCAACAGCCTTTCCTGCCTTGCCCTACAGGCCCCAGTAGGGCTACAGGGCAAAAAAGCACTTTAAAATACTAAGGTAGGAAAGCCAGGTTGAACACATGATTTCTAGATGCCTTGGGGAATGAGACTCCTCCCGTCCCAGGGACCTAGGACTTCTAAAAACTGTGCATGCAGCTGGGCAGTCCCAGGTCTGTTTAAGAGACAGTCAGCTGCTTGTTGGATCTGGTTCCAAACAGCCCAAGGTCTCAAACCAACCCTAGGTCCCTAATCAGACTGGAGGCTATCCAGGACAGGGTCCAACAATCACCTGATTTTTGGCCTGGCTCTGAAAGCCCTCAGCCTGGAGCCCACTTACGTCTGGGACAGAGCAGCCCCCTGTTGATCTGCAGGATTAGAATGGGGACAGCTCTGCAGTGATGCAATTGGGATTGGAGGAATTTTACACCATACTCCAAACACTAATACTTCTTGCCATGCATGTCTGTCATGATGGGATGGGGCACAACATTCCTCCAATTCCAATTGCACCATTGTTTTAACATCTGCCAGGGGACTTAGGACAGCAAGCAGAACCTTCTCTGTGCCTGGGATCCACAAGTTCAAACCCATCTCTGCAGAATGGTACCTATTGCCTTTCTTTCAAGGAACTAATAGAAGTGATCTCTTTTCTTTTAAGACAACGGTGCAAGTAATTAGAGTGCTTGTCTGGGAAGTAGGAGGCCAAGGTTGAATTTAAACTTGGATGTGGGAGTTCAAATGTACATCTCCTTCAAGGAGAATGGCATAACTATCCAGCTATTATCTACTCTAGGTAGGAAAGAAACTCTCCATTTCTACTACTGAAGCATTCAGGGGAAACTGGTTAGGGCATTCAAACCAGTATCTGCTTCCATGCACGTTTTTGTCTTTGACTTGCATCAGATATTGGACAGCATAGAGACACAGTACTGGGAGCATTTAATAGAACCCAGGTCTTCCCTTTTTCAGGTGACTTCATGAACCACTCCTTTACAGACATGTTCCACCTTGTGCTCTCTAACTCAATGATTCTTGAGTTTTTATGCACAGTGGGACAGCTTCAGTGGGATAGTGTATAAAAAGAAGGACACCAACAATACTTCCTCTTCTGCCATCATTTCAAAAGAAAGCAATGACCACAACTGCATCTTGTGCAGAACTTACTCCTGTCAGTGTGTTATACACACTCTGAGAACAGCTGCTAGCTTAAGACCCTCCAGGGAGTTACATAGAGGAATGACTAACTTCTGGATTGAACCATGTTTAGGCATGAGCTAGGTCCTGAGTTGTTCAGATCTATCAAGATTAGGCAGTTCTGACTATGGACAGAAGTGCAACTTCAGACCTCTGGGGAACTTCAAAGTGAAAAGGGACGCTGCTTATGGAGTTCAGAAGTCTCCAGTGCAAGGCAGCAGCTGAGCAGGATTTTCAAAATCACAATTTTGGGCTTAAGGCAGAATTAGATGCCCAAATTCTACTTAGGCAGCAAGTCCATTTTTTAATCTGCCCTTTGTAATAACTTTTGAAATAGGATCTACTTGGTCATACCTCAGCACCTAAACTCCATGCAGAGGCCTGGTTTACCTACTTGTACCTTACTGCAGTATCAGGCCCAAGGGTGCCTATACACGTGCTTCAATGCATTCCAATTAGAACATGTCAGAGCAGATTCGATTAACTGAGTCTGCTGGAGCATGCCAGCTAAATTAGTTGGTTTAATAAAAAAATATCATATTTACCCAAAGAACCTTCCTTGCCTTTAGACCAACACAGCTACAAGTATACTTCCCCGAGCGCTGCTTAGGAAATGCAAAATGCTATGACTGCCATCCCATTCCCAGCTCCCCCAGCTTCATTTCAGGCAACAGATGGTTACATAATCCAGTCTAACATTTAGTCTCTTTTTGACTTGTAAACCTTTTGTTACTGTTTCCCCTAATTCAGTGTACAATCTCTGTCAGACATTTGTTTTTTCCTGTCAGAGCTGTGAGAGTGAAGGGTACAATCCATAGTTTTGCATATAGCCTAGAACATGAAAGCATTAGTACAGTCCCTCAGTGACTCATTAAGACGTTTTACAGTCAAGTTGGAGTGCACATTTTATGCAAATTATGTTTGGATATTACTCCCCTCAAAAGAAAAGAACAAATATTCTCTTAAAACAACATATTGCTATTCCTTCAAAGGAAAATCTTTGTATCCTACTCACTTAACCTATTTAAAAACCCAACAAAAAACACACTTTTGCGACCTAGACCTGCATGCACTGAAATTATCAGCAGCTCTGCAGTAAACTTCAGTGGGAACTGAAATAGTTCTTGGTTTTTGCTTAAAAACAGGTAATGTCTCAACAAGTGACTTAATATTCAGCACATCTGTGCCTAGATTTTTTATAGATGGCACAGGTGATGGTGAATGAAAAAAAGAAGATAAAAACTGACAATTACAGCTTCCATTGCTTCCTTTTCATTTTTGTTTCAGAATTTATCAAAGTAAAGCTTCATTTCAACACAAGTTTGGCATTATTAACTTGGTAGCATCCCAGCCATCTTCTCTGAATGGTTTATTACATCAGTGAAGACTATGAAAGGAGTGACTAGATGGTGGCAACAAGAACATTTTAATAGCTTCTGTCAGACTTCTGGTAAGCCAGCCAGAGGCAATTCCTGCTGTCGCACATTTTTAACAGTTTAACATTTATATTCTCCATTACTGTCTAAGCCCATCAGAATAAGGAATGACAGTGCTGAACAACAGACAAATTGATAATGCACCCAAGGGGCTTATCACTCATGGGCTAACAAATTTGACTTATCTAGTGAATTGATGATAATTGTGTTATAATTATTGAACAATCATTCTGCAATTATTTCACTTGCCATTTCACTATGGAGTGAAATTGCAATCATACCCAGAATATATTACAGAAATACTTACTGGTTCAGTATATCGTAGCACAAAAATTTTGACAAACCGGTAATAAATCTTCAAATTGTAATTAATGTTCTAATCAAGCTCCTGCTTTAGTGAGAGCAGGACTGAGACAACACTCAAAGCCAAAGCCAGAAGCTGTGGACACAGCTAAAAACTATTCACATTTTTGTTTTGTTTTTATTGGTGTGTGGTTTTTGTTTTGTTTTGTTTTACCTGTAATGCTCTCTGAGCCACTTGGTCTCTTTTTTAACCCCCTTTATCTCTCTGATTTCTAAAGCCTCTAAATAAAGCTAGGCAGGACTTTCCCCATCAGAATGATTTTTCAAGAGAAAATTTGCTTTCTTCAAGAACCTAACTATTCTATAGGAAAATTTCAATTGTTCTGGAAAAGTGTATTTTTTCCCGCCAAATACTGTTCCCAGTCCTGCAGCTTCCCCATATCTCAGCAGCCAGCACTGCTAGGATCCCTGGGTCTTTGGCAGGTAGTTGTGGAACCTGGGCAACCAAAGTGTCTGAGCTCTTTGGCTCCACTGCAGCTCCCAGATGGGCATCATGGGAGCCAGAAGTCCCAGCAACATATTTCATTTTAGGAATACTGAAATATTCCAAAACAAAATAGCATTGGTTTATTTGCAAAATTGAGTTTCCAAAAGTTCCATTTTTTCATAGAATTGATATTGCATTGCCTACTATGTCCTCAGCCTAAGCAACTAGGAAACACAGTAAACTAAATGTTTATAAAAATAGGTCTCTCTAGATTTGATTGTACCTATTCTGCATATACATGTATTGAACCAGAGGATGCATTGGGGGAGGAAAAGCAAATGAAAATAGTACTGAATTTTTATTAAAGGAGATGCTGTTTCATGTTCCTCTTGGGACAGAGGCATTAGATGTTATGCACTTGACCCCTATAGGATCCTAGGGCTCACACTAAATCCAGGCTCCAACCTAGTAGATTTCTAAGACCCACATGTTATGCTTGTCCCCCTGCCTTGCCCATTGCTCCCCGTCAGAAGTCTGTCTGTCTACTCATGAAAGCATGAAATACTTAATAAAAATTACCTGCGTCCTGCCACTAACATGTTACAGCAGTCAACTTGGTGGCATACAGAACAGATATGTTTTTATACCATGTTCTGAAGCTCATAAAACTCATACTTCAAGGAACCAACAGAAAGACCTTGTTCTTAGTTCTCAATACTGAAACTAGTGACAGCCTTGGTACTATCTTATATAATTTGGTTGGGCCCACAGGCAGTTCCTAGGGGTAAGTCTTTAGAGTCGCACCTGATGAATCAGCAGCAAGAATGACAGAGCCAATCATAATTGTCACAAAAAAAGATATAGGCAAAGCAGGAAATAGCTGGGTTCCAGATCATATAAGGTCTCATAGTTTTAGATAAAGACTCAGTGTAAGAAAAGCACAGCGTGCTAACTTTATGTGCTTAAAATGAATAGAACCAGTAGCATAACTAAGGCAGGGCAACTGAGGCAGATACCTAAGGCACTGCCTTGGAGCAGGGATGGAAAAATAAAAGTTGCTGTCAGAGCTGCACAATTACAATGGTAGCCAGCAGCAACTTGATGTCACCACTACTCCCATATGTCCTGCTGCCCAGGGTGCCTGTCCTACTGCCTTCTTATGCCTTTTGAGGACTCAGCCATCCTTATACACAGATATTAAAGACAAACCACTTAAAAATCCTAAATTCTGGATTTAGAAAAGTGACTTCTGACTTTAGGTACCCCGTTCAACACATGTTAAGGAGGACTGATCTGCCAAAAATGCTGAGATTGTGCAATCAGGCCCTGCCTTTCAGGCTCAAGAATGTGGGCACCTTAGTCAACAAAAATACTCTTAAAAAATGTTACTGTAACTAAGGTTTGTGGGGCCAAATTCTTTCCCATTGAAAGCCAGATCAAGGCATAAAATGTTCAAGGATGTCTCCACTGGACAAGATCATCAGAAATGACTTGATATATTTCCACGCTCTTCAAGAAAAAACTATAACAGAAGGGAGTGTTGGCTTTCTGCTATACACTACAGTAAACATGGTCATAGTTTAATCCATATGTTTATTTTTAGCTGGTTCTTTACTGGTATGATGTGGGGGGGAGTTGTTACAATGTGCCTCCATCTGGCTTTCAACTATAGAATGGGTTTCCTATTTATTTTTTTACCTCTAGTAGAAGTGACACTCTGTCTAACTATGAGTAGCATTATCAGAGGAATAATCAATGTCTGCTGAAACTCCTGGGACCCAGACAGATAAATCCTAAATAGCATTACTCAGAGACTCTTGCCCATAGTTTAGAATAAATGCTTGCATTTGGAAATAGAGCGTATCTCTTGTAAATCTTGCCTGTGATTCTCTGACATGTGGAGAGAACTTTATTTTAAGCAATGAATCAGAAAGTGAAAGACCAGAGAGCTGGAAGAGAGGGGGGAAAAAAGAATAATGATGAAAAAAAGTGAGCATTAGAATTAAAGGCAATCATGTAGAAAAATTCCTGACAACTCTAGTAGGCTGTGGGAGAAGAGATCCAGAGGTACAAAATCAGAAAGAAATAAAAGCAAAGCCTTTGTAAAGATCAGTGGAAATGAAAGGAGGGAACTGGAGCTAGATATATGCACTAAGCCTTACCTGTTATTTCAGGATGGCAAAGTCAAGCTACTCTTTGAAAACAGACTATTCAACACTGCTTATGTAGTCATGATTCCCGACCTGTTTGACTCTAAAGCCTAAATGAAAATCTCTCCAATCTGTTTCCCCTCATGGAGTGAAAAATTGTGACCTCCAAGCATCAGAAACAACCACAATAAAGTAAAGAGTCAGAGGTTTTATTCCTCCTAAAATCTATCACAGCTGATTAATTATTCTTGTGTTTAAGTGGAGTGCATTGAAGCATGTGTGCATGTATGAGTAGACCTAACATTCTTGCAATCACTAGGAATATGATTTCTTCTTATAGAAAGCAGCATGCATTAGCAATAAAACAAAACTGTATATGAGGAAGGGATATAAAGAGTGCAAGTAGTATTTCCAAATCCTTGTTTGTGCCAATTATGGCTTACTCTGAAAGGGGCGTGAGAGGGGAAGGAGGCCAACACCACCATAGGGGAAGGTTTGGAAATGCATTCCAAACCTCTAGGCTAGAGACAGAAGTTGCACATAAACTGGTATAAGTGATTAGAAACCAGTTCGAATCTGTAACACAACAGAAGTTCTGTGCACATAATGCATTTTTAAAATGACTGAAACCAGTTTAAGATGGATGGTTGGATGGTTGTGATATCAGATTGAACTGATTTAGGTTAAATCTGTTTATTGAACTTCTGTCCCAGATCCCCTTCAGATTCAAGTCAACTCACAGTCCCCTAGCATTCTGGGATACTTTGCACCTGCCTTGCACATCCCGTCTCACAGGGTGGGCAGGATAGCCTTGGCCCAAGCTGACTGCTTCAGCTGAGCAGGGAGTTGTGATCTAGTGCCCCCTACCTTTTGCCCTGGACAACTACAGGCATGTGGCTGCATTTCCAGAATCAAAAGTGAATGTCTGTTCGCTTGCATATCAGTTCAATCTATGCAGATTAGACTAACCTGTGAAGATTGAATCAATTCAGCCTCAGGCTTTTTGATTGTCTTTATATAGCTCTACACAATTCTGAGGCATATCTAGAAACATCATCCTAAGTATCCTGGTGAATGCTCACCTCTACTTATTGCATCCTCCTCCACCCACTTTGAAGCCCAAATACAAGAAAACTAAAAGGAATATAGGTTTGTCAAAAATGCATGCAATAAAAAGAACAACAATAAATATTTTCCTACGATCTCCTTAGAAGCCAAGTACAGACCCTGAAAAGACAAAGTCAGGACCAAGGACAGGGAATATCAGTAAATAGAGTGCTGTAAAAGGGTTTCTACCATACTGCACTGAATGCAGAGAAACAAACAGTAATATCATTCTTCTAGCAGTAATTGACATATTGTGGAAACGGCTGCAAAGAAATCCCTTTACAAGTCAATAAGTTCTATATTTCCCTCCCTCCACCCTATTTGTTTTTGTTTATTTTGCTGAGGAATTTTGCATGGAAATTAGATTTTGCTTCTTAGGAATTCATTTATTCCCGCTGCGGCTGCTGCTGCTGTCCTACCTCCAGTCATAATCCTCTGTTTGTTACACTTCATTTCTGCATCAGTGGATTATACTGGGTGGCAACAATAAAACAGGAACAGAGTAAGGTTTAAATTAAGATTCTTTTTTCAGGCTGGCATCAAGATACCATTTCACATCTGTATTCCTTCCCCAAAAGTTTTCTAATGCACCTAACATCATTTGGTCTACTATAATCTGAAGTGGGTTTTTTAAGTCAGTTATTGCCAATCATAGAAATTGCTTGACCATTTTATGATGTGGACAAAACCAAATAAAAAGGAAAATGAAATGAGGGTTTGTGTGACGTGGAGGAGATATTTATACTAAATTTCTGTCTTACCCTGTTACTCCTCTTTTGTAATCTCCATCTCTTTCCAATGATTGCTGCTTTTTGTTCCCATGTCTTACTGACTATGGATGATTCAGTTCAAACCACAGTATGAAATGATGAAAAACTTAAACTAGAAAAGCAAGGCACTTTCTACTGGTGAGAATTTTCAACCTGTGAAACAATCACACAAGGGAAGTCACAAAATGTCTGTTGGTGGACAGATTTAACAGTAGACAGGACAAAGCACTATGTAAGAGTCCCCAGTATTGTGTTTAAAAAAACTCTCCAAAAATAATTCAAAAACAATATTTTGAGGGCATATGTCATACTTCCCAGGGTACACAGTGTGCTATGACTTGTCACTGACATGCATTTGGGATGATTCACATAGTACACTTCTGGTTTCATTTAAAAGGCTGTGTGGTGTTACGAAAATGCTGAATTTAGCTGTGCGGAGTCAGATTATCAGCACCTCTATGGAGACAAGCTGTAGGACTGAGACCTTGAAAGACTATTATTGTTGATATTAAAGTGACTCAATCATTGCAACACATTGGATACAGGCTGTTAAATAGATGCATTTAATTCTTTAAATAAATGTAAGGCCAAATGCATGTTATTATTGCATTTTGCTTTCCTTTATATCACACGAGATATTATGACAGATATCAATCTAAATAAATAAATACATTTATTTGACAAAGACTTAGCTCACTTCTGAGAGCCTGAAATATACTTAATAAGTACCACTAAGTAATCAAGCTAGGTAAATAACCTAACAATTAACAATAATAAAAAAATAAAATATCAATGCAGTTCATTATTTTTGCCACTATTTAGAATCTGTAAAAAATATTATCTTGAACCAAATACTCTTGATAACATTAAGACTCCGAAATAGCAGTAAAATGTACCTAGGCTATAGGCCAAGCCATACAAAAACCCACAGGGAATGAATGCTGTCAAAATCAGCACTGTATTGTAATGGCAACATCAATTTTCTTTTTAATTTCTGTTCTCTGTGAGTTTGGTCTGTGAGCAAAGGCAGGTTACACTCTTTCTCAAGAGTCACTTGTAAACAGAAATGTATTTGATTGCTATGCACATCTGCAGTGGATTGCCTGGCATTTCTGATGCTACAACTGCCACCCAGTCAACCAATTAACAGAGTGAATCCCTACATTGACCTTGCCTGGCAGGCCATACTGGCCCAGCACTGTGAGCTTGCACTTGTGATTACATGGAAAAGGTAGCATAAGAGACAGTCACCTATGCTGGTAAAAGCTGTCCTGAAGCTTGCAGTAGGGCTCAGTCCTTCACCCACTCACTTGCACCAGAGTGGCCAGCTGGGGTCATCTGACCCTCCAGTTCTGCCATATAAAACCCTGCCCCAGAACAGGAAGTGTCTGGGCAGCAGGACTCAACCTGATCCCAGACTGCTTTGTGTCGCACCTTGAGAGCCTTAATTTCCACAGACTCCTAGGGCGAGAACGAACGCTCTCTAACTAATTTCTTTTTCCCGCACTAGGCTTTGATTT
>JAGPOW010000304.1:96489823-96602070 GCA_030014935.1 Caiman crocodilus
GGTATGAAGCTGGCTTCAGGTGTTACTACAAGGGGTTTGATTTCACTACGAGGGTTTGGCCTCTTAGGTGGTGTCATGAGTCACCGCCTACAATGCAATTTGCACACTTTGCTGTCCCCTTCAGCTTGTGTTCTGAGTCGGCTCCCTACTTGATCTCCTGGCTTCTTGACATGGCTTACTCCCTGAATCCACTCCCTGCGTGGTCCCCCTCCCCCAGCTTCCTCACTTGACTTATTCCTAAACCTAGTTCTTGGATTGACCTCCTGCCTTTCTGAACCAGCTTGTCCTTGAAATCTGCTCATCCCTCTTGTCCCTGGTTGGCACCTCAATCCCCAAGTGGCCCCACATCTCGCTGCCCACAATCCAGCATGATAGACAGTTGCCACAGTGGTATGTAAAGAGGTTTCCCCTTGCACACAGTTGAACACTGTCAACCAAACTTGAGCTTATGTTCATTTTCAGTGTTGGCAGGGGGCACTGGGCTGCCATTTACCTTTTGCAGACATGGGTTGAGTCCTTTAGGCATTGCTCCTCAACCTGTTGTACAAAACCCCAGTCAGCAGTAGCAATAGCATACAGAATATTAGTAACTATATTAAACTACATAGCTACTCAATAATGTGTACAGTAAAAAGAGCATATTATAGCAATACTAGTACTTCCTTCAGTGCAAGCTGCTTTCCACTAGCAATGCAACACACCACCATCTGTCTTTACTGGATATGAGTGCTAGCCTGAGAGTTTAAGGGATTTTTCTACATTTTTTCCCACAGCAAAGGCACAGAAAATATTTGAATTTTATTTTTTCAACATGTATTCAGAAACTTAATGAGGCAACAGTGTATACTGTAAAATCATTCAGTGGTGTCAAAACTGTTTTAAATATCTCCCACGTAGTACTTTCAGAAGGTGTGATCATTATAAAGGTATTTTGTAAACACTCAGCATTTTCCATTCTGTTCTGTAGCAAACCAGCTGGACCACAATCTTTTAAGCATGTTCTACTTCTTTGAACAATTATAGTGTAAATGTTTCTTCTCTCCTGTTTGCAAAGAGCAAACAAGAGTCTGCCATACCACATTTCAGTACTACTGAGGAATGATTTCAGATATGTTTAAATGAATTAAAAGATTAACTGAATAACACTATGAGATACTGGTTGTTGTTGACTATCAAAATCTTATGGGTAGCACTTTCCTTTCCAACTTACCCTGTTCCCACTAAATCAGTAGTTTATAGCAGTTTACCACCTCTGAAGCTAGGCCACAAGTCCTTTGTTTGCAATTTTTGTGGTCAGCATCACACTGACATTAATCAAATTGTTTCAATATCTTATTTTATAGCCAGTACCCTAACATGTAAAAGCAAGTACAGGAAAGGGTGGAGGCCTGACCATCCATAATATCAAATGCATGAATGCAAGTTATGAGTATGGAGGGCTCTGCTATAGAGCAGATGATGTTTCAAAACCAACAATCTGAGATCTCAGCTTTGAATACTCCAAAAAACCTTCCTTAACTGATCAAGCATTGAACAACTAGGAGTTCATTGTCTATATACAACTCTTTTGTACTTTGGGACAAATTATAGAGCACTTTGTAAAACTTCAACCATATAAGACCTCAGTGTAGTTCTTCACCTACAACTACCACTTCTTATTTTTAGAACAGGAAACACATTTATACCATCTAATGCCTCCTTTTAGACTGGCAGTTCTATGGACTCTCATTATGCTTCTGTACAGCACTTGATACAATAGCGTCCAACTGGGCCATGGAATTTAGGTGTTACTGCAACATATATTTTAAATAAATACTGCTACCTTCTGATTTCAGAAACTACAGAATCATTATACCTAATCTGTGTGGTATATTTACTCTGTACACACAACAGGTATATGAGATAATTAAGCTTATTATTATTATGTAAAACATGCCACTGACAAGTATTCAGAAAAGCATTAAAATAAGTGTTCTTGAAACTAATAACTTCATGTATATCCAACTGTGTGGCATCTACTCCACTTTTCAGGTTCCCAAAATGTATAAGCTCATAACTGTAATATATATGCAGATAAAAAATACAGGCCAGGCTATTTATATAGAAGAAAGAGCCATATAAATCAGCATAGAGGCAGGATTTCTTACAATGAAGACATAATCCTGACTTCTGCTTACTTCACAGGACTAACAGCACAGGAGACTGAAATCCCTTACAAAATTAGCAGGCAAAAAAGCAAGCAGAAGGAACCTTGTTATTGTCAGGATGGACGGCTATTTGAATTGTTCCTGTTAAAGCATTTGCTAATTTTCTTTTTTTTGCCATTTACAAATTGTCCATTAGAGCAAATAAATTTTACAGATTTGTTCATTATGTGATGAATATTTAGAGCTAACAAATTACAGTCTCTAAACTGCTTGTGAACAGCTCATTGTGGAAATTCATCTAAGAATCAAATATTTGCTGTTCAAACTGTGTAACTGACTAGTAACCAAAGTGGCATAGTAGTTTTAGTGTCCCCTAAGCTCACTTACAGAAAACAGGAGGAATTCTGAAGCATATCTTCAACTAAGGTCTGTAAATGCTACTTCAGTAATAATTACAGCACTAAAAATAGTTGTCATCACTAAGACATTTTCTGAGGGAGATGAACACAGCACAATCAGAGGTTTTAGGGTTTGATTCAGCAAAGCATTTAAATGTATACTTAAACTGAAGATGGCAGTTAACTAAGACCCAAGTTCAGCAAAATGTTTAAGCAAAATTTAAGCTGAAATCTTTGGAAAAGGAATTCATAAATACTGAGAATGGATTTTAGAATGCGTATTTTGGCATTTTAAAACCAAATTCATTATGGCATTAATCACTCAACAAACCAATTAGACAGTACAAAAAAAAATCAACCTGCTACAAGCTTCGACAGGTGCCAACTACAACAGGAAAAAAATCTGAAGGTGACTATTTATTCATGGAGCTTCACCCTCACTTTTCTTCCCATTGTAATTAGCGCAGTCCATCTCTGAGGGCTGTATCTTGAAGCAACTAGGTAAACTTGCATGTTCAAATGCTCTGCAAGCTACTGGTAGGAGCTGTAATTCCTGCTGGGTTACTGAAGGCAGACAGGCCCAGGGCTAGAGACTCGATGAAAAACAGTTCATTGATCCTCCAGGTTCAAGAGAGGATGAATTTAAGTAATTATCAACAGTCTTACCTTGTAAAAAAAAATCAAGTTACAAAAATACAGCAAAGCAGACAACAGTGTGCTGAAGAACGAGACCTAGTCTTGGCAGAAATGACAAATCTTGGTGAAAGCCATCAGGGACTGTGGGTTTCTGTTTAAGTAACTTTCTGGAACTTTAGAACATGAACTGAAAAAACAGAAGTTGTTAAGGTGATAAAAGAAGTGGACCAAAACAGTCCTGAAGTCTTCTGAATTAAACAATGCTGATGGCCAGGGGTCAACAAAACAAATATTTAAAAATCATAACCAAGATACATTATATTCAAGGAGCAAGCATCTCAAGGAACAAAAATTAATACTTAATGTTAATTCTTAATTCCAAAGCAGAAAAATTGCTTAGAGTGGGAGCCAATTAATAGCCAAGTACTCATAGTTGCAAAGCATTCTTCAGCTGCAGATGTCATAGCAGTTTGTAGAGGAAAGTAATTCCCATTTAGCAATGACAAAACAGACAAAGGTGAAATGAGGTTGCCCAAGATCACACAGCAAGTCACTTGCAGAGCTACAATATAGTCCTGATCTCCCAATTCCCTGTATAGTGTCCTGTCTTTAGGACACTTTTGCATCTCTAAATTTCCTGCGCTTATTATTTGCATAGCAACTTTTTAGGTTTCTCTCCATTCTTTCATCATGTTTCATCTTTACCAATCCCAACTATCCTTTCCATATTCTGCTCTGGGTTGAGTTGGTGAAATCCCCATGATGTCAATGGGGCAATATGGACTGCAGATCAACGCAGTCAGTTTTTCCATTATTGGTCTTCATGTCCTACAAGTACGCTTCACAATGTCTCTGTCAACTTACACGAAAACTGCACACAAATGAGGTAAATATGCTTAGCTAAATCACCACAGCAAACTATGAGGGACTAAATTAATGTTTTGCCTAAAGCTGTCAGGAGTGCCATGTTTTCCCCTGTTATTGCACAATTTACATGTTGTGTAGGGCAACAGAATAAAATGGAAAGCCATGAATTGCAAAAAGCCAGCTAAGAGCAAAAAACACAAATATCTCTAGTATATGCATCCCGAAGGAATACAGGGTAAAGCTGCTACCTAGCCAAATGATCAAATATTGGCTTTTAATTGTGCCTAATAATAGGAAAAATTTGAAGCATAAACAATTTTTTAAAATAATGAAGTAAAGATTCGTTACCATGGAGACATCATCAGTTGCCTTGGGGTTTAAGGGAAAACAATTAGCCTACAGGATAGTTTTCAAACACTTTTGTTCCAATCTTTTAGAGTTTTAGTAATGCAGTGATCTGCTGAAATAATTATTCTTGCTCTGTATTTTCCCAGCCAATATATTTTACTGCATGCTTAAAATTAAGTGAATATAGATGAAAACCTTTTCATTCAAGTTTTTTAACCTGAATTTATAAAAAGCAAGCTTTAAGCTTTTATTTCTTTATGGTAGATGCAAAAAAGCCAACTAGTTGTGACAGGAAACACTTCAATTCACTTGTGTTTCTCCAACCCTTTCTAAATTTGCACACATGCACATTTTTCTCTTTTATAAAGGCTGTCCCTGGAGGAAAAAATGTTTCACAGCTTGATTCAGGTGTTATATGCAAAATTGTTCTCTGATAATGTTCAGTTTGCAAATGACAATCTTCATTCAAAAGACAACAGAAGTGACCGTTGTGTAAATGTGTTTGCAACTACAAAACCTAGTCTTTTTGTTCCTTTAAAATAAAAGACCTATCTGGGATTTATGAAATGCAATCAGGGTTAGAGACAGAAATTACACATTAACCAGTATAAGTGATCAGAAACCAATTCAAATCCGTAATGCAACAGAAGTTCAGTGAACATAAACCTCTTTAAAAATAGAATGGAAAAGGACAGAGGGAAAGGACACTGTTGAGAGAGGCAAAAAATGCATAGATTAAGAAACTAGGAATAAACATTTTGAGGGATATTGGAGTTAACAGCTGCAGATAACAACTAGTCCAGGTAATGGGACAAGAATCCATAGGCTTTGCTGAGACCATGTGTAACACAATCCAGACTCTAGGCCTAGGGACAGAAATTACATAGAGACAGGTATAAATGATTGGAAACTGATTCAAAACTGTAACACAACAGAAGTCCAATGCACATAATCTGTTTTCAAAATGGCTGAGACCAGTTTAAGATAAACCTAGATGGATGTAGTTTCAGACGTAACTGATTTAGGTTAAATTAGTTTACTGAACCTCTGTCCCAGATCCCCCCCATGTTCGAGTTAACTCCACAGTCCCTCAGCATCCCAGGATGCTTTGCATCTCCCCTGCAAACCCTAGCTCCCCTCTCCCCCAACCTTAAAGTGTGGCCAGCTTATCCTTGGCCCAGGCTATCTACTCTCCAGCTGAACAGGGGGGCTGGTGCTGTAGCACTCCTCAGATTCTGGCCTGGGCCACTGCAAGTATGGGGCTGCATTTCCAGAATCACAAGTGAGTGTCTGTTCGCTTGCTTATTAGTATAAGCTGTATAGATTGAACCAATTTGCAAAGATTGAATCGATTTAGCCTCAGGCTTTTTGATTGTCTGAATTTAGCCCTAGTGTTTAACCTAATGACATTGATAGCACTACTTACTTGCTTCATTGAGCACATGCTTTCCTTGAAGTTGTGCTTATAACTAAGGTTTGGGGTTTTTTGCTGAATTAGGCCCTCTGGTCTCAAATACCAAGAATAATGTTATCCATATGTTCAAAGTACAGCCTAATTTTCAGTGTGTAAACCACATCCTTTGGTTTTGTCTATTCTTCATTTAAAAAAATAAAAAATAACTATAGCACAGGTCAGATTCTCACCTCCACTCTGGCTTCCTTCTGATGGATAAAAAAAAAACCAGCATTGAGAAGGATATGGCTGGGGGACAACCATGCAGGCACTGGAACAGAGGAATGCACTTGTTCAGGCTTCCATCTGAGGACTTTCTCACAAACTTGGCACAGAGATTATGCTAAGATGTGCTTTGGAGATGCTCCTGCCCACAGTGGGACTAAAGAAGGCTGCCATAACTTCCCATTTATTAAAAACTGGATGAATGTGCCATGCCGCTAGTTTGCTGCATCCTATGTACTTCTGAGACAACTGAGCCTTGAAGTGTCTAGTTGCTGTTAGTAGGTGCATGATTGATCTCAGAGTGCCTGATGTCTTCCCCTTGAAAAGAGACATGGCTGTTCAGTATCTCTAGTCCCTGCAACCAAACCCTGAGACACCCCAGTCAATTACATACATACTCTCAGAGTTCTACTGGGGTTCAGGACAGCTGCATTTACCAATTTAACCTCTTTGGCTTACAATAGTACGACCATTGTAACTACAGGGACTGTGGTTACAAAAATCTTAAGTGATTTTTTTAAAGAGTTCTAGATCTTTGAAAACTCATAGGAAGCCTGAGATAGAAACTTCTTTAGTTGAACTTCATGCAAATTCATTACAACAGAACCTTTGCAGGATATTAACTGTTTCAACAAAATATTCATCAGGAAAAAGTTTTTCAGATCCGCAATGGAATTTCTAAAATATACACCAGACCAGAGAATTGTTTGTAGGTCAGGGTATGCATTTTTGGCATGGGAAACTCAGGCATGCCCTGCCTGATACAAAGCTAGAAGCTTCAATACTAGAAGCTTCAATGTGTGATTTCTTACACCTCACCCTGCTTGTCAGGCTGTGGACAACTCAGGCATGGTCATCTTCCTCTATTTTTTTTTGTAAAAATAAAAATCTCAAAAAGTCTTGTTGCAGGCAAAGAAATATTCTGAAATCTTGGAAGGATTCATACACGGTGAAACAATTTCTTGCCCAGCTTCAACTAAAAGCCACTGGCTCCCAAAGGCAGCATCAATAATGACCCTCCATTATAGTCCTTCATGATATCACCCTTCCAGGACAGAGCAGCTATCTGGATTGTAGATTAGCAGACTGCTCCCAAACATAGACAGTGCTAATACTTGTACTCTGAGCACAACAAAGAATTTGTCATTTGATACAGATTAGGGGTGGACCAATAGAGATTTTTGGGGCCGATACCAATAGACGATATTTAAGGAGGCATATCAGCTGATACGGATCTGATTTCTGACACAGCTGCCTCCAGCTGGTAAGACCAGTGTTGTGGAAGGGGAGCAGGGAGGAAAGGGGCATGGAGGGACAAATATCAAGGCCCAAATGGTGAAAAAGAGGGCAAGGGCAGAGGGAGGTGCTGCCCAGGTGGAATGGAGGGGAGAAGTCATGGCTCATGGGGGGAGCAGAAAGCGGCTCCCACTTCTGCTTGCATCACGGGAGAGTACAGGGGGTGTGTATCCTCTGGATCTACATGGGATGGAACAGGCTGCAGCCAGGGCTGCGCAGGGCTCTTCTCAATGAGGGCTAGGGCTCAGAGTGGGTGCTAGCGGTGCTGAGAGGATGCTGCATCCACCCCAAATTTCACTGCTGCTCTGCTCTGCTCTGCTCTCAACACAGGTGCCACCAGCCACAGCCCTAGCTCAATGCCCTGCCTCCACCTACACGCCAGGAAGAGTCAGGACTGCACCAGGTGCCTGGTAGCAGTGGTGCTGAGAGCAGAGCAGCAGCAAAATTTGGGGTGGACGCAGCATCCTCTCAGTACCACCAGCACCTGCTTCAGGCCTAGTCCATGCTGAGAAGAGCCCTGTGCAGCCCTGGCTGCAGCCTGCCCCACCATGAACAAATCTGTGGGGCACATGCCCCCACCCATGCCCTCCTGGGGTGCAAGCAGTGGCAGGAGCCACCTCCCTTCCCCACGAGCCATAGCTCTGCCCCCCCATTCCACCTGAGCAGTGCCTGACCCTGCCCCCTTCCTCACTGCAGGGGCCTTGATTGGTCCCCCTATACCTCTTCCCTCCCCTCTCCCCTTCCACCACACTGGACTTACTAGCTGGAGGCAGCTCTCTATTCTGCTGGCTCTGCTCCTCACTGCCTGAGTTCTGCACTGCGGCTGCATATAGTATGGGCATTTATCAGCCAAATTATTGGCCTAATTGGACCAATATCAAATACAGCCAGTTTTTTTTTACCTCAGTACTGATTCAATATCGGACCAATGAATCAGTGCATCTCTAATACAGACATATCTCATTTTCTACAATTTAGTCCCAGGACTGCTCCCATCCAGCTCAGAATCAGGAGGGCTCAAAGGAATCTTAAAACTGCCACAGTCCACCACCTGTGGCTAGTCTGTGAACCCCTTGCAATCTCTATTAGAGGCAGCTCTCATCTTCTACTTCCAAAAGGCAGAACTAGCCCTAAGACTCACATCAACAACATGTAGTTAGGACTCGCAGCTCATTTCTCTAAATCAGTGGTGCTTAACATCTCTTGCCTTGCAGGTCAGATGAATGGTGTGGTGTCAGTCCCTGAAATTGATCCAGCACAAAATCAATCTGCAGGCACAATTCAGCATGCTGGCACAACCATGTACAACACATGTGGCCACAGCACAACTGTTCATGTTAGATCAATTGCAGAGAGGCTGCACACTGGCACAATCCGGTGTGCAGGGCAATGTCATCTGGACCTCAGGGCTCCCTGAAGGTCCAGAAATTTAGCAGCAGAGGGGCAACAGCAATAGTTACTGCTCTGGTTCTGGGGGCAATCAATGCTGCTACCTCTCCCCTGGCACCAAAATTCTGGAGCTTGTGGAGAGACCCACTGGTTGGATGACACAGCTCTGCAGGCCAAGGTTTGAGCATGACTGCTCAAAACAGATATCATTCCATAGCAGCATCAAACTGATATGGGGATGATTTTTCAAACCTTGCTACTAAATGTGGCCTGATTTGCAGAGATGCCTTGCATTGTTCAATGATGTCAGTGGGACTTTTGAATGTGACAAACTTTTGAAAATCAGAAAACTATTGCTGAGGAGCTTTATCATGGATTTAGAAGCCTAACTTTAAGGTTATGGACAAACATTCAAAAAAGCCCAAGGCTGAATTGATTCAGTCTTTGCAGGTTAGTCTAAACTGCAGAGATTAAGCTGAGAAACAACTGGACAGACACTTACTTTTGATTCAAGGAATGGAGTCACATGCCTATAGTGGCTCAGGCCAGAAACTGGGGGGTACTAGAGCATGGCTCTCTCGCACACAGCCAGCATGGGCTGTGTTCACTTCCACTTCCTGCTTCCCCAAGGTCTCTGAGAGTTGCAGTCCAGAATTATAGCAGCAGGACTCTGCAGGGCTGCTCATAACTAGGGATCTGAGTTTTCCATTTCCCATGGAAAAGTAGAGAAAACCACGGAGTTCCTTTTTTTTTTTTTCAATTGGAGAAAACATGGATATCCCTTTTAGCAGAGAAATCCATGGATCCCCACTTTTGCAAAGAGTTCTTGCAGGCTGGTGCAGTTCCACTGCATGCGAGGCCCCGTTCCCCACTCCCCAGCTGGGTAGCACGTATGTGGCCTGCATATGGCAGCTGCCACTGCACTTCTGCTGCCGTGCCCTGTGGCACTTGCCTGCCAGGCCGTGCAGGTGGCCATGGGGTGGTAGCTCAGGGTGCAGTGGCAGAATTGCAGTGGCAGCCTCCATGTACAAACCCCCCATCAGGACAGCTGGCATTTGTGTGGCCCGCAGAGTGACACCCCTGCCCTCACCCTCTAACCCTGCTCTTGGGAGTGGGTACAGGGGTAAACTCCTCACCCCCCCCTTCTTGATCTACCACCCCAACACATTCCCTTTCCTCTGCCCTACCTTGCCCCTTCCCCACCCCTCGCACACACACTTACCTGCTGGTGTGGATGTCTGCGGGTCTGGGGGTCCTTAATTTTTATCACAGATTTTGGGTTTTTAAATCAAAGAATCTGCAGTTTTTAAAATCAGAAAAAACCAGGATCCCTGCTCATCGCCTTGCTCATTTCCCCTTTTTTAAAATCAGAGAAAACACAGATTTTCCCTTTTAGAAAAGAAACCCATGGATTTTCCCCATTTGCAAAGAACTCTGTAGGCTGGCTGAGTTCCAACATCTTCCAGGAGGGAAAGGGTGGGGACACTCACACTTACTGGAGGCTGCTTCAGGTGCAATGTTCTTGCTTGAGGTAAGTGGGGCTTGAGGGACAGGGAGCTTTGTAGCAGGTCAGTGCCCAGCTGGGGAACCCCCAAGCTGGGGCTGAGAGAGCAGGGAGACTGCGAGCTCCAGCCCCCGGCCAGAGCACTTCAGGGGCTGCAAACCTCTCCTGCTCCTGGCTGGAGCCCAAGCTGGCTGGGGGCTGAGGGAGCAGGGAGGTTTGCAGCCAGCTGAGCACTCTGGCCAAGAGTGGGGCGGGGAGGCATTGCAGCCCTAACCCTCCCCCAGGCCCTCTAGAGCACAGAGTGTGCAACTGGCATGGCAGGGCACATGTAGGAAAGCTGCCTGCTGCTGCTCCTGCAAAATCCAAGCTGCCCTGGCCATACTTCCTCTATGTGCACAGAGGCAGTGCAGGTTTGCGCCCTTAGCTGCTGCCCCCACCTGCAGAAGCATGGCCAGGGCAACGTGGAGCTCACAGCAGCAGGCAGCTTTCATGTGTGTCCCATCTGTGCACTGCCACACCACTGTGCTCTGAAGAGTCTGGGAGAGGGCAGTAGGGTGGGAAGCATGAGCCTGCAGTGTGCAACTGCCCTGCACCCACCCCTCACAGATTTGGGGGGTACAGGTCCTACCTGCTCTCCAGGAGTCCATGCTGCCACCGGGTACCAGCCCTGTCCGAGCCCACAGCAGGTTATGCTCCTTCTACAACAGCCACTGCCTTCTGTTAGGGGCAGGAGGCCACAGACCTGGCACCCTGGCCCCATAGCCATGGCAGCTGGGGCCCGCTCCAGCTGGGCTGGGGAGCTGGGGGGGTGTTGTAGGAGCCATTTAAAACCCCCAAAATCCATGGTTAAAATTATTAGAGAATTTGCAATTTATTTTATCATGGAAAAAACAGGATCCCTGCTTATCACTTCTTCCTGCTTTCAGGTGCCTGTGGGATTTGTAGTCCACAGGTCACAACCAGCAGTAAGTTTTTAGCAGGGCAGAGCACCTCTGTACTCAGGGAAAGGAAGTTTAACCCCCCTCCCTGCCCCCAGACCCGAGCCAGGGTTTGCCTGAGGTGGCAGAGCAGTTCCTCTGCCTCTGCCGAACCCCAACACCAACCCTTCTTTGCTGGAGCAGAGAGTACAGCTCAGCCAGGGCTGGAAAACATGCTGGGATTCTGAGGGACTGTATTTTAACTTGAACCAGGAAGGGGTCTGGGACATCATTTTCATAACTTATTTGGGTCAAACCAGTTTAAAGTCTGATATTACATTCAACCAGGTTGATCTTAAACCAGTTTCCGCCATTTTGAAACTGGTTTATGTGCACTGAACTTCTGTTCTGTTACAGGTTTAAACCAGTTTCTGATCACTTAAACCAGTTTATGTGTAACTTGCATCCCTGGCCTAAATGCCTGGATCTGTGAAGTCTGATCTAGAAAAGCAGTGTGTTGCTTTTCCATGTTAGCTACATAAGCCCTGTGAAAGCAAACAGTAACATTTAATAATAGTGTAATATTTATGTCTTCATTTGTAAAAAGGTCATGGGAGCACTTAGAACAAATGTCTGTCATTTTTATTCATGTTAAGTAACGCTCTGCTCCCTCAGAAGTTCCAGTGAAACAATTCATAGCAGAAGCTGCTATTCAAGGGGAGTATGAGTGACAGAATCCCTTTCTTGCCTTGCCCTGTGATGTTTATAACAAATAAGGCTATAATAACTCTCTAAACATCTAACATACTTGTTAACAAGTTTGTGAGTTATATTCTTCCCAGAAATGGATTGAGTGCCTGATTTTATACTTTTATGGACTTTCTAAAATTATTTGTCTGTACAGTATCAGCATGCATAATGTCACACATTATTCCCACTTTGTACAAAGCACAAAACCACACAAGGTATAAAAGTAGTATAAAATCAATGTACAAATGTACCTCCATCCATTTCCATTTCTGTAGTGGAGACAGGTGAGATTGCTACCTGATGTGCACAGCAACCTGAAAAACAAGTGAAGAATGAGTTTAAGTGGGCTGATAAATGAAGCCATCTGTAACTTATATTATGAATCAGAAAAATGTGAGATTAACTGTGAGCATCACTATACATTCTGAAAACAGAACCATATTGAAGATGAATGAACGAAGCAGATGTTTAAGCGTGTAACGGTAAAAAAAAAAAGCAGAATGTAGCATGTGTGGCAGTTACTCCAATACAAACTCCTCTGAAGTCATGCAAAGTATCTAAATGTCCCACTCTGCTTTGTTAAAAACAATGTACAATTAACTCGCTTTATAAATACCTGTTAATGAGAAGTCACTCCAATTTCTGCTAGAAAGCAGTCAGTGAAATATATAATTGGGGTCCAAAACAGAAAATAGCAGTGACCATTAGGCCTGTGTGAAGTGGCTAATATTTGCTTCAGATTTGGATTCAGCCAGTTCAGGGGACCGTGATTCCATTCAGTGATTTGAATCACTGTCCTGAATCAATTTGGCTGAATCTGATTCAGAGATTCAGCTGCTGCTAAATCAGTGCAATCACATAGGCCATATTCCCTGCCCACTCTCAATGGCTGCCCCACCCACCCCAGCTCCCGACTCTTTTTTCCCCAAAAAAAGCTCCCACTCACTGGCTGCTGCCCAGCAGGGGGCAATCCCCGCTGCCCTTCGCTGCCCCATGCTGCGTGGGGGGCCTGCATGAGCCCTCAGAAGCCTGAGGCTGCTGTAGCAGCTGGTGAACCCGGGGGGGTTGGCTTTTTTCCTTAAAGTGCTAGGACCTGGGATGGGTGGGGGTTGGGGGCTTGTGGCAGAGCCCCCCATGCAGCGTGAGGCAGTAGGGGGCAGCAGGGATTAAGCCCCCTTCCTAGCAGCACCCGGTGACTGGGTTTTGTTTTTTTTAAAAGGCTGGGAGCTGGGGCCTGGTGAGGCAGCCTTGGGGGGAGCAGGTAGGGGATGGGGCCTAGCAGACCCCTCATGGCAGACCCCCCATGGTCCCCTCCCGACTCCTCCAGCCCCTCCGACCCCTGCCTCCTACTTACTAACTTGGAGTCTGAGTCCAGCCACTGAATCAGGCTGAATCAAATCAGCACCTGAAGCTTCACACAGCCCTAGTGGCCATTATGACACATCAATTAATTTTAGACAATTAAGTCAGTATGTGCAGCAGCCAAAATAAATGGAATTATGCAAATACTAAGAAACTTATCTATATATCTCAGGTAAAGCTCAGAAATATTTAAATGTTACCTGTTAACATGGTTTTTACATGTTCCTTTTTAGAAGATTTTTGAGCCAGATTGTGCCTATAATTGGGCATACAGATGTTCTTCCCACTTCTGATACTACCCTCCTATACAAAGTGGACTAAAATTAATATATTGAGGCAGAATGGGTGCTACTGCTAACAAAAAATAAGGGAAACTCAAACGTACATTTATATCATCATGTGACTTGTGGTTTCACACAAAGGTACTTGAAAATGTAAAACAGACATGGAAAAATAATGGATTAAAGGATTTAAAAGCAAGATAGCTGCTGATTTGTCTAACATTTCTGAGAGAAATAAAATATTTTCCAGGTTTTTTATAAAAAGTCATTTCTTATTACAGGAAATTGAACCAAGGTTTGTGGAAGAAAGAACATGTGTAGCAGCCAAACACATTGTTGGCTTCTGAAATGATGATATCCCCTCTACTCCCCACCCTATTCACAAAAGCCTATGATGATGCTGAATCTATTAACACCAACAATCTGTCCTTCACCTAGAGATGCATAGGAAGACTGATAAGAGCTTCTTAACCTACATCTCAAAATTCACCTAGATGTTACAGTGTAGATCTAATTATCCACTATTAGTTAGGTCTTTTGAAAAGAGAACACATTCCCAAACAAAACACCTAAGAAATGAATCAGCCAGTCTAAAAGCTGCTATTATATTCTTTTAACACCTAAAATGAAATGGACTATTTCTAGCTATTAGATCTAACTAAAATCTTTATATTTCTAATACTTTATACCCTCCTTTAATCTTGTAAACCTATTTCAAAAGCAAAGCAATTAGCTCCAATACATCTTCTCATATCATGTAATATAAATAAAGGAAAACACATTTCCATTAGTGGATTTTCACTATAATGACAGCAACTCAGCCTTTTTTTTTCTTGTTGCCTTTGAACAGGACTATAAACTGATAGACTATAACTCTGATCTGAATATGCAAATAATAAGTACATCTGAGCCTTTGTCTAATTAGGTGAAATAGGGATAAACTCTTCATTTATCGAATAGAGATAACAGCATTCATTGTGAAGTACTTTAAGATCATATGGTGAAAGACAGCAAGTACATTAGCCTTATTATAATAATTACCGTTGTAATGCAGCCTGAACGTCAGTAAAATAATCACTTATGATATTTCACAACCTTTCTTTAACAGTATTTTGTTTCTTAAAAAGAAGCAACAATTGTCTTGTAACACTATATAGGCCATCTCTACCCTGAAAACTGCAGGGTAGCTTGGGTATACCTAAGTGATACCCAAGCTAACAGTTAGGATACCCAAGCTAATATATTCAGCTTCTCAGCAGGCAAATAAATTCATGCTGATCTCTTGGAAACTACATTTTATGAATGTGTCGTATGACTTTAGCATAACTTTAACATTAAGAGTTGAAAATCTGGAAACCTTAACTTTTGTTGGTGATTTTCTTATACGTCTAATATCCAACAGATCTTCTGTTAAAAAGGGCACAAAATTATCTTAGCCAACTGGAAAAATCCTTCTCTTGATTCCTTTCCCATGTTGTTTGATACCAATGTGCTTTATGTGCTGGGACCTTGCTTGCTGGACAGGGGCATGCTGGCAGTGGATTGTGGCCTTGTTCCAGATGATTGCAACAGTGACAGCGTGGTCTGGAGGTGAGGCAGAGCTCTGATCCACTGCCTGCACACCCCTGCCTGGAGAATGAAGGCTGAAGATTGCAGCTCTGTCCTGGCTCCGGACCACACTGTCATCACTACAAGATCCAAGCTCAACTGTGGAGCAGCTTCACACCCTGCTGTGTGCCCTGCCAGTACTTCTGGGGACAGTCACCGTAGAAACCTCGGCCCTGCGCTATCACAGCGCAACTGCTGCTGGGGTCTTCATGGAAACATGTGAGCAGGGGCTGCTGGGAAATGGAATCCACCACCAGCCAGAGCCAGCCTATGGGCTGGACTTCACCCGCCCCTGGTCTAACCTCAATTTTTATTTACCTTTACCTACTGCCCAAAATTTTAAAGTGCAAGTCAGAGCACCCATAGCTCATCAGCCTCTAAGGGCAGTCTCCCATCTTTCTTAATACCATCAAGGTTTGGCAGATGTGGCAGCAGAATGTGACCCTGAGTGGCTGGAGTGAGAGCAGTAAGGTGATGACCAGGGGATCATGATGGCCTTCAGAGAGCATGCTATCACAATAAACCACTTAGATTAATGCAGACATTAGTTAAGTACTGGCTGTATAACTGTTTAAGGCCACGGTGCTCAAACTTTTTGGCCAGCGGGCAGTACCTAAATCCTCCATGGGTCATATCAAGCAGGGTGCTATCTCACCACACAGGTAAAGGGTGGCAGGGGCAACCCAGCCCCAACCCAGCACAGTGGAAAGGGGCCTCAGCTGGCCCCAATCTGGCCCAATAGCAGGGGACACTGTCACTCAGGGGGTTGGGGAAGGGAGTTGTGTGCTCCCTGGTGGACCCACAAATAGACCAAAAGTACTTCCAGTCCACTTCTAGGTTTGTCGCTGAGCATGTGGAGGGCCCCCGCACTCTCCATGAGCCCCAGCATCACAGCATTCACAAGTCACGCTGATACCTCAAGGTATATAGAAAAAAATTTTAAAACTGTCTATGGCTGAATCACTGATTCTCTGAATCAGCATCGAATCTTCAGATTCAGTCAAAATGAATCAGTGGCAGTCATCTGCATCAACTAAATGAATCGCTGTCCCTGATTTTGGTCAAATCCAAATTGAATAGGGCCTGCTTCACACACGCCTACTAGCAACAACATCATGGAAATTTCCTGCATTGGTCTAGTAGGAGAAAAGTATTAGCTGCCATCTGCACTATTTAACCTATCTACTAAGAAGATCAAAGGTCTACCTGCAGCTACCAACCTTTAAGGCTACCATGGTTCGAGCTAGTTTCTGTAGGTAATGGCACACAATATAGTAAATATGGCTAACATCACATCCACCCACCTTTGATTTCCCCAGCACAAATGACCAGGTATCCATTTACAGGTGTGTGCTATTTACAATATCACAGACTCAGAAGTCTAAGATTAAAAAAAAATCTAATTATAGAAATTCTAGCCACACTTTGTTCCAAGAGCTAAGAATCTTATTTTGTTTCTTACGTAATTAATTTTCAGAAATATGAGTATGGACTTACTTCAAATAATTACTACTCTGAAAATGAATAATTGCATATTAAACAATATAACTTCTTGAATTTTCCATCTTGAAAGATGTTTAATCAAAGTAGTGGACTCTGTATGTGCCAGCATATTTTTGGAACAATTTGAAAACTGCCATGGGGAAAGTACATTTTTATCTATATCTTTTGTCTACATAGACATGTCTGATTTTCTGAAAGTATAGGGGAAAAAGCCCACAGATTTTTTTCAAATATGCTATTATTTCTTTAGGAAAATGGGATCATATCTTACTATATTCAAGACTGCTTAAAGATAAAACTTCAAAAATATTCTGTCACTTTATTGATAAAATAAGTCAAACCCCATGTCAATTACAAACCAACAAAGGATGTCTGGTTATACAGACACTGACTCAGAGCATGACTGGACAAGATATTATATGAAAGCAGTAAAATCAACCTGGAAGTTCTACTTTACCTGATAAAATACTTATTACAGAAAATAACTCTTTTCTCTTTAAATAGCTACATGACAGACACATTTTGGCTTGTTTTCATTAGACATGAAAAATATCATATTTGGTAGGTCCCAGCTACATTAAAAGGTATTTTCAAACTTTCTAAAAGAGCTATCTAAATTATCATTGCGTATATTCACTAATAATATCAGCCTAAATGACAACTGCCAGATAATTTAAAAGTTCATTTACAACATTCACATCTTATTTTCATGTGTCTCATTCTATTAAAGCAATAATCAACAATTTCACATCTGGGAAATTAGTAGGTGGTACTTGAGGAAGAGTCAAAACAAAAAAATAGTAAGAACTGATTACATCACAGTGTACATACTTATTAAAAGCATATCTGTGACATAAAAAGTATTTCCCCGAATCTAAGATTTTTAGTATAAGAAGCAAGAAAGTGGCAAATCTTGGTAATTTTTCTTATGGTGCCTAATTTTGTACATACCTCTAGGGTATTAAAACAATACTATCATTATCTTGGCTTCTAAATGAAAGATGCTTGCAAACAATTTCCTATCACACTATATAAATGGCATCTATCAAGAGTCCAATATAAATACTATCCAAAATTGTTATTTCAAGAATGATTCTGAATCTCAACAGGCAATTAAAGCCCTGATACATACACACCCATGCTAAGTGAATACCTACTGAGCTGGATAGAAATTCCATGTCTTGCCTCCTCTTCTTCCTGATTATGTGCATTTCATATTTTTTTATTATTAAGAAAGCACCTGCCATTATTGTGCCCCATGCTCCTCCTCAAAAAGGCAGGCAAGTATCAGTTCCCCATGCATCCTGAATTTTGCCCTCACTGGTGAATTATACCCAGAATAATGTGCGAGGCAGATTTTTGTGAGTGATATCTTTTACTGGACAAACCATATAGTTGGAGGGATATACAGTTGGTCCAACAGAAGATAAAAATCTTTGCCTTACATTTTTCCTGAACTATCCTCACCACATTACCACCACATACCCAGTCATGTGCATTTTGAAGTTGTGCAGCATCTCTACTTTCTTTTTAAAATTATGGTATGATACAGAAGTATTCAGCTGTGGTAGCTACATAATCTAACCCTGCTCTGCCTTCTGCCTAAAACATATTAGTCCTCATATCCATACAGAAAACCTCAAAAATGTAACAAAGTATAAATTGTGTAACCACAGTTGCCTGTCTGAGTTTGCAAGCAGCCTAAAAGAAAAAGCATGTGAGGTATGCCTTATACATCTCAATCAGGGCCTCCTGACCTCCTTACTGAAGAAAAAAAATATGAAGAAAGAAGTAGGACGTAGAAAAACACCAAGACTTTCCTCCAAATTGAGATTATTTTGACATCCTGTATTTTTACTTGCCTCTCTACCTTCCACATAAATTAAGGGTTCCACAAACTTCTAGCAGAACCACATAGTCAAATGGATGGAAGCTTTTGTCTCTACTCTTCCTTCTTGCATCCTACCATCAGCAATGCCAACTGTTTTGTAAATTACAGATACTTCTTAAAAAAATAAACAAAGCTAAAATACCTCTTCATGAAATCTGTAAAAAAAAAAAGGAAGAGCCATACATTAAAAAAACCTAAGTATTCAGAACTTGATTGAAGCTCCATTGTTGGAAAAAACCTGGAGGCAGAGTTAAAGCACAGACAAACAAAGCAGCATCACCTGATATCTGAGTAGAAACATAGCACTCTTTGGAGTGCTTGGAAAGGCTTTGTGGCTCATAGGAATCTCTATAGCTCCCTCTCCCCCTTCCTAGCAATGTGTTGCTGCTGCATTCCATCATCAACATGTCACCCCAGTAAGTCACAGGCAGGCAGACAGTAATCTTTTGGTGGCCCACGATGTGATGGGGGAAACAGAGCTGGGGGGAGGGTTAGAATGATGCAGAGTTCATTCAGGGGGTACCAGGATGCAGGGTAAGTAGGGGACCTCAGGGTGTGTCAGCACAGTGTGAAATCAATGCTGCAGTAAAGCAGGGTTGCCAATCCAAGAAATATTTTCTGCTGACAATCTGAAAACTTTTTACTGACAACAAAACATTTTTACTATGACTAGAATTAAACTACTAAATTTGAACCCAACCTTCATCCAGAGCCTGGAAGAAGGGGTACATCTACATTGTATAAAACATGCCACAAAAAGTTTGGTTGTCAGTAACAGATTTGTCTTGGGTTGGCAACCCTGCCAACCATTCTCTCTGGATTCCTGTCACTGCATCTACATCCGCGTCAGAGCTATCATGGAAAAGGTCTCTCTTTTCAGTAGCTCTCCTGGAACCCTGGCTTAGAAGGCATTTCTGTATCACAAAAGGCTAGTTAGTACACTGCATGGACTTTTAAGTGTATTCCTTACAGCAGGAGTGGGCAAAATATGGCCCATAGGCTAGATTTGGCCTGTGGAGAGGCTTTGTCTAGCCTGCAGTGGGTCCTTTGGTCCTACCTGGCTCAGGGGTCACCCGGCTGTGGCATAGCTTGCTGCCCTCTGGGCATGCAGCGGGGCTGGGGAAGATCTGTGGTTAAACTGCCTTCCTAGGTAGCCCAGGCAGTAATTGCTTCTTCTGGCTGCTGCCACCACTGGCCTCAGCCCTGTGCTACCAGCAGGAGCCCACTCCCCCGAACTGGAGTGCCCCATAGCTGCTCTGGACTCATCCGTCCAGGCTTAGCAGCAGTGGCAGCATCAGTGTTGGATGAGCAGACACTGTTGCTCAGTGCAGGAGAAAAGCAGCCACTCTCCCTCGCCACTGCTGGGCAGTTCTTAGTACAGCTGCCTGGAGCCCGCACTGGGCTACCCTGCATCACTGCCACCCAGGCTGCCCTGTGACTGCTCTGTACCATCACCACTGCTGTGTTGGGCAGTCCAGAGGCAGTGGTGATGATGGTGGAGCCACAGGGCAGCCTAGTGCAGCAGTGACACCTGGCATGGGCTCCAGCCAGATGGTTGCACCAAGAACTGCCTGGCAGCAGCAAGAGGAAGGGGCCACTTTTCCACTGTGCTGAGCTACGGTTTCTGCCTGGAAGCTGCCGCTGTTAATCCTGGACAGAGCATGTGTGGGACACATCAGGTTGGGACTGTGCGCATGGGTTTCTAGCACTACCACGAGGCTGGGGCCAACACCAGCCAGAAGGAGCAACCTCAGCCCCACTGCATGCCCAGGGGGCAGCAAGATGCACCTAGGCTGGATGATATGGAGCAGGTGCGGGGTGGGGCTGAGGCTGCATGCTGTTGGTGGTGGTGGGGAGGAACCACAGGGTGCACAGGCTCTAGGCCACTGTGGGATGGGGGTGGGTTTAGGTGCTGACCAGCTCAGGTGGGCTCCCCCTGCACAATGCACCATGCCCTTAAACATTCCCCTACAAATCCCACAACCACATCCCCCCCACACACAATCACACACCCTGCAAACACTGCACTCACCCACATTCTCCCTCACACACCCCATACATGCACCCATGTGCCTCTGGAAGGAACCCTGATCACTGCTATATGCACACACCTCACCACACACACATACCTACACAAACACCTTCTGCCACCCTCCCACTTCACACACCCAAGAGCCCCCCACAAATCCCACACCTATCCACCCAAACCCTCTCATACCTTCTGCAATATATAAGAGTAAGATTTCATTTTGAACTATTATGCAATCACCTCTATATACACACAGTGCAAACACACACAAATCAGGACAAAATATTTTTTTGAACTAAAACTCAAATATATTATTGTGGATGTTTGATTTTTAGTATAATATTTTTTCTAGTTCCAAGATGGCAAACCTGCTTCCTAAAGAAGTATGTCCAGGGGCAAGGAAAAGGACTTCTGGTGGCAAAGGTCAGGGGCTAGATGGTGGCACTTCCAGTCCCAAGATGGCAAGACGGGGTCGGGGTGCTTGTCAAGAGGTGGGACCACCCTTGTGGCCCTCGACAGCTCACCAAAATTCATTAAGTGGTCCTCCAGCCAAAATAGTTGCTCGCCCATGCCTTACAGGGATTGACAGTGATTATAGCTTGTTCCCTGTCTACCGTTGCCATCCCACAAACTTGCTTGGGAGAATCAAGGTATAATACAAGTTTAAGACATCTCTATCATTTGGCCTAGATCATCTATACTGACACAAGTAGTTTCCATTCAGCAAAGACAGGGAAGTGAATTCTAGAGAGGCCCTCCCCATTACAGAACAGGGACAAATCCATACAAGAACAACACTTTGCTAAAGATCACCAGAACATCACCAGACAATAACTATCATGAAAGAAATTCTTCAATGGCACTTTACAAGAGCAGCTAAAGCAATGATATTACCTGGTCTATTTAATGCCAACAGCTCATGTTTACATAGCAAACCCCTTTACTCCTTGAGGTGTCATCTGCTACTGCTGAGAACAGTCTAGCTCTACCCTCTTTCAAATCTCTATTCGTGGAGTTGAAAGCTACTATTAAATCCCATCTTGGTCTTCTTTTCTCTACACTAAATAAGCTCAGTTTCCTCAGTCTTTCTTCATAAGGCATGTTCCCCAGCCTTCACATTATTTTTGTTGCCCTCTGCTGGACTCTATCCCATTTGTCCATATCCTTTCTGTAGCAGGGTACCCAAAACTGAACACAGTACTCCAGATGTAGCTTCACCAGTGCTGACTAGAGAGTAATAATCGTTTCTATTGACCTACTGGCAACACACGTACCAACGCAGCCCAGTATACCATTAGTCTTCTTGGCAAAAAGAGTACACACTGCTGGCTCATATTCAGCTTATTGTTCACTGTAACCCCCAGGTTCTTTTCTGCAGAGCTGCTGCCCAGCCAGCCAGCCCCGAGCTGCACCAGTGCATGGGATTGTTCTGTCCTAAGTGCAGGACTTTGCATTTATCCTTGCTGAACCTCATGAGATTTCTTTTGTCCCAATCCTCCAATTGGTCACTCTAGTATCCTAGCCCTACCCTCCAGCATATCTACTACTCCCCCCAGATTGGTGTCATCTGCAAACTTGCTGAAGGTGCATTCTATGCCATCTTCCATGTCACTGATGAATACATTAAGCAAAACTGGTCCCAGGATCATCCCCTGGGGTATTTCACTTGATACCAACTACCAATTAGACATCAAGCCATTGACAACTACTCTTTGAGCCTGATGCTCCACCCAGTTTTCTATCCACCTTACAGTCCAATCATCTAGCCCATACCTCCTTAGCTTGCTTGTGAGAATCCTGTGGGAGATTGTATCAAAAGTCTTGCTAAAAATCAAGGTACACCACATTCACTAGTCTCCCCACATCCACAAAGCCAGTCATCTCATCACAGAAGGCAATCAGGTTGGTCAGGCATGACTTTCCCATGCTGGTGACTTTCCCAGGTTGGTGAATCCATGCTGACTATTCCTAATCACCTTTTTCTCCTCCAAGTGCTTAGAAATGGATACCTTGAGGACCTGCTCCATGATTTTTCCAGGGAGTGAGGTGAGGCTGACTAGTTCATAATTCTCTGAATCCACCTTCTTCCCTTTCTTAAATATGGGCACTGTGTTTGCTTTTCCCTGTCATTTGGGACCTCTCCTGATCGCCATGAGTTTTCAAAGATGATGGCCAATGCCTCTGCAATCACATCAGCCAACTCCCCCAGCACCCTTGGGTGCATCACATCCAGCCCCATGGACTTCCACACATCCAGCTTTTCTAAGTAGTCTTTAACCTGTTCTTTCAGCACTGAGGGTTGCTCACCTCCTCCCCAAACTGCTGCCCAGTGCAGTAGTCTGTGAGCTGACCTTGCCTGTGAAGACAGAGACAAAAAAGGCATTGAGCACTTCAGCCTGTTCTTCATCCTCTGTCACAAGGTTGCCTCCCCCCTTCAATAAGGGACCCACACTTTCCCTGAGCCCCCTCTTGCTACCAACATACTTGTAAAAACCCTTCTTGTTACCCTTCATGCAACCCTTGCTAGCTGCAACTCCAATTGCACTTTGGCCTTCCTGACTTCATCCCTGCATGCCTGAGCAATGCTCTTATAGTCTTCCCTAGTTATTTGTCCACGTTTCCACTTCTTATAAGCTGCACTTTTGTGATTTAGTTTACTGAAGAGTTCCCTACTAAGTCAAGCTGATTTTCTGCCATACTTGGTAGTTTTCCTGCAGTAGGATGGTTTGTTCCTTAACTCTCAGTAAGTATAACCAGCTCTCCTGGACTCCTCTCCCCAACAGCCCTCTGGCTTCCCAGAGGATCCTGCCCATGAGTTCCCTAAGTGAGCTAAAGTCTGCTTTTCTGAAGTCCAAGGTCCTTACTCTGTTGCTCTCCATCCTTCTTTTCCTCAGGATCCTGAACTCAATCACCTTGTGATCACTGCTGCCCAAGCTGCCATCTCCTACTACATTCCCCACCAATTCTTCCCTGTTTGTGACCAGCGGGTCAAGAAGAGCATGGCTCCTAGTTGACCACTTCAGCACTTGCACCAGGAAGTTGTTCCCAACACTCTTCAAAAACTTCCTGAATTGCCTGCACACTGCTGTATTGCCCTCACAGCAGATGTCAGGATCACTGAAGTCCCCCATGAAAACCAGGGCCTGTGATCAGGACATTGGCACTAGCTGTTTGAATAAAGCCTCATCTACCACTTCCTTCTGGGCTGGTAGTCTGTAGCAGACCCCCACCATGACATCACTCTTGTTGCTCTCCCCTTTGACCCCAACCCACAGACTCTCAACAAACCTATCTTCAGCTTCACATTGGAGCTCTGAGCAATCATATGGTTCATTTACATAAACTACAACTCCTCTTCCTCTTCTCCTTTGCTTGTCCTTCCTGAACAGTTTGTATCCATCAATGACAGTGCTCCAGTCATGTAAGCTATCCCACAGAGTCTCTCTTATTCCAATCACATCATAATTCTGTGACTATGCAAGGATTTCCAATTTTTCTTGCTTGTTTTGCAGGTTGCATGCATTTGTGTACAGATGCCTAAGGTAACTAGTCAATTGTCCTGATTTCTAAGGAAGTAGGAAACCACCTCCCCTGTTACCCTTTCCTGCTTGCTTTTCCTCCAGCTCTTCCACTTCCCCACTTACCTCAGGACTTTTGGGTAGATCCATGTTCATTACCTCCCCACTTATCCTTCCTAATAGATTTGAGTAAATATGATATAATTCTAAAATGAGTTCCCCCACCATTTACCAAGGCAGAAAAAAATCCAAGGTTTTATATTCAAATACAGGCCAGACAAGCAACTCCTGCAGCTCTTGATGGGGTCAGGGTGACTACCAACAGAGGTTGGGGGTTCATGAGCAGGGTGAGCACAGGGCCTGCGTAGTTTGGGGGCAGCATGAGGAAGGGGCATGGCATGGTGTGGGGTGAACACATGGAAGGGATGAAGGAGGGAACATGAGAGAAGGGATACATGGAACAAGGGGAGCATGGGGGAAAGGGTGCACAATACTATGGGAAGGGGTGCATGATGTGGGGGAGTACAGAGGAAAGAGCAGCTAAGGGAGCATGAGGAAAGGGATGCACCGAGCAAGGCTAGTATTGGGAAAGGGGAAAGGGCATGGGTAAAAGAATGCATGGAGCAAGGACAGCATAGGGAAGGGGCACACAGTGCAAGAAGAGCGCAGAGAAAGGGAACAAAAGAGCAAGGAGGAGTGAAAGGAAGGGGCACATGGAGCTGCAGCTCCAGCCCTGATCCAGACTTGGGCTGGAGACTTGAGCCACTGCCTGGCCTAGCCAGGTGTTCCATTCCAAGCAGAGTCAGAGCAAAGATAAGTGGTTGGGGGGCAGGGAGGTAGGCACCAGAAGGAGACAAGTGGCACAGGGGAAAAGTCACTGGGTGGGGGGACAAGTGGCAGGAGGCGAGGCACAGGATGTATGGCAAGTGGCAACAGTTAGACAAAGGGTGTGGGGCAGGTTGCTTCCTGTGCCATTACTTTCCCTGTGGCAGTGGTGGGGGGCATGAATTTAAGAAGACTCTCCAATAACTAGATTATAGACATGGAAAATGTAAACAAATTTATAATTTTACATCTGTAGAATCTAATAATTTGGGGTCATTTTAAATTGAAAGTCATCTTGGATTTGGGTAAATATCGTAATATACTGGGCTCTCTCATCTCCATACCTCCAATGAAGCCACAGAAATTTTTGTGGTTCTACTCATCTACCACAACCCAAATGCCTCTTCATTGGGAAGAGAAGCAAAGCAGGGTCTAGATATTGTACTGGGGCAACTTCCAGGGAAAGGACAGACACATGGAGGTTAAGCTGGGTTTAAAATGGCCACCCAATTTAAACAGCCTGTCCTGGTGCCGATCTTACAGACCTACATCCCACAGGTAGCTTACAGGCCCAGTCTCTGTGACCGGCAATCAGTCTAAACCTGTAACTGAACAGAAGCTCCATGCACACAAACCAGTTTGAAAATTGCAAAACCCAGTTTAAGATAAACTTCCATCTATGAAGTATCAGACTCATTCAATTTAGATCAAACCAGTGCATGGAACTTTTTCCCACTTCCACTATGCAGCCCTGGGTCTAAGAAAACCCAGCCACTGACCCAAGCCCCAGGGTTGCTCTTTTCACTCCTCCTTCCCCCTGCCCTGGTCTATTTTTTGCCCCCCCCAGGCCTTAGCTCAACCCCAGCCAGTGCTCTCAACCCACATCCCACAAGTAGCTCCAAGTGAAGCCACTTTCATCAGCGTTTGCCACTGCCAGAGCCGAGGAAGTAAGTTCTGGTGGGAGGAGGAGTGGGAGGGATGTGGCTGTCAGGAATCATTTCTGAGTTGTCTTCTGGAAGACACCCTTTAACTCTCCTCCTTCAATCCCCTCCTCCCCAATCTCCCACCATCCACTTGTCAAATAGGCATGACCTGCTTCTGCTGAGAACTGAACCATTTCTACTCATCATCAGTGACCCTATATGACAACTTGGCCACTTTAAGTCTCTGCTTAGAGAGGTGCTAGGTAACCAAATCAGTGCTTCTCCCTTGAGAAAAGTGTCCATATGTATACACAACAAACAACTCAAGGGCTCTGAAATGCAGATGTGCTTGGGCTCAGGATTTAACCCTCCCTTCTTCCCTCCTTTAAAAAATAATACAAAACAAGTGGTGCACAGCAAAAATGCATGAAAGTGCCTGGAATCTTCCATGATTCCACATTCTCAAGTAATTAGTAGATCTCCTTTAAGCATCTATGGCCTCTCTCATGTGTTCATCCAATTAGTACTTCCTTTGTCACCAGCAATGTCAGAAAAACAGAATTCCTGCTGGGTAGCAGCATTACAATAACATAAAGAGGATGAATTTTCTATTTGATCCTTATGGACTTAACTGTGCAATTTTAATGAATGATAATAGCAGCCACATGGCAACATTCCTGTGCATCATATTGAAAATATTACTTTAAATATCTGAGAGGAATGCACAGCAGGATGGAAGTCCCCTATTAATTTTTGTTTCCTTCCTGGAGTGGGTAATGTAAGTAATGTGCTCATAGCCTTTGCAAGGAACCTTTTAAAACAAAGATCCAATAATCAGTATAACAAATGGAAAGATCTTAAAACCTCATACTAGGTTAAGCATGGACTGAAACATTTTTAACTGAAGTATTCCATTGGGAAATGGAGTTTTACCAGAATCAAACTATAATGACTTTGAGGAAAGCTGTGATGGGGAAAAGTCGAACTTTCTCATTTTTGTTGAACAATATCAAAACATTTTTTTCAATCAGATACCCTGTGTTTCAATATAGTAAAACTATTTGAACTTTACATTTTGATTAATTTTACTGTGACATGTAGGTTATCAAAATGATTGTTTTATATTTCTAGATTGTGTTCAGTGTACACACCCACATGAACACCAGGTCTGGGCTTCCATCCTTTCCTCTTCCTGTCTGTATTCCCCAGCCTATTCTGCCTTCTGCTTCTCACTTGCCATGACTTAATGCTAATCAATATGTATTCAGAGGAAGGCTGCCCTTGAGACCAGGGTAGTCCTTGCCTTCATGCCTTAGCGCTATTATCATAGCCTCCTTGCTGCCCCCATAGCCATGCCCACGCCTCACTGATGACTTGCCATCTGCCCCTTTGTAGGGACGCTTTTTCTCATGCTCTCTCTCTCTACACAAAATCTGCACTGGGCCCCTAAGGTCCCAACTGTTCTTCAGGCATCAGCTTTTTTGGCATCTGACCCTTTTCCTCTTGCTAAGACCACTCAGCTCAGGTCCAGTATTTTGGAACCTGGTTATCCAGGTCTCAGCCCTGCTGCAGAGGGTGTTTATCAGGTAGCCCTCTTATGACCTCCTCTACCCTTGTAGATACTTCCAGTTTACCCAATCCTTTAACTTCATTCTAAAATAAAGCATCTGAACAAAAATCACCGTAGGGTTATAGCAAAGGTTCCCATTGTCTACAGCTGCCAAGACTTCCTTCCCCAGGTCCCAGGAGTTCCTCTCACTCTCATGTCTGCTGCCTGCAGACTAAAATTCTCCTCCCCTCCCAGCTCTGGCCCTGCGCTCCTAAGCTTAGCCATTGTTGGGCACCTGGCCACTACCCTGAAGGAGAGGGAGAGGTCTAGTAGGGGCATGCATAGATGAAACGAGGGCCCTAAATTGAAGCGGTGGGTCTTTTAAAAACACCCCTTCAATTTAGGGCCCTTTAAACCCCCATATCATGCACACACCTGCCACACTTACCTGCCTCTTTGGCAGCAGAGAGGGGAGGGCGAGCTGCCGGCAGGCAGAGTGGTCCCTGAGCTGCAGGGTGGGGCTAGTGCTTCCCTCTACAGCAGCAGCACCCCCCCTCCCCCCAAAGGTGTCACCTGCCTGCAGGCACCCGGCTGGGGCAGTCCTGTGGGATGCTGCAGAGGGAAGCACCAAGCCCCCACACAGCTCAGGCAGGCAGACAGGCTTCAAGGGAAAAAAAAATGATCAGGCTTGCCGCTTTTCTTGAATGGAGCCTGCCCACCTGGGTTGTTGCCAGGCTGCCTGCAAGGCTTTCTGCAGAGCCCCTGAGCTGTATGGAGCCCAGTGCTTCGCTTCATGGCTGTAGAGGCCACAAATTAAAACTCCTTAGAGGAGTTTTAAATGCCCAAGTCATTTAAGGCACATTACCCTGCCGAATTTCCTATAGCAGCTGTAATTAATACGCACTACGCTGCTGATATGCGCAAACACCAACACCATTAAAGCGGTGCAAAAGCATTTAGCCTGCTTTAAAGTGTCATGCACACATTCCCCTCATTTTGTCTATACACAGCCTAGATGATCCTTAATGAGCTGCCTGGCTTCCCCTGCATTGCAGCCTTTCCTAGCTCCTTAGCTGCTCCTGGACTACAGGCTTCAATGTCTTTTGAGCTCTTGGCTGCAACCCCTTTCCCCTCTGATTCCCGAAAAGTTTGGCTCCCAAAAGGGGTCTGCTCCCCTCTCCTTTCCCTGGTAACAGGGTTTGGGTTCCTTGTTACAACGCACAAACACACTCACACACATGCATGTATGTGCATATGCACATATATACTTATATTTGTCTTGATATTATCTAAATAAAAAATACTGTATTATCTATCAAATACTTGATATTATCTAAATAAAAATACTTTATTAAAATTAAATACTGGAATATTTTCAAAATGAACCATTTAAAGGTTCTCTTCAGAGTTTTCATTCTGTGGAACATTTAATCATTTCAGGGTTTGATTCAGTTGCAGAACCAAAACAAATTTTGAAAATGTCAAAATCTTCTGCAGAATGGAAATTAAATTTTCCAACCAGTCTACAAATAAGAATTTTGTCTTTTCAGTTTTATCCAGGTCCTTATCTGTTCAAGAAGAGTTATCCAAATTAAATATAGGAATGCACATCTGTTCACTTTCTATCCATCGGTCCTTAAACTGATATTATTGAAGTCTAGCATTAATCCTCTCAGTGGATATACTACATACATTGTAGCACTCTTATCTTATACAAATAGGTCCCAGGAATGTGACATTAGGAACCCTCCATCTTTGATGTGTGTGGGTAGAATCCAAACGGATGCTAATGGAAATTACTGGCTAATATTAAGAGAAAATAGACTCTGCTCTAAAACACAACCTGGAGTAGGGAATTGCCTAAGACTGCCCCAACTCACAGGAATACACAATCCCTTCTGAAGGTCCAGGAAGTATACAAGTTAAAAAAAAACAAAAGACCATGAATCATCACCAGTGATTTGAGCATTTATACATATGCTCCAGGAGTGTGGGGGGCTTTAATTAGAGCAGATCTAAGAACCACTCTTGGAGCCGCTCTAATTAAAACACCCAGAGAATCTCATGCATCAGCGTCCCCGAGCTGAAAAATGGTAGCAGGAGCGCTTTAACTAAAGCTCATTAAACAAACTTTAGTTAAAGCACCCCTGCTACCATTTTTCAGTTCAGGGACTCAGGTACATGAGATGCTGAAATCTGCCAAAGTGCGGTAATTACCACACTCCAGCAGACTCGAATAATTGAATCTGCTCCAACGTGCTGTAATTACAGTGCATCGAAGCAGCCTCGCTGCTTGTGCATAGGCACTCTCTGGTATTAAAAGGCAAAAGCTTCTACCATTTTAGCTAATGGTGTATTTAAGCCCAGAGGTACTAAAGGCTCAGCTTGGGGAACATAGACGAGTTACACAATCTGAACCTACAGATGCTTCTCCCTGCTATTTTCTCTGCAGCCAGACCCTGATGCAGGCTGATGCAGAAGGTGGGAGGGTAGAGTAGTGTTTCTTTGGGACACAGGCATTTTCTCTAAAGCACAGTGACTGCAATTGTCCTTTGTCTTTTCATGAAAAGTGCAAGTTAGGGAATGACTATTGGGCCTTCCCTAACTCTCATCCACACTAGGGCTAAGAATAATCTGGCTTTTTATAAGAACTCTGCAATGTTTGAGTTTTAGGGTCTAAATTCCTAAAAATTGTTCAAAGCTCCTTGGAACTGTGTAAGGAGTTTAAAACGGCCTTAAAACAGCAGCTAAGGATTTTCCTAGAAGAGAGGAATCCTCAGGAGAATACACTGCTAGCTGTCAAGCCATCTCTCTTCTAGTCCTAATACAGCAGGCATGGGGGGGCAGGAAAAGGATGCGAAGTTGACAATGGTCCAAAATACAGCACACTCTGGCAATCCTGCTCAAAACCTGCAACTTGAGAGGCTGTACTAATTTGTACTGAGGGATGACTCATGGTAACAGGGTACTGGTTTGGTCACCGGTAGTTTTACTTATTAAAATATTCTCCTGCTTTTTTTCTAAACCTGGAACCCAGACTATTTCAAAGCCTAGCCCTTTAGGCCTTTTTTTAGTCACATTCCAAATTGCCTACAGCTTTGCCACAAATTAATCACTTACATATATGATTAGACCTTGGCAGTTACGTAACTTGGGGGTGGGTGAATGAGGCACCAGACCCAGGCGCCAACTTAGTAACCCAAAAAGAAGGCTCCCTGGGGAATTGGTATTGTGGCAACAGAAGCCACCAGATGCAGGGGCACTGCACTGCTGTTGTATTAGCAACAATTGGGTGGATAGACTGCACCACTGCAGCTTGATCCAGGGACTTTTAGTTTCTGGAGTAGGTAGGACTCCTGCCCCATCCTGGATCCTCTCCTCTTATTCTCCAGCAGGGTGTTCTGCTAGTTATGCCTTTCGACTTTGAAATCTCTGCATGATTTTCTTTGTCCTTAATACTGACCATATAAGTTAAACTACTATTATCCGGGCAGCTCTACACATGCATTAACATGCTTTAAGTAATGCACATTAAATCTAGTACCTCCCCATTGTGAGGTACCAGGAAAATGAGTTTTGGCCTGTCTTAATGGACATTAACTATATAGCACTGGGCATTTATATACATACCTTTTTATCTCGCAATACACCGAAGACCTGGCAGGTCAGAGGAAGCTCGATTAATCGCAAGTTTGCTCTGCATGTAAGTTGATGTGCACTGCACTGCACCACATACAGTTGTATAAGTGGGGAAATGCACATAATTTCACAGAAAATGGCAGCAGTGTGTTTTTGAACTAAAACACCTCCAATGTGTTTTAGTTCAAAAACACACCACCACCATTTTCTGCACACTAACGCACTTTTAGCTGCTTATACAATGGTATGTGCTGCGGTGCTGGGCACTTTAAAAGTGTCCAGCGCTGTGGCACAAGCATGTGAGCAAATGCCCACTGTTTTTAAGTGTTGCTTAATGTGCATTAGCCTATTTTAACACACATTAACTAAATAGCACAAATTGTTTTAGTGCTGCTTTAATGCACGTTAAAATAGGCTAACACATCTTAAAGTGCATGTGTAGATGTGCCCTCCTTCAACACAACTTTACAACTCTCCCATCAAATATGCCTGGAAACGAACAATTTAAACCCAGTCTACTGATTTGCATTGCTATAATACACAGCTTTGCCCTCTCTCCAAAACTGATTATATGTGTGCCATTCCAAATATAAAAAAAAAACCCCAAACGAACAAAACCAAACCTCCAGGGTATTTCCATTCCAGCATTTTTGATCCTTGTTGGTATTTTTATAAGTTTTTTTCCTTTATTGATGGTTGATCAAAGAAAGAATGATTATCAATGATCCACCAAGAAACATAATAACATTACTCTTTATCCAACAATTTGTCTTTGTAAGAGAGTTATCAAGACCTTTGATCTTGACTTTGAATTAACAATCCCACTTCAGTCATTTGATAAGATAGAGCTCTGAGCTGTGCCAAATCCTTTTGGAGGAGAACATGTAGATTTAACCTGAAGCTATATTACATTTACTTTCAGGACAGAAATTCATGGCTGAATTGTCCTTGGTGCCCAAAGGAAGGAAGCATAATAGAAGTTTTTCTTCCCTTCCCCTCAACACCCAGTTCATAGTATAATACCATGAATAGCACTCATTACAGCAATATACAATACCTCAGAGAACCTTTAATGCATTTATCCTCAGAACACACTTATGATGTAGGAAAGTGGTATCATCATCTTTTCATACATGAGAAGCTGAAGCAGAAAAGCGATGGGACTTGCTTTCTATTACACAAAGAAATCTATTGTAGGACTGGGATTTCAACCTAGGTCCTAGGCTGGGTAATCCTTCCTTGCAGAAGCATAGTGGTACTGCTTAGGGCTAAGGAGAAAAGCCTGGACAGTGGGGTTCCATCCACTCCTTTGCCTGGACTTGTTTTGACCCATGTTCTTTACGGTATTGAGTTTGGTGCCAGCAGCTCTCACTGGACTGTGCCTTTACTCTACCCCTTCAGGCAGAATCAAAATCTGTATTTTCCCAATATCCTCTTTTAAACTGAGAAGCAGGCAAAAGACTAGGAAGAATTTCAAAGAAGGGTATGTAATCCCCAGTGTTGCTCCACAATCTAATAGTTTGGACATATTATAATACTTAAGTTGTATAAAGTACACAATGGGTGCGTCTACACATTCATTAATGTGCTTCTGCTACTGCACATTCAATTTAGTACCTCTAGTTGCCTCTAGACATTCTAGGATGCTGCTCTGACACACTGTAATGACAGAGCATCGGAGCAGATTTGATTAGTTGAGTCTGCTGGAGTGTGCTAATTAGTGCACTCCAGCCACCCTCTGCATCTTGAGGATCAGCATCCCTGAGCTGCAAAATTGTAGTGGGGGCACTTTAACTAAACCTTGGTCAACATGCTGCTTTAATACACAGTAAAATAGGCAACTGCACATTAAAATACACACATAGACATGCCCAGCAAAGAGGAAAACAACCTGAGCCTCCTGTTTTTTACCTATTTTTTGTCTCATTAGCTTGGGCCCATTTTTAGTAAGGTACACTTACCTCACTTCTTTGTTTCACTGGGCATTTGTAGGAGAGGGGAAATGGCCTATTTTTCAATAAAAAAATTATCTGAAACATATTTTAAAAACCCTCTGATCTCCACATTTCCTGCAGAAAATAACCCAATAGTCACTGCAGTAAAAAAATGTGAATAAAACCATTTCAAAATAGCCTAAAGAGAGAAGCCAGGGATATATGTGAAAGTTCTCTCCCCACTCCCAAATAAAACCTGTTAATTTTACCAAGACCTGCCAAATGTACAACTCAGAGTCAGCAAAAGATTATTTCCCACAGTGTATTTTGAGAGGTTATCAGTATCATTGTAAATGTCTCTAGTGATGCTTTTTTCATGATTTACCTTGGAAAATTGCTCCACAGTCTAATAGTTTGGACATATTTTCTGGTTCTTCAGTTGACAATGCCCTTTTCATAATGTCCGTTCACACACCACTAGCTACCCTTGGTTTGAAATTTAATTCTCAAATGAACCTATCTGGCCTGAGCTCTGTTAGAGGGTTTAAAAATATGACAAAAGATGACAGGCAACATATCTCCTTTCACATAGAAGTATCTCATAAATTATTAATCTGACCCAAAAAAGATTATAATCAAAGACTAGCAGGGGCCCCTTGAGCACTGTTTGTGCATAATTCAATCCTCTGCATCGTGAAAGCTTGGGGAGCTAATATGTTACTACGGAGGAACGTGTATGTATGTGGTTCAGAAATGGGGATCTTAAAAAAACCATTGGATTATCCACTGCTGAACATATGTTCCAATATATGAACATACTTTCCACTGCTTGGACGGTCATTTTTGTTTTAAAGAGCAGAAAGAAATATTATTTGTATTCTGTCTAAATTATGATTGGATTATTCCATTATTTTTAATAACAGATGTCAGGAGAAATGATAGAAACCCCTTTAGTCCCTTTCTGGAGCACTTTGTTTAGCTAGATACTGTGCTTGCATTGTTTCTTTGATGCACAGAAAGAGGAGCAGAATTCAAACTGTACTTCTTAACAGAGGTGTAAATTTTCACAGAACCAAGAGAAACACAGCTTTATGAATATTACTGAAAAACAGGAGCACTGAACATGGCTTCATAACCTAAAACTGCACAGTACTAGCTTGCAGTGAGTTAACATGAGCAAAAGAAGGAATTAAAAGATTGTAGCTCAAGTAGCCACTTCATGATTTGCAACAGTTGTACAGAAGTTACCCTTACCCTGCTCTCTACTGCAAACACAAGATGTGGCTATGAACCACCTGTGCATTTTTATTGAATCTCAAAAAGGAAGATGTCTTCAAATTATCACCGTTGTTATAGTGAATTACATAGAAAGCAACTCAATTAAACCTTAATTACTGCTCATTAAGCTATTCTTAACATGGCAGGCTACACACACATATACACACACATACACATACTCTCTCTGGTAAACAGCAACAACAGCTATACCTCTTTATCCTAACCACCACCAATATGCCTACAAAAAGGAGATATGGAAGGATTTGGTGGATAAATGGCAAAAAAGTGCTGGTCAAGAGAAAAACAGATTTCAAGATTAGCCTTGAATTCTTTCACATTGGGCAAACAGGAAGCAGCAGCATTGCCAGGCTCTGCAGAAATGTTGCACACTGTATAAATGTGCAGGTGCTCACTGGCAACTTGTACTTTATGTTGAAAGAGTGAGCAAGTAGCATACTGTTCATTTGGTAAAATATGGAAAATGTGCATGTCATAAAACATTTGGAAAACTGTAGCTAAAGGAGAGCATCTGTATTAAATCTTATCTAAGGTAGCTCAGACCTGCTAGGATGTTCCACATGGCTATGCAGATTTACCTAAAGGTTTCATGTAATCTATAATTTTCAATGGCCTCTATCCCTACAGCGCACACACTCAACATTTACAGAAAAAACAGGATAAATGGAGAGGCTGGGAGTCCAATATGGAGTGTTGCAAAGATTATTTATGGTATGTGGGAAATCCAGTGTACATTCACATCTTTGCAATACATGCCATTTAATATAGGTTCGTAACAGCTTTTGTTAATCTGTTGCAAGACTTGATTGCTGACCTAACTCCAGCTGTTGATCAAATGATCAGCAAGTCAGGGAAACTGGCACAGAGTGGTGGGATCACATAATTTTGCAGACTATAGGAAGTCCAGCCTAACTTCTCCTTCCCTGGCTCATGAAGCTATGTGTCAACAGTACAGGGCCTCAGTGAGCATTCAGCTGAGCTCTGAGCAGCTCCAGAATGGCAGCAGAATGCACTTTTTGGATGATGAAAGGAAGATGGTGCTGCCTCCAAATCTGTTTAGATGCCAATACTGGGAATACTGACTGCATAATTGTCGTAGGAAGTATACCACACTGTATCTGTAAGGCAGGATGGAAAACAAAGAAAGTGATAGAATCATAGAAACTTAGGTACCTGATAACTGCTACCCATAGTCCAAATATATCTCTAATAAGCAATGGATCCAGTACCCAGAAGTGATGCAATATCAGATGCAACAGCATTGGCATTGTGGGAACATCTGATTGTAGCAGGGTACTGGAGTGTGTCTGCTCCTTTCAGGTAACAAGCAACCTGAGAAGCAGGTTTCAGGTAGCAAAGGGGTTAATTAGGGACTCAGCTGACCAGCAGCAGGCCTGGCTGGAGCTGTATGAGCCCTGGGCCTCAGCAGATCAGGCAGTCCAGTTCTGGGAGCCATGAAGTGAGGAGCTTCTAGTAGCAGAGCTTGTGAATACTGAAAGAAAGCAATTCTACAACCTGGGAACAAGGAATAGTACATGGGACAGAAAGGGGCTTGCTTATATGGGCAGGTGGCCTTGGTTTATGTTAAGCCCAGAGTAGGTTTAAGTGCCTGCTAAAGGGTGCAGGTGCTTGTTATTAAGTTGTACCAGCAATTTAGCTTGGGACCCTGCAAGGACAAGCAAGGTTTACTTAGAGAGCCAGAAGCTTAAGACTGGTTGAGTGTGACCCAGCAGGGAGTGACTGGGAGCGTGATTAGAAGATCCAGGCACACAAAGCAGGGCTTAGTAAGAGAGAGATCAAAGAAGGTCTAAAGATGGGGAAAGTGTCTGAGTGCAGCACACAGAGGTTCAGGAGCCAGTGAATGACTGAAAGTTGTCATTCATAGACTGGAGGGTCTATGGGCCTGAAGAAGGGACAAAAGCTAGACTAGAGGGGCCACAAGTCTGAGAGGGGCTATGAGCTCGTCAGGAGAATCTGAGAGCCCTGAGAAGAGTTGAACTAGAGGGTCCATGAGCCAAGAAAGGAGGGTGGGGGAACAGTGTGGGACCAGGGTCCAAAAACCCAGAGAGTGGGCTAAGCCTGAGGCCCGAGAGTCCGACGGCCTAGGACACAGCCATGTGTGGGGTCTGAGGGTCTGAGAGTGCAAAGGTGGGCTATACAGATGACCAGAGTCCAAAAAGAGCCCAAAGAGAGGGGCTGAGACAATTTCAGATGACATCATAGAATAATAACACGTAAGAGGCTTGGGGCATAGTAGAGGGGCAGAACTGTCATGCAATTTGTCCTTAAAGCTACAATTGCCTTATAGAGGCACAGGCATCCTAAGAGAATCTACTGACCCTGAAGGTTAAAATGAGACTAGTGCAGCCCAAAGGACACCTGGCAGAGATTTTCCATAACTGAGGCTCAGTCTAAGGCCCATAGGCAGCCTCTTTTACTCAACCTTTAATAAGAATGAGGCACAGTGGGCGGGCAATCAAGGGAGGGTGAGATTCAAGTCAGAGCTGGGCAAGAATTGCACAGCCACCACTGGGTATTATATCTGCCCCTGGGGCTTGGACCTGCTCCACTGATGCTCAACTACCAGCCAGCCAAAAGCTGTTGCCTTTGGATAGCAATTGGCTTTTTAAGATCACCATATGGGGTTCTTGTTTATACGCATCTGGTCTTCAAATCACCTCATCTATTTGTGTAATTTTCTGGTGCTTCATTTGGGCAGATGAGGCTGTTGCTACGTGCTGTTCTATAAACCCTTTTTGGGTTTTTTGACATAGCTTATGAAACATCTTGAGCAGACTCTGATCTCTGCAAGGCTCTTTCATGGTGGACAACAGTAGAAGATTAGACCCTTGGGCCTAAGTGTCATCCCTGGGGTCAACTTCATTGTTTCCCTTGTACAACCAACCCCAACTGAAGAGATGGATAGGTCTGGCTGAGTGGGGAGCTCAACTCAAAAGCCATGAATTCTCCTGTCTTTTTATAGATCTGGGTGGATGAGGCCTTTTGATGCAAACATTAAGGTAGCTTCTTGGGCCTTCATCATTTATAAGATAGTGATAGCCCTGGGTGGGTTTTTCACCCCATTTTTCCAAGGGAAAGCTGTGGTGGGGCAGCCACAATTCCCTCATCTGCAGACAAAGAGAGCTGGGAGCACTGGTGGTGGAAAGAGGGGTGAACTTTATTAAATGTTACTGTTTTCAAAACCAAATGGAGGATGTAAGGCTTTGGGAAGAAAGGAAGGATAAACTTAGCTTGGAAGGGTACAAGTATGTGCATGAACATAAAACCAACAACAACAAGCAAAGCTTGAAGGATAGGAAGCAAGGATTACGTTTCAAATCCAGAATGCCTTTCTTATAGCTACTTAAATCAATCAAATAAAGTGTGTAAATGATGTATGGAGATCAGAATGAAAACTAAACAATCCATTTGAAATCTAGAAGCCAAATCAACAAACAAATGGTATTGATGAACCAGAAGAATAAATACGTACTAAATCAAAAACAAACTTTGAAACAAATGCCAAAGTGAGAATCAAAAAACAGAACAATGAACAGAAGCAGAAGGACTAGAAAGGGATAGCACAAGTGCTAGTATTATCTGCCTATATTAATTATCAACTCACAGTCCCTGCTCTTTCTTCCAGAGTGCACGAATGCCAAATGAGACAGGATTTCTTGTTTCCTGTGATATGGTCACTGTGGGAACATCAACCGGGCAGATGCCTGCAGAGATGCATGGGCTTATGTGAGATAAGTGCTCATGTGGGTTATGTGGGATAATGTGGGTTTGCATGGTATCTGGGCTGCCTCTGGCTGGTGTGGTAGAGCACAGCTTGCATAGGGGCTTCTAGTCTCTCTCCCTTTCAGCTACTTCCCTCTCCTATAATTTGCTCCTGGCACTGTAGCTGCTCCTGCACCTGTTCCAGAATCTTTCAGTCTGTCATAACTCTGGTCCCTTACTTTATGGAATTCACCCCCTTTCCATTTCAGGATTTTGCCAGCAGCGCAGTTCCTTAGGCTTAAAGGAAAAATCACAGGCACCCAGACAGCAGATGCCTCCTTGGTGGTAGAGCCTGGAAAGAGAAGAACAAAGATGCTATTCATCCGTAATGGATGGATATCTAACAGATGGCTGGCATCACTTCACTGTACTCTTAAAAAACAAGGTCACAGTTTTGCAACTTTTGCTGCATTTAAGAGTTACAAATTAAAAGCTATGGCGGGGGTGGAGTGGAGGGGAAGGTAAGTGGGCTGAAGGGTTTGGCCTGCAATTACAGCAGAAGAGTCCTGGGCAGGTAGGGGGTAGACAGAACAGCCAGGAGAAGAAGTACGGAAGCGGTTTGCTGGATTTCTCATGGCCCATCCCTCAGCACACAGATCAGACCACTCACACCAGTGAACAGTTTCTGAGTCCAACCCAAGTTCAACAGCAATACTAACAGGCAATATTAGAATGGCATTACAAGGTCAAGATGTGGGTGCCTAAAAATGTAGTGTAAACCTTAAATCACCCAATTTCTCAGCGATGGAGCAAATATTATATATAAATGGTCACGCTCCATGAATTATGTACATGTTAAATAAAAAACAACATTACTGCAAGTGGCTTTAGATCTGCTATAATTTCCAGTCAACACTAATTTGGACACTGCATTATATCCTAGATGACTTTCCCTCAGAGACCCTGGAAATAGTGTAAAAAATAGAGTATCATCTACTTATGGTACCTATATAGGCCTTATTATTGTGCTATCTTAACACTTGACAATCTTTAGCATATTTAGCCTCATTGCATCTTACAAAGTAGGGAAGTGCTTTTTACAAATGGGTTTCTGAACCACAGGCACTCAGATACTCAAAGAAATAGGGGTGCTTCACCAAAGTTATTTGCCCAAGGTCACACAGAAAGTCTGCAGCAAAGCAAGAACTGAGCTGGAGTCTCGCTCCATTGCTCTAAACACTGGACCATCCTTCTCATTATCAGACAGCAACACAGATCCACTGAAGATCAGAGACAGGGTCATTCTCCATGAATTATGTACGTGATAAATTTTGGTCCTTTATCTTATCCATTAATTATCCATGAGTAGGTTTTGATTTTTAACAGCAAACAAATGTGCTTGTTGTTTGAAAATGTTCAGCAGCTGTTCTTTTAGAACACAGGGCTCAATCCAGGTAGGTGCTGACTACTGTGGCCCCAGTTCAGCCAAGCACATGCTTCACTTCAGGCATGTAAGGAGATCCTGGGAAGATAAGCACATGCTTCAGGGCTTTGCTGCAATGGAAACAGAATGCTCAGCACCTTTCAGGATTGAACCCTTTCAGGACATATTCAGTAAACTCATTTGCACATCTGGTAAGACCACGGTAAGACCATGTTTATCATATAAGATTCCAGACTAGATGAACCCTAATATTAAACAATATTGCTCTAAGTTACTATGGTGACTCTTGCTTCCAAGGCCCACAATTATCTCCATATTGTCTCTTCCTGATAGCATCTCCTGTTATCAGATCCTCTTTATGTACTATAATTTGCTTTTAAAGTTCCATTCCAGATACAGATTTCCAAATCTTCTGGAAGAGCTTTGCATATAAAATGCCCTTAACCATGTTGCAGGCTCGTTTCCTGATCCCCTTCTAAGGTAATGGGAATTTCATTGCCAAGAGAGGAACTTAGTTCCATTAATGGAAAAGAACTCCTACAGATACATTTTCACAGAATTCAGTTTTAATGAAATTTTATTCTGTACACTCCAGCTGATTACATACAGTCAAAGACAACCCCTTAACTAAATGCAAATGCAACATTCAGAGAAAAATTAGTTGCAGAATTCTAGGGTTATAATGTAACTTTACTTCTATTACATTCAAATATAGGCAAACAACACTTACAATACCAAATAACCACTGCTGCTGTCTTCTGCAGCTAAAACAGGCTTGGGCAATCACAACATTTTTATAGGCTTTACCATACTAAGATTTATTTGGGTGTCTCTTCAAAAGACACCTAATCTCTATTTCATAAGCAAATTTATTTGTGCACTTCAGGCCTGCTACTACAAGCCACTGAGGAACTTCTGAAACTGCAAGTGCCTTAAACTCAGTGGGCATGTCAACACAAGACAATGCACAGAAGACTAATTCTACTGCGCATTAGTGCAGCTGGCAAAAACTGCTCATGCACTAATATGCAGTAGATCTAGTCTAATGCATATTAACATCACTTAAAAAGCATTCATCTGCACTAATGCACAGTAGCACCAATTACAGCACATTTAGGACCTGTTATTACAGGCACTAAACTTCATGTGCCATAATTATGTAGACATGTAGACATGCCCAGTGACTATAATAGGAGTTGATGGGGCATAGCACATCTAGAAGAAACATACCTAGCAGGATCAAGCCTGTAGCTTGTGGACCTTACAATTTAATCATAAATACTGCTTAAGCCAATTCTATTACCTGAATTATCCAGAAATATTATACTATCCAGACATGTCAAGTGCTATCCATCTCACTAAACGCTTATGCAAGTAGGCTTCATGAATACCTGCAGCCTCCATTGACTTCAGATGGACTGGAGGGTTGGCCTGCAATTACAATCTACAGCTGCCACAATCCCCTAAGAAATCTGTTGAGCAGACAGATACGTGACTTTAGTTTCACTGTCTCTCCCTCTAGGTTTGACTAGAAAGGAACAGCTGTAAAATGTAAGGCGGAAGCAGCAGTAAAATGAAGCTGAAGCAGCAGTAAAGGTGGCAGCCCTGTATTGTGTGTCTTTATACACAGGCACCCTAATTCCCCTCCTACATACCCCAAGCCTTCTGTCACCTCTTCCTTAGTGCCAGGGATTCTCTCCCTATTTAACATCTTTCATTGCCCTACACACCTCCAAGAAAGTCAGCTATTACCAGCTTCTCCCGCCAAATATTTAGCCCACTATTACTATCTCCTCCCACCCCATAGAATATCCTCCCCAAACCTAGCTGCTCTCAGCCTTCCCCACCTGGATGCCCCCACAAATGTAGCAGTCCTTAAATTCTCATGTCAGGTTTCTTTCCCTGAGCCGCTAAGCTGCTGCCCTCACCTACCATTGGCTGTCTACACTTTTAATTACAACTAGGCACTCTCCCCACACTAACCCAGCTTCTCTAGCAGTGCCCTGCTACCTGCATCTTCCTCTCCTGTACCCCACAAACACACATTCCCTTACCTGTCTCCACATCCCCACAAGAACCTGACTACATTATGCTCCATAACACCAAAAACCCAACTGCCATTTTACTTGCTCTACTCAGTAACCTAGATAGCTTCACCTTCTGTCAGATATTCCCACAAATCTACTCCAGCCTTCCCTCCCAGACAGCTCATTACCACTTCCCTGAAAGCCCATCACTACCACTAACTTACCCCAGTTGCCAGTTTTGTACACCTCTATGTACTATCCAAGTTGAAATCTATCATCATATATGCAAATATACAAAGTCTTTAATTAGCTAATTTGCCAACAAAGTTACAGGATAGAACTTCACAAAACTTAGCTTATACAAGGGTGTATATAAATGTTGGGTAAGCCTGCACAATTAGGTTGTCTCAGAATCAGGTGGAGGAAAGGAAAGAAAAGTGATTAAGGCACAGAACCATTATGAAAAGCAGGTTGAGGTCTCAGCTTTATTGCAGACTTCCTGCATTAATTTGAGCAAGTCTCCAAACATTTCTATCCTGTTTTCCTCTACCTCTGTAAAGGAGAGAACACGATGCAGTGGAACACCAAGACTTAATTCATTAGTGTTTATAAAAGTGCTAGATGTTCCTCATGAAGTACAAAATATTATTGTGCCTTATCTCACCACCAATTTTAAAGCAGAACCAGTTACTGAAACCAATATTTATGTATAACTACTCACTGGCAAGTTTTATAAAGTAAGGTAAGATCACAACAATCAATGAGGTAAATAAGATTGGACTACTCACTTTTAATAGCCAAATTTAAGGAAACAATTTTATTCCTGTCATAGCAAACAGATCGCTGTTGAATCCATAACTTTCCCCCATTCATTGCTTTTTCAAAGTGTTATCCAGCTGTTATCTCTCTCTTATAACTTGTTTTCTGGTACTGAACCTTGAAATGAATGGTAACTACTCCAACTCTGCTGCAGACACAGCTTGCTGTTGTGCATTCATATGCAGCCTATTGTGGACAGTACTCTCTCTTTCTCTTTGCAGACCCTACTCTTGTTCATTTTCATTGTTGTTTTCCTAATAGAAAATAAAATAAAAAATAAAATCACACAGCTACTCTTGTTGTAAAGAAAATATAACACCACTTAAAATATTTTGAGCACTCTTGCTTAATACAAGTTTGAGCTTATCACACACTGACCCAGGTATTTAATAGCCCCACCATTGAAATTGTATTGTTTGAGTTGTATTTTTTAAATACATATCTCTACAATTATCCCTCTACAATTAATGACCTCTTCTCATTGGACAGTGCATGTAAACAGAACAAGTTTTTTTGCACACTTGAACACACAAATACAAAAAAGACATCTGGACGTAGATATTGTAGGGTCTGCTGTAGTCTTTTAGGATTTGAGAGATCAAGCCGCTCATACATAATTTTTATACAGCTGGTATGATTAATCCCCTGGCCTTCAACCTATTTATTAGTCTGCCTAACTCTGTGGACTTCTAGTTCAAATATTTGTACAGACAATGTTGTCATGGCCTTTCTTCCTCATATTCTGAGATTTACAAGAGTTTATGTGCTAGGACAGTGAAATTTTTGCAACCAACAGCTCTGTTATTTTATTTGTGTAACCTCTGCTGTTTTGCTTTAAAACACACATCAAAATTAACACAGATCATTTAAGACAGGATTGAGAGCAATTATAATAAGAATTTATTGAGCAGGAGCTGCACTTATTGCGAAATCAAACTAACAGAATATATTAATCTTTGCCAATTGAAGGAAGATACTTAAGAGAATTTCTATTTTTACCAAGATGTTTCTTAGTATTCTGCTATTGTTAATCTATTTTATCTTGGAAGAAAATGTTCTGGGTGACTTCAGTGATTGTAAAAGGCAGAAATTATTAAATGCCATTGGTATGCTGCTGCTTCTTCAAGTTCATGTTTCAGCATGAATGAGTTTTACATTAAAGAGAAAAGAAAAGCAAGAACAAAAGTCAAGTCTTCATGAGAGCTCACTGTCTCATGTGACACGCTGTATGAACTCTCTTGTCTGCATCACAAAATGGCAAGCAAGGAAAATTGTTAAAAAAATAAAGGTGCTGTATACTTAAGAGAAAATCTGAACACCAGTACTACAGCAACAAAGGAATAACCAGGTTCTTGACAAGATTCTTCTATACAAGAAAAAAATGGTAATCTTCTGACTTCTTGTAATAGTGCAGGCTAGCCTTTTAAGAAGGAACAGTTAGTTCTGTTGAGAAAGTCCAGCTGTGAAGCATTTGGTTAATGAGGGAGCATCCCATAGAGAGCTCAAACCCCTAGTGGAGAGAGAAGGTAAGCAGCAAATTACAAGGGAGCAGTCTGCAAGGGGGAAAGGAAGCAGGCTGTGAGTTAAACCACTTGCTGCAGGGAAAGGCTTGGCTGTTGTGCTGGACTCAAAGCAAAACAGTTTCCCCTCCTTGGCTAGGTACAGACAGTCAAAAAGTCCAAGGCTGAATTGATTCAATCTTTGCAGGTTAGTCTAAACTGCATAGATTGAACTAATAAAAAAGTGAACAGACATTCGCTTTTGATTCAAGAAATGCAACTATATGCCTACCCTAGCCCAGACCTGAAACCAGGGGCACAAGAACATGCCTCCCTGCTTGGCTGCAACAGACAGCTTGGGCCACGGCTAGCCAACCTACCCTGCGAGGAGCAGTTTGCAGGGGAGGTTCAAAACATTCTGGGATGCTGCCAGGTCTATGAGTTAACTGGAATCTGGAGGGGATCTGGGACAGAAGTTCAATAAACCAATTTAACCTAAATTACTTAAGTCTGATACTACGTTCATCCAAGTTTATCTTCAAGCAGTTTTCACCATTTTGAAAGTGTTTTATGTGCACTGACCTTCTATTGTGTTACAGATTTGACCCAGTTTCCAATTACGTATAATGGTTTATGTATAATTTCTGTTCCTAACCTTAGTGTCCAGGACAGGACAGAAGGATTTTGCTTTGCTTGTTTTTATTTGTTTTAAAGATTGTGTTTGGGAGGACTGGCTGAAAAGCTCTCCAGGGAGCAAAATCTCCCTGCAAAAGCCAGTAAGTTAGGCAACCTGCTTACGCTTACCTTTTCTTCTAGCACAAATTTGAGAACATACATGCAAGGTAGTACACTTATAAAACATCCTGGGGAAGACTTGATGTTTAATTGCACTAAACCAAATCAGAGATAACATGTAAGGTGGTATGAATTATAGATTGTTAAGTGAACATAAAAGGGAGTCTTACTGAGGATGCGAAACTTATTTATGTCTAAAGACATGCTGGAAAAGAGCAATGAAGCAGGTAAAGCAGTAATTGGGAGCACATAAAAAGATGCAAATTCAAATATCCAAAGAAATGTAAATGTAAACATAAAATTTAACTTGTTACACCTTCTACACTCTGTTGTGTTCATACTAGCTATACTACGTTACATTTACCTTGAATGTTGTGTATCTTAACAAGCTTTGGCTACAGTAAGGACTAGCTTATCATTTGACATCTGAAAGTAAGGTATACTTGGTTTAGAATGACAAAATAGCTGCTGATTGCATTCCTGATAAAAAAAAGCCCTAGCATCTTGAAAATACCCTGGGTCTGCCATCCTAGAAATGCAATTCTTTCATTAAAAGGTATTAAAGGTTTTATTTTCTTTGTCCTAGACATAAGAAATGATTGATTTTCATATAAATTGTTTAATTTTATAAAGCATATGATACAGTCCTACAGAACATGATAATATTTCTGTTAATTTCCCTTAGTCTTAGAGAAGCTCCCACAGAAACATATTACAAGTCTAGAGAACACTGTTGGTTCTCTATTAAGATCTATGGGACTTTTCTATAAACCATAGCACACCCAAAGCTTCCAAATTCACAAATGCACCTCAATATATTCTGGATATAGTTCCCAACCTATGTATACATAAATACAACATCAGAAACACTGCTTTATGATTGACTGGTCCCTTAACCTATGCAAATAACTGGTTTTCCTTTTGGTGGCTATATCAAACAACCAAAACAACAGCAACATCATTTTGGGCAGTGAATTGAAAGAAATTCTCTTCTGCACAAATGAAGGGTGCAGACAGAAGCGCAGCTCCCAGCTGCAACTTGGAACGATTTCTGCAAAGTGTTCTGAGTCACAGTGTTACCGCAGACCAAACAGAAGTTCAGTCTTTGTTCCAGAGGGAGGGGAGTCTAGCTGCCTGTCACTAGGTTTCCATAGCAATGGCCAGGCTTTCTGCCAGTCTGCTCTTTTCAGAATGGAAGGGGGGAAAGGCAGTGGAAGAAGCACCTTCTTGGGACTTCCTAGACAGTGCTGAAGGGTGGGATAGGTGAATTGCAGCTACCCCCCAACCTTGGGGGGGGCACTGAAAAACCTCCCCCACCCTCTAGGGGGAACTGAAAAAGCCCCAGAATGAACTCCCTCTGCTCCCTTTCCTCCTGTCCTATTCTTAAACATTGACAAGCTGGGAACTCTGCAGACACAAGTTACAAAAGACACTAAATTTTGAAACATCTTTATCCAATCAGATTTTCACCCAATCAGCCATTTTTAAGCTGTTTGCAGCAGTGCACTTGTGTTTGGTCATAACTATAAACTACTTTCTGTGTCCAGATCAAGTGAAAATTGTCACTTCTGTCTTCACCCAAGATGTTTTGTTTCAGGATTTTTTGTAATCAAGTAAAAGAAGGTCAAGAGTCAAAGTAGGATGTAGGTATCATGCACATGGAAAAGGAAATGCGAGTGACTGTCAAACTTTTTCTAAAGGTTTTCCATTTTGCATGAAATAATTACATATTAATTGCAGCCAAAATTGGAGCACAGTTGTCTGTCCTTCCAGGTAATACAATAATCACCAGTCATTTCCATCCTATTTGGCTTTGTAACAGGGAGCCAAAGGCATAACAACAGTAGGCAGAACCTCTGGTGAGGTAGTTTGCCTGCTGGGAGGAGCATAAGATCAGGCTGCAGAAGATCTCAGTGTAAAAAAATTCTCCTCTCTCTGGGTCCCTAGTGTGAGACAACCCAGACCCCAACCCCGCTTCTGATTCAGCTACCTGGTCACCTAGACAACTGAGCTGTAAAAATCCCACAGGGAGGGAGGAGCTCGTTTCTCCCTTTGTCTTAGAGCAGTCATTTTGAGGAAGGGGACAGCAGTCATCATGGAAACACAGACACAGAAGGATGTGCCTCCCTGAAAGAAAGACTTTCTGGAAGATTTGTAAGTACAAATATGAAATTTGGCTACTAGTTTAGAACTAAGATTTCAGCCACGTGTTAAAAGGGCCACAGACTCATATTTTAAAGGCTCAATTTATTTTGCTCAAGGCATTTTTCTTGTAAGATGTCTGTGTCCTGTACCTCTTTCCCATTTTCTCCCTCTCTGACCAGTAAAAAGCTATCTGTTGAAGTGTGCCTGGCTGTGAATCTCTGAAGGGAGAAGGGTAAGACAAGCCTTTATAGCTCTCTTTGCTCAGCTAACTAAGGTGGGCATGGATTTTTTCTTTCCTCCAGTACAGGAGGCAACTTTCGTATGCTTCAAGCTACAAGAAGCATCCCAAAATACTACAGTGGACTCAACACCTCCTATATCTACAGGGCCTGTGTACTTCAGGCTGCACAGAGCCCTAACAGAGACCAGAGCCTGGCTGGTGGCAGCAATTACTCCAGGCTTCTGGGAGGTACCCCAGGGGAGACACCTGAAGCATGGTTTTGATCAGGCACAGTGAGGTGGGTTGCTCAGCATAGTAGTGCCCCTTCCTGTCCCACCATGCTGAAAAGAATAGCAAAGGATGGCAGGCAAGAACAAGGGGAAGGGGGGAACACCTGGAGAACCAGAGTAAGAGCAAGAACTTTGAGGCTTCCAAGGGTTTAACAGTCAGCCATGGAACATGGCCCTGCCTTAGACCTATGTAAATACTTGTGAATGGCACTTGGGAATCTAGCTTAGAAACTAGATCCCAAAATTCTTGTTTATTTATTATGTATTTATTCATTCATTCACCAAGTTCATTTATCATCGCAAAGAGTTTCAGACCTTCTCAGACCCAAGAGAAGCATCAGCAACAATCTTCTCTCTGGAAATCTATGGATCCAAATATCACTACAGCTTGGTAAATAATTCAACCTTACTGACAGGTCATAGCATACAGCTACTGAGTCACTGTTTACACACATACCCATTCATTAATCACAGCTCTTTACACTGGCACCAAAGCATCAGTTATTTTTTAACAGTCTCCCTTGTTCTCTGTGGTTCATTGTCTGAGATTTTTGGTTGAACAAGTGGCAGGAATAAATAAAATCTCTAGCAATAGCGATAGAAAACAAACAGACTCAGGCAGGGTCTGGCAGAAAAGATTCTAGTGAGTCAGCATCCTGACTGGGTAAGAAGCAAAGAAATCCCATCTCTTCTCTAAAATAGCAGCTGCTAAATTGTGCTCTCCTGGAGCCATTCCAGATTGTAAACAGCCTTGTTAACAAGGATTACCTCCACAGAACTGCAGAATCCAGCACCTCCTGATGTGAGAACTGTCAATATATTTCTCATAGAAATTCATGAGTGCAGGAAATGGAGCTTTCTTAGCAACTGGTTGATTAATCTACACTTGCCTCTAAATGCCAATAGTTAAGATCTCTATGGACCTGAATGAAATAAAATGAAAATAAACCTTCCTGGGGTAATGTAACATGTAAACAGAGCTCCATAGGAGAGTCCAGTTCCTGAAGAGTTTTAAAAATGCACCCATCTGACTTGAAGAACATACTGCATTCAAAACCCTAAGTCAATCCCCCACCCATGCAGTTGGGCCAGTAAAAGACATCACCCACAGAAATCTTTGCCTCAGCTATCTGAGGAAATTTTCATAACATTTTTAAACAATGAAAAATTAGTTGTACACCATTTGGCATTAAGATGAAACAAGGCTTAAGTAATATAAACAAAGACTGGCTTCCATTCATTACCTAGGTCACAGGGAAGGATTTTGAAGGATCCAAAAGATTAAGACCAGAACCTAGACCTAACACCAGAGAATAGCTGTTAGCTACTGTGGTAGGTTTGCAGGTTTTTTGAACACTGAAAAAGAAAGATGCAATCATCTGCACAATCTGGAATTTGTTTACTTTCAACTTGCTTGCAAGCAGGAGGTCCTAGTTCAAGCAGAAAATTGTGATGTAAATGGGTTCAGGAGACCTAGTGGGACAGTTCACGTAACTGGAGTACAGTTATGGATGGGTATAGTTATTCAGGAAGGATAGGGAGGGGAAAAAGGAGGACATGTTGTCCTTTACATAAAGGCAATCTATACATGTTCTGAGGTGCAGTACAAAGTGGGAGGGAAGCCTGTTGAAAGCCTCTGGGTACAGGTCAGAGGAGAACGATGTAGGGAAGGTATCATCATGGATATCTGCTACAGACACCAAACCAGGAGGAAGAGTTGTATGAGGCCTTCTTTAAAGTGACAAAAACTTCTAAGTAACAGGACCTGGTTCTCACAGGGGACTTTAATTATCAGGACATCTGTTGGGAGGGAAACATAGCAGCGCATAAGTGGATCAGCAAGTTCCTAGAGTGTGTTGGAGAGAACTTTTTGATACACATAGTAGACTGGGCAGCTGTAGGGGAAGCTCTTCTTAATTTATTGCTCACCAATATGGAGGAATTAGTTAACAGTAAGAAGGTGGAAGAGAACTTGGTGACAGTGGCTGTGAAATGACAGAGTTCAAGATCCTAAGGGAAGAAAGGAAGGAGAGCACCAGAATAAGGACACTGGACTTTAAAAAATCCAGCTTTAACAAAATCAGGGAATTGGTGAGCAGGATGTCTGGGGAGGCAAATCTGAGGGAAAAGGAGTTTAGAAGAGCTTGCTGCACTTTAAAGAAGGCTTTTTAAGGGCACAGGAGCAAGGTATTCCAAAGCAACAGAAGAATGGGAGGTTCAACAGGAGACAGGCCTGGCTAGACAGAAATCTCTTCAACAAGTTGAAACTCAAAAAAATAATTCTGCAAAAAGTGGAAACCTGTTTATAGTAATCGTGAAAGAATATAAGAATACTACATGAGCATGCAGGAAAAAAATTAGGAAGGCCAAGACATGACTTGAGATGCAGCTGGCAAGGGACATAAAAGGCAATAAAAAGGGATTCTACAAGCCTGGCAAGATTAAGAGGAAGACCAGAGAAACCATAGATACATTATGGAATGCAGAAGGCACTCTAGTTATGAATGATACAGAGAGACCTGAAGCATCCAATGCCTTTTTTACTTCAGTCTTCACACACAGGGCAGGTATCAGGTGATGAGTGCAGCTAGCAGCAAAGATAGTGAAGGAGACAAACAGTCTGTAGCAGGAGATGAACAAATTAGGGATTCTTAGAGAAGCTAAATGCTCTCAAGTTGTCAGAGGCAAATGAGTTGTATCCTAAGGTATGGAAGGAACTGACTGAGGTAATTTCAAAGCCATTAGCTATCCTCTTCAAGAACTTGTGGAGGTCAGGTGAGATGCTGGCTGATTGAAAAAAGGGCAAATACAGTACCCATCTTTAAGAAAGGGAATAAGGAGAATATGGAGAATTACAGGCCAGTGACGCACACTTTGATGTCTAGAAAGATCATGGAGTAGGTCCTGAAGGAATCCACTGTGAAGCACCTAGAGGAGAACAAGGTGATCAGCATGAATTCACCAAGAGCAAGTCACTCTTGACCAACCTCCTATGATAAAGTGACAGACTGTGGATTGGGGAGTGCAATGTATGTGATAACCCTGTATGTATCAAGGCTTTTGACACATTCTCATTAACAAGCTAAGGAAATACAGACTAGATGAAAGTACAGTAAGGTGGATCTAAAACTGATTGGATCACTGTACTTAACAAGTAATCTTCAATGGCTCTATGTCTAGCTGGGAGAAGGTATCAAGTGGTATTCCTCTGATGCCTATCCTCGGTGTAGTATTGTTCATCTTCATTAATGGTTTGTATAATGGAATTAAGTGCATGTTTAGAAAATTTGAAAGTGACACCAAGTTGGATGAAGTTTCAGCTGCTCTGGATGGTAGGACTAGGATCCAGAATCTCCTGGATGGACTGGAGAAATGGTCTTCAATCAGTCAAATGAGATTCAACAAGTCAAGTGCAAAGTCCTGCACTTGGGATAGAATAATCGTATGTGCAAATACAGACTGGAGAATGACTCGCTAAGTCACAGTAATGCAGAGAAGCAGCTGGGTGATACAATGGACCACAAGCTGAATATGAGCTAACAGTGTGCTTTTGTTGTAAAAAAGCAGCATACTGTTGTTTTAACAGGAGCCTCACTTGCAGATCAAGGGAAGTGATTCTTCTGCTCTATTTGGCACTGGTGAGACCTCACCTGGAGTACTTTGTCCATTTTTGGGCCCAATACTTCAAGAAGGATGTGGACAATTTGGAAAGAGTGCAGGGTAACAAAAATCATCAGGGACCTGGGAAACAAGACTTATGAGGAAACCTGGAAGAACTAAAGGAATTTAATCTGAACTAGAGTAAAGTGAGGGATGGAGATGGGTTTTTCACTGTGTCTGTAGGGGGCAGGACTAAAAGTGATGGCCTCAAGCTGCAGCAGGGAGAATTTAGGTTGGTGATTAGAAGGAACTTTCTGACCGTGAGGGTGAGCAAGCATTGGGAAAGGCTACATGGAGAAACTGTAGAATCTCCGCCCTTGGAAGTTTTCAAGAACAGGGTAGACCAGGGGTGGGCAAAATGCAGCCTGTGGGCCATTCTATTCACCTCACAGGGTCCCTAAAAAATTTAGAAAATTAATATTTATCTGCCCCTGGCTGCCTGTCATATGGCCCTCTATGGCTTCCCAAAACTCAGTAAGCGGCCCTCCACCTGCAATAATTGCCCACCTGGGTTAGACAGACACTTGCCTGTGACAGTTTACTCAGGGATGAACCTACCTTAAGCAGGGGGCTGAGCTAAATTACCTTGTGAAGGTCCTTCCAGCCATACTTTAAGATCCTATTAACTTCAGCCCCAGAAAGAGTGACTACCAAGGATATCAGGTTAAAATATTGTTTATGCAAAATTTATCACAAAAGGTTTTTATTTTTTCAAAGAATTAACCTTCATTAAAATTGTCAATATCACCAGCATTTCCTGTAAAATATTCTGATGTATTATTCTATTAATATATTATTTTAAATTATGCGAGTCATTTCATAAGTAATTACCGGAACATTTATCTACCGAAAACCAAATTTTCATTGAGGGAAAAAAAATTCTATGTAAAAAAATCACTAAAATGTCAATAACCTGGGGTTTTTTAAATCACAAAAAGAGAAGAATGTGGGATAATTTGGGATTTTGATGAAATGGAAATCACTCTGAAGTACCAAAATATTTCATGAAATAATTCTGCCATCTTTTGGCCAGTTTTCTATGTCTGACAGAATACTATAGTAGGTCCCCTAGTCTGAGGGGCATAATTTCTTTAGGTTTCCAAAGTAAAAAAAAATGCAACTTTTGCAACTTTTGTACTTTTGCTTCTCCCTATAACAGCAGAATCAGGAATACGCTTACTTGGCTCCATACCATCTTGGTGGGTAGACGGACTATATCTTCTGTGGAGGTCATTATCTTGGTTGGGTCATCAAAATAATTTCTCCTCCCTGCCTAATTCTGACCTGACTTTGAACCTACTTCTCACAAAACCTTCAGGAGAAGAACAGGCATTGCTCACTCTCTCTTGGCCTTCTAGGCATGTCAGTATCATTCTGTACCTCACTACATCAAGCCACAAATGGGCTAAGCAGCATAAGAAGGGATTTTAAAATATCTTCATTTCTATATGTCACTGTCACCAGGCCATGTCTTTGCCTGAAGTTTGATAAGGGCCTGTCAGATATTGTAAAATTTAGTCAATACTGCTTCCTCAATCTTTTTATTCCAAGAAAAGTCAGTGGGAGACAAGAAAATAGCTGAAGACAATTTGCAATCACTGATTTCTTGAGGACCAGGCATATTTCTCCTTTCTTTCAGATCAGCTGGGAGAGCAACAGCGGTGGCTGCTATTTTTACTGCTTGAATGAGCTAGGGGTCAGACTAGAAAAAAGTATATTCTCCAAATGTAGTGACACATTCGAGGCCAAGACTTGGAAGAGGATCATGGAATCTACACTTAGCGTAGAATCTGGCTCCCAAAATCCATTCTTAGGCTGAAGATCAAGTCAAGTGTGCACCTGAAGTTGTAGACTGATAACTAGATTGCTGCTTGTTCTGGATATCATAGGTATATAGTCTGTGTGGTTGTCCTGTTCAGCAGAAAAAAAATAAAGTCTGATATCTCAAATTGACTGTAGTCTATTAGAAATAATAGGACTGAGCACTGCAAAGCCATCTACAAGTTATCTGAGATACAAGACTGCAGAGTAAGTGGCAAGCAAATTCAAACAATAACAAAATGATGTGACTGACCATGATACTGGAAGGCTACAGGACATGACACACTGGAAATTGTATAACACACCACTTTCTGTCCTGTACTTACTTACAGCTTAGCTTGTACTGATGCATTCTTAGTTTGTAACAATTTCTCCTTCCATATCACCTTTGCACATACCAGGACCCAAAACCATGTATCCCACCTACTTCATCGTATACAAGGGATTTTTTCCAGCATTCTTCTCACCTTCCTGTACAAAGCAGCAATCAAAGCAAAGAAGCTAGGAAGTGAGCAATTATCTGGATAATATTATGGGATGGATAATTCCACTCACATCACTGAATTGTTTCTATATTGAACACAGATAGCACGGTAGTTAGAGAAACAATGAAGTAGCAGGACAGCATTTGTATTACATTCTAGCTCTTTAGTTACTTAATAACATTTCTGTGAAGTGTCAATACTACTTTAAACAAAAAGTGTTGAGTACATTACTCCCCTCTCTCTCTCTCCCTAAAAGTGAGTAGTCACAGTCCAAGGACCATCTGCCTTGGCATATTCTTTGCCTGGGTATGATTAATGAAGCTAAAGAATACAATGGCAAATGTCTTTGATAATCTAGAACAGTGTCATCTAGAAGGCAACAGTACTATCTATGTAATCCTGTCTGCTACGTGCTGTCTCGTCAGTAAGCAAGTATAAGAGGATGAGTAGGTGGGAAAGTGAGAGATGAGCCTGTATGTCTTTTTAAAAAATTGCAATCTGTGGATTTTAATAACCTATTTTAAAAAAATCACCTCACTGTTCTCCTTTAGAACTTTCTTTAAAACCATTATCACACTGTTCACAATCTTTATGCAGTTTCCTTGCACTCCCTGCCTGCTCATTGTATTTAATTGTTCTCCCTCACCTTGTACTATACTTAGACTAGAAACTCTTCAATGCAGATACAATTTGTGCTGTGTGTGTGCACATTGCCTACACAGGGCCAGTGAACATGATTGGGGCCACTACAATAATAATAAATGATATTAGTAATAAAACCAGCTTATTTTAATATTAATAATAAATAAATATTGCCAGCTGGATGTAGTGGTACAACATTCATGGTTGTTTTATTTACAGACCCAAAAGATTTATATTATTTTATTTTTTGTGAATTCTCTTTTTAAAAGAATCTAAGGATCCTTGATCTGGTTGATGCTGGAGGTATTCAGAAAGTTTCAAACAAGAAACCACTGAGGAAAGACTAGAAGGAAATACGTGCATATTTTGGTGAAACTTTTTATCTCTAGCAGCTCTTGTTGTATATTTAAGGATTGATCAATAGTAATAAGTAAAAATACACATTTTGAGAAAAACACTGCCTCAGTTACTTTATGTCTTTGCAAGGTTTCCTCTCACATAGCCCAATCCTGTAAGCCAGGATGCCAGTCTGGTTGCAAGTATGGAGCCTGCAAACTACTTATGGGTGACTGGTGCCTCTCAAGTCAGGGGGCATGTGCCCTGCCTGACACCTGTCCCCCAGCGGCTATTCCTACACTGATTGGGGGGTAGTTTTCCAGGAGCCAATCACGCTGACATGGTGGTCCAATCTCACTCACCAAAAAGTGGCCGCATCATTTCCAGAAGTCCTGCAGCCACTTCTGGAAATGACACAGCCACATTTGCTAGTGACCCTGCTCCTCGGCCAGTGCTCACAGCGGGGGTACTAGCGCTCCCACCTGCCTATCAGCTAAACAGGGAATGTGACCTGTCAGGGGGTACACCAGCACTCTCAGGGGTTGCATGTGCACCCCCGTACGCCCCTTATGCATTGCCACTGAAACTACTAGCAGTTGTGGGGTAGCCATAGCGGGGCATGGTCTGCCACAGAATTCGGGGTCCCTAAGTCCCCAGTAAGCACAGTCCTTGGCAACAGGGCAGCAGGAGGGCAAACATGGGCTGATATAGCTCTGGTAGGCCTACAGCTGTTGGCCCATCACTACAGCTACTGCTATGGCCACATGGACCATAAGACTGCCCTACCTCCACCACTGCTGGCCCCACTTCTACCCCATGCCAGAGCTGCCATTGCTATATGGCCTGGGATAGAGCTAGAACCACAGTTGCTGACACCACAAGCCCCAGAGCAGAGCCACCCTATGATCTGGGCTGGATTCAGCTTGCATGGAGCCCCACCATTGGATATTGTATTTCTGGCTTTAGTATATAGTTATATCATATATATTTAAATAAAAGCTATTCTGCCCTCTTATGATGCACTTTTGATCCTTTGTTTCCTCTTGAGAGATTACCCTGAAATCATCTTCTCTCATTGCTCATTTCCTTCCAGAGGTCATAAGCAACTTGGGTTGGAAAAGAAATATTGTGAACAGATTATTATGATTTCAAGTGGGGAATTATCATTAAGTAATAAGATATTCCTGGAAGCTATTAGAAGCCAGTGCAAACTCAACAGCATTGGAGAAATATGTTCCTAGTAACCCACTCTTCTCAGAAATTGGGCCACTGCATTCTGAACCAGCTGCAGCTTCTGGATAATTTTCAAGGAAAGCCCTATATAGAGTGTACTGCCGTAATCTACCCTTAAGGCTATGAAAGCACAGGCAAAGGTGGCCAATCAAAATCTTAAAGAATCTTTCTCACCAGGTTGAGTTGGTGAAAGGTACTGCTAGCCACTGCCACCCCTTAAAAATGTAGGTGTAGCAAAGGATCCAGGAGGCTGCAAAGCTGCAAGGCTGCAAACCTGAGTGACAAGTGGAAGCTGAACCTCCCACAGTCACAGGTCTCCCTATCTCCCTCAAGTCTTAAGATCTTTCATTAACAACCATCAGTCTTGTGTGGATTCACTTTCAGTTGGTTTATCCACATCCAATTATTAAGTGTTGTTGGGAATCCCTCAATTTGAGGACAATGCAAAGTACTACACTTAGGGAGGAAAAATGTCCAGCACACCTACAGCCTAGGGAATGACCTGCCGGGTGGCATGGAAGTGGAAAGGGATCTTGGAGTTCTAGTGGACTCCAAGATGAACGTGAGTCAGCAGTGTGATGAAGCCGTCAGAAAAGCTAATGGCACTTTATCGTACATCAGCAGATGCATGACAAACAGAACCAAGGAGGTGATACTTCCTCTCTATTGGGCACTGGTCAGACCACAGTTGGAATACTGCATGCAGTTTTGGGTGCCACACTTCAAGAGGGATGTGGGTAACCTGAAGATGGTCCAGAGAAGGGCCACTCATATGGTTAAGGGCTTGCAGGCCAAGCCCTGTGAGGAGAGACTGGGGCACCTGGACCTCTTCACCTCCGCAAGAGAAGGTTGAGAGGTGGCCTTGTGGCTGCCTATAAGTTCATCACAGGGGCACAGAAGGGAATTGGTGAGGTTTTATTCACCAAATCTCCCCCAAGGGTTATAAGAAATAATGGCCATAAGCTAGCAGAGAGCAGATTTAGACTGGACATTAGGAAGAACTTCTTCACAGTTAGAGTGGCCAAGGTCTGGAATGGGTTCCTAAGGTAGATGGTGCTCTCCCCTACCCTGGGGGTCTTCAAGAGGAGGTTAGATAAGCATCTAGCTGGGGTCATCTGAACCCAGCACTCTTTCCTGCCTATGTAGGGGGTCGGACTCAATGATCTATTGAGGTCCCTTCTGACCCTAGCATCTATGAATCTATGACTCATTGTTGGGTCTTGAGGTGACTCAAGAGTCCAATGCCTGAACCACAGATCCATCCACAGAAACTGCAGGTCTTTCTGCAAGGGAAATAAGGCTGTAGGTTGGAATTCCTCTCCCTTTCCTTCCTCTGCACTCATAGTATCATAGTAATTAGGGTCAGAAGGGGCCTAAAGCAAGCCATCTAGTCTGACCCCCCGCCAGTGGCAGGAATGAGTGCCAGGGTCACAGGACCCCAGCCAAGTACCTATCTAAGGTACTCATTTCTCTGCTTTGAGGGTAAGATTTTTTACCTTGAAATGGGCCAATTTTGTGAATGACACAAAACTGTGGGGAGAAGTGGACACACCGGAGGGCAGGGAACAACTACAAGCAGACCTGGACAGGTTGGACAAATGGGCAGAAAACAACAGTTTTCTTGAGGTATGCTTTAAGGGTGCCCTTGTAGCATTTCCTCTAGTCATTGCAAAATTTCAGGCCATTACTAAACTGGGAATTTGAGCATTAGTTTTGGGAGTTGAGAGTCAGATATCTGCATATAACATCTGGTTCAGTGGAGTTAGTGCTTGAGGATCATTAACTGGTAATATTAGCTTCAGGAGGGATGCTGGAATATCTATGGTAATCTTCCGATTTGAGGTGGAGGATTTTCCAGAGGCATTGTTGGCGATTCCTCCCAGGCTCCTCTATGGATGTGAGCTTGACCTACTGTCACCATCTCAAGAGATTGGAGACAATAACTGCATTGTAGACTTGGATCTTGGTTTCTTTCCCATGCTCACTATGAATAAAGACATGGTGAAGCAAGCTTCCAAAGGAAGCGCTCGTATATTGAATCCTGTGTTGGATTTTCTCATCAATGTTCACTCCCTGAGAGAACTGGCTACCAAAGTAAGGGAAATGCTCAACTAGCTCCAGGGTCTTTTCCTCAATGGTAATTTGGGAAAGAAGGCTCATATTCATGGCTCAAGGCAGGCTTATATGGCACATTAGTCTTCTCAATGTTGAGAGAGAGGCCCAAAGTTCAGTAGGCTTCTTCAAAGAGATCTGGCACAGTCTGGAGGTTTTCCTCAGTGCATGCAAGAATCACACAGCTATCAGCATATTGAAGGTCAAGGATGGTTATTTTGATTATTTGGTCTTTGACCAAAAACATCCCAGATTGAAGAGCCTTCTGTGTTTGGTATTCAGTGTTAATTCTGGAAGGAAGGAGGTCCTTAATGAGAACCAGGATGACTGTTAAAAAGATGAAGTTGGGATGATAGTTGGGATCTTTGCTTGATCCCATTTCAAATGACAAATGAATCTGTCTCTGATTCACTACAAAGAACAGTCATAGTCATCTGGTCGTAGAGAATTCTCAGGACCTTGTACTTTTCAGGACACCCAGATCTGGCCAGCAGTTTCCACAAGGCTTTGCAATTGACAATCAAAGGACTTTGTAAAGTCAATGACGACCATACAGGTCCTGATGTTGTTCCTGACACTTCTTCCAGATCTGGTGGGCTACAAAGATCATATCAATTACCCCATGGGATGTTGTGAAACCATACTGAGATTCTGGCAGGACTTCCTCAGCCAGAAGTGGAAATCAGGAGGATGCAGGAAAGGATTTTCCCTGATTTGGGAAGGAAGGTGATATCTCAATAGTTCCCACAAACAGACGTCTTCTTTTTTGAAGTTTGTCATGACATTGCATGCCTCTGGATCCCAGGGATCTCTTTTTTATTCTAAATTCAGAGAATGATTTTTGGAGTCTCAGAGCAACTTTCTCACTGTGAGCCTTATAGATTTCAGCAGGTATGCCATCCAATCCAGTAGCCTTCTTGTTCTTTGTTTTCTTGACAGTACAGTGTCTTTTAGGACAGGAATGTTAGGAGTGCCAGGCACTGAATAAGCAGTAAAACCATAGGTTCTGAGTCAGATGAAAAGAAGAAATAGGTCTGGATGTTACCAGCATACTCATAGTGCTACCACACAATATCACCCAGTGATGTCAGGAACATGTTAAATAGAAGGGGAGATATGATGGAGCTCTGAGGGAGCCCACAAGAAAAGTCCCAATGAAACAATGAGCATTCACCCAATTAATAGTAATCCTGTAAATACCTACCAGGTCAACACATCATGGGCAGCTATATCAGTAGAGCACAATTTCTGCAGTAGATCTCCAGGCAAAGATCATCAACCAAAGCCACAAGTACCATACCTAGGATGCAAATGAATCTGACTGGGGTCCAAGAATCTGACAGTATTCATATGCCCCTGAAACTGTCAGGTGATCTCTGTTCGATGACCTTCCTAAAAATGGGGAAGGTTGGAAATAGGACAATAGCTGTTGGCATTAAGAAATGTTCTTTTGAGTAGGGACTAGGGACTTGCAGGCTTAAAAATAGTCAACATCCTTCCCTCCCAAAGACTGAGCTTCCTGGGCCCAAAACCCTGACTGCAGTTAAACTGGTGGTCCCCAAGCCATGCTGGATATGAATGATTTTGTCTGCAAAGCAGGTGGCAAACACATCTTAGCAGACTGTAGATGGCTGTTTTTGGGCAGAGGCAACCTGAAAAACTAAGCCATTCACAACCTAGAATGGCACATCCTTTAAAAGGGTCTATACCACAGTAAGTCAGCTTCAATACAGGTCAAAAGCTCTCTAACCAACTGCCTTCCCACTCCTGGTGCCTTAGATGTCCTGTATGTGAGGGGGATTTAGGCCAACACATTAATGAGAGTGGATGCTTTTGTGCAGCCATGTCTATAATCAATGTGCTGTTTCCACAATTCAGCCAGGCCATTGACAGAGTAGCTGCCAAGGACAGTGGGAATATCTCCCAGAGCGTTCTGAAAGTCTCAGGGTAGAAAGAAATAAGAAAACTGGGAAGTGAAATACAGAAAATATATTTTTAAGTAGTATTGACTCAATTCAGAATGTTTTGAAGTTGTCTGTATCCATATGACAACTATATTTTAAAGCAGCTATCTCAGCCTTACAGGCAGACTTCAATGTATGCATACTCCATAAAGTTGAGCCTTTGCAGGACTGGGCTCAAGTAATTTCTATTTTATGTCAAAACTGAAACAAATAATTTTTTCACAAAAATATTTATGTTCACTCCTTGCAATGACAGAGCTGTTGAGAAATTAGAATATAATCAAATAAAGGATGTTGGGAAGTTAGAGTAAAAAGAAATAAAATCACTGCAAATTACTTTGGAGGGTGTAAAATGCATTAAATATTTCTTCAAATTATTTTCATTATAGGATAGAAAAATCCCTTTATTTTAAAACTGATTTATGTGTCTGGAATGTTGTAATTTAGTGCTAACTCTGTCATTCTGTAACAAGGCTTGAGAATAAGAAAGATTCATACAAGCTCCATTACCAAGTACCCAAGTAGCCACACTTGCCATAAGTCACCAGCTAATTAACTCTGCCCCAATTTAAGAATAGCAAGTAACCATTTAGAGCCCTGGGTTCACAAATTTCCAGGCCAGCCAACAGCACTGACTTATTCCGTTATGACAAGCCTCCTGCTTCTTGCACACTCTAGTTTTCCTGGTTCCTCACTCTAGCTTTTGCCTTTTTCTAGGGCTTGTGCTTTGGTTTTCCTTACAGATCTGTGTTCTGGTTCTTGACCCCCAGCCTGGCTCTGTGTTCAGATTCTGATCTGTGGGTTTTTCCCTGAAAATAATAGCTAGGCTTCTGACCTTCCAAATACTGACCCTAACCTGTGTTTTGGGTGCTGCACTGGGATTTCCTTCTGGACTTGGTAATTCAGCTCCAGGATTCTGTACCAGCCTCTGGCCTCTGATCCAGTCCTTGGTGGCTGGATCATTAGGCCAGGCCAGGCCACTTGCAACCTAGCCCTTAAAGTGTTAAACAACTTCAGAAGGGAAGAGGTATGAATGGATTGAAAAGACAGCTGCGCAGTCTGATCACTCCAAAATATAATGCTCCACAGTTCCTCTGTAGATGCAATGCATGTGCTCATCTTTGCAGCTGGGCTCAGGGTGCTTTTTCCAAGTCATTGTCATTTAGTTTTAACTACATCAAAACTTACTGTTGTTCTGTGCACTGAGCACCTTTCTGTCCCCAGATGGTCCAAGTTTGGCCCAGCTCTGCTCCACCCCCAGCTGCTTCAGATCCAACCCCATTTCACCCTCCGCCTCCCTGCTGCTCTGGGTCTGGCCCAGGTCTCTACCTCTCCTCCCCAGCTGCTCTGGGTCTAGCTCTGCTCTATCCCTCCTCCCTGCTACTCTGGGTCCAGCTCTGCTCTATTCACCCCCTCTGCTGCTCCACATCCACCGGACCTATGTCTGTCTCCCTCCCACCCTGCCCACTGCCTTCCCCTCCCTGCTGGCTGTTCTGGGGGGGTGTTAAGGCTGGGCGGCAGGGAGGCACCATCACCGTGAATATCTGCAACTGTCACTGAATTCAGTGGAAGTTGCTGGCTCTAATCTCTTCAGGTCAGCTTCTAGGCCAGAATGTATGTTAGGGTTTTAAGAGCTAAGAAAGAGTTTTAAGAGCTAAGAAGTATAGATAAAAGGTCTCAGGATGTAAAAGGTATGTACAAGGCTGATCTGGAGAAAGAGTAATACCCCTTTTGCCTTAACTTTCAAGGATGCACACACTAATTAGAAGCAAGTTAGAAAGTATGTACACAGTAAAAAATCTGGAAGAAAATAGCCAGCATGGACTTCAAAGAGGAATTTTTTTATCCATAATCATGGTCAGAAAAGGTTATGGATCTGATTATAGCATCTCATTCAAATTGTTTTGATATACAAAAGTCATCTGATGACACACATCTCTAGCTCAAACTCTAGATCAAATGAACTCAGGGTCATATATGAGAAAGCATTACAGACTGAGCACTAATTACACAAATATTTTATTTATGTGTAGAAACCTCAGATAACCCTTACTCCCCCATTCCAGCCAAACAAATACATTTCAGGTTCAAATACAGCCCCTGGTGACTGACATTCTGCCACACATGCTTTGATCCTATTTTGCCTATGAACTACAATAAGGATGGCTGTAAAAGCAGACATCTTATTTTGGTTCTGTTACAATAATGTAAATCAATAGAATTACTAGTGGTGTCCTTGTGCTTCCCTGTCATTCTGTGTCCATTTGTCTCATGTCTCTTGTTTGATTACTTACATAGTAAGATATCTTAGGCAGGTCAGGCTTTTGATTTTTTCATAGATTTCATAGACATTTGGGCTGAAAGGGACCCTAGAGGATCATTGAGTCCAGTCCCCTGCCCCAGGGGCAGGAAGTCAGCAGGGATCATAGAATCCCAGCAAAATGAGCATCCAAATGTGTCCTGAAGGCATTCAAAGTGGGTGTTTGAACTGCCTCCAGCAGCAATCTATTCCAGAACTCAGGGGCTCGGACAGTGAAGAAGTTCTTTCTTATGTCCAGCCTGAATCAGTCATGGCAGAGTTTGTGACCGCTTGATCTTGTCATCCCTTGGGGCACTCTGGTGAACAGATGTTCCCCCAGATCCTGATGAGCACCCCTAACTCCTGTGCCTGTGCTTTTCCAGCCTGAAAATCCCCATGGCTCTCAGCTTCTCATCGTAAGGTCTGTTTTCCTGACCCCTGATCATGCACGTAGCTCTCCTCTGCATCCTCTCAAGCTTCTCCACATCCTTTTTGAATTGTGGGGCCCAAAACTGGACACAGTACTCCAGCTGTGGCCTCACCAAGGCCAAGTACAATGGGAGAATGACATCCCAGGATTTACTTGAGAAGTATCTATGGATGCAAGCCAGCATTTGCTTGCTTTACTAGCCACAGCATCACACTGGAGGCTCATGTTCATCTTGTGCTCAATCATGACCCCCAAGTCCCTTTCATCTGTAGTGCTAACCAGTGTAGCACTGCCAAGCCTAGAAGCATGCTGCAGGCTTTTCCTCCAAAGATGGAGAACCTTGCATTTTTCGATGTCAAACACCATCAGGTTCTCGTCTGCCTATTTCCTGAGCCTGTCAAGATCCTCCTGGATTACCCTCTTGTCCTCAGGTGCGGATGCTTTACCCCAGAGTTTGGTGTCATCAACAAACTTGGCCAATCCACTTCTTACACCAATGTCAACATCATTGATGAAGATGTGAAATAGTATAGGCCCTAGGACAGAGCCTTGAGGGACCCCACTAGTCACAGTGCACCAAGACGATTGGCTCCTGTTGACCACCACCCTCTGGGTCCTACCACAGAGCCAGTTCCCTAGCCAGCCGATCATGGTGAGGTTGAGGCCATAGTTAGCCAGTTTAACCAAGAGGTGATCATGAGATACCAGATCAAAGGTTTTTTAAAGTCGAGATATACAATGTTGATCTCTTCCCCCTTGTCCAAGTGAAAGTCACCTGGTCATAAAAGGAAATAAGATTGGTCAGGCAAGACCTACCTGCCACAACCCATGCTGGGTATCCCTCAGGATATTGCCTTCAGCTAGTCTGTTAAGGATGGCCTATCTGATAATCTTTTCCAAGACCTTCCCTAGGATAGAGGTCAGGCTGATGGGCCTGCAGTTAGCCATATCTAATTTCCTCCCTTTCTTGAAGATAGGCATGACATTGGCCCTCTTCCAATCATCAGGCACTTCACCAGAGCTCCAAGAGCTCTCAAAGATCCATGCCAGGGTTTGAGCTATGATGCTCACCAGCTCCCTGAGTGCCCTTGGGTGTAACCCATCAGGGCCAGCTGACTTGAAAGTATCCAGCCTGTCAAAGTGTTCCTTCATGAGGTCAGCTTTGATGGAGAGCAAGGAATCTCCCTCTCCTGGGCCTCCCTGACCCATAGTGGGCAGGGCCGTCCGATGGAACTGGTGAAAAACTGATGCAAAGTACCCATTTAGCAAGTTTGCTTTTTCCTGAGTATCAGTTGTCAGTTGTCCCATCTGGTTTAGCAGGGGTCCAATGTTGCCCTTGCTTTTCTTTTGGCTCCTCACATATCTAAAAAAGGAATTTTTATTTTTCTTGATATTTGTAGCTAGGCTGGAGTTCCATCACAGCGTTGGCTTTCCTGATTTGCTCTTTGCAGGTCCAGACCAGAGCAGAGTATTCCTTCTTGGTGGCAGTTCCAGTCCTCCATCCTTTGTAGGTCTTTCTTTTAAGATGTAGGAGGTCCACCAGTTCCCTGGAGAGCCAAGGGCGCTGTTGTGCCCTTTTGCTGCCTTTCTTCCGAGATGGGATAGACTTTGCTTGCACATCCAGGATTGCTCCGTTGCGGAGCAACCACTTGTCCTGAACTCCCCTCACCATTGGGTTGTGGCTTTTTAGGGCCTCTCTGACAAGCCTCCTTAGCTTGTCAAAGTCAGCTTTCCTGAAGTTGAGGACTTCTGTATTACTGACTGACTTGCCAGCTCTGTAGCAGATGGCAAAGGTGATCAACTCATGGTCACTGTCACCCAGCTTCCCTTCAACATTAGGTCACTGATTAGGTCACCCCTGGTTGCCAGTACAAGGTCAAGCAGTGCTTTACCTCCTGTCAGCCCGTAGATTTCCTGTGTCAGATAGAGGTTATCCATACATGAGAGAAAGCTTTGTGACTACACAGATTTGGCTGAGCGCTCCTCCCACGAGATGTCTGGGTAGTTAAAGTCTCCCATGACAACCATACACTGGGATCGTGTGGCCTCAGCCAATTCCCTGGTGAACTCCTCGTCAAGGTCTTGACGCTGGGTAGGGGGTCTGTATTAGACCCCCACCATAGTATCCCCTGTGCTGTGTTCCCCACGAATTTTAACCCAGAGGGTCTCAAGTCATCCATCATGTATGCCAATGTTGGCTTACAGGGACACGTAGCTTTCCTTGATATATAGAGCTATGCCCCTGCCCCTTTTGTCCACTTGATCCCTCCTGTACAGGGTATAGCTGTCTATATCCATGGTCCAGTCACGGGTGGAGTCCCACCAGGTCTCCATTATCCCAATGACGTCATAGCTATTTGCATTTTTCAAGAGAACAAGTTCTTCCTGTTTATTCCCCAGGCTCCTGGCATTTGTGTATAGGCACGCAAGTGTCCCCTTGGGGGGCCTTGCCCTGCCTACATTTTGTTCCAGGGTTGGGGCTGATCTGTGATCCTTGCTAGCTTTGCAAGGGCTGCTCAGTGAGCCAGCAGTGGCAGTAGTCCCCCCATTCCCTGATGGACTTAGTTTAAAACCTGGTGGAGCAGATCAGCCAGTTTAGCTGAGAAGAGCCTCCTCCCCAATGGAGAGAGGTGAAGGCCATCCCTTCCCAGCAGCTCGCTGCCTCTGTCTCCGAAGAGTGGACTGTGGTTGTGGAAGCCAAAGCCTTCCCAATGACACCAGTGCCACAGCCCTTAGTTGACTACCTGGATATTCCTCTCCCTCCTCAGACCATAACCCAAGACTGGGAGGATTGAAGAAAACACCACCTGTGCCCCTAGACCCTTTAGGCCCACACCCAAATCCCTGTAGTGCCTCATGACCCCACTGGGAGCACTCCGAGCCATGTCATTGGTGTCCACATGGATGAGGAGCATGGGATAGTGGTCAGTGGGCTGAAGGAGCTTTGGGATCTTCTCTGCAATGTCTCAGATGTGGGCTCCTGGGAAGAAGCAAACTTTCCAGGATAAGGGGTTGGGGTGGCAGATTTCCCCCTCAGGATGGAGTCTCCCATTACAAACACTTTGCGTTTGGTCTTAGGTAGAGCGGGGGTGGTAGATACAGTGTCATCTGTGTTACCTGCAGAAGCTGGCAAATCAGCAGGCTCTGCTGGGGCTGCAAGAGGTTCATACCTGTTGCAAAGCTCCAGAGGCGCAGGGGCCTTGATGCAGTGGGCCTTAGGGCCCCTCGCCACCTTGGTCCAAACCCTGGGCTGGACAGTAAGGGAGGTCCCTAAGTCCTCCCTTGTACTGGAGGGAGACCGTGGTCTATCCTCTGCCCCCCGGGGGAGAAGGGCCTGGCAGTAGGAGTCTACCTCCTGCTCACAGTCCCTGATGGCATGCAGTCTCTGGACTGTGGTCTGGAGCTCCCCCAGCTGGGCCAGAGATCCCAGTAGGGAGAAGATCCCAAAAGGGGATGTGGCCATGCTCCTGGGCCCCAGTGCCTGATAAAGCAACAGGCAGCCCCTGCAACTGAGAGCCAGCGGCTCTGTCTGCATGGAACTCAGAACCATGGGCTCCGTCTGGGTGGCCATCTCTGAGATGTCGGGGGGGGGGCCACGTGCCCATCCATGTCATGCCATTGGTCGACTGGCTACGACTGGGACTGCTTACTCTGGGGGGTTCACAGGCAGGGCCTGGGCCCTCCCACTTGCCCTCCTGTGCAAACTCCTGCACTAACTCGTGTGCTGGACCCAGGAGCATGTCTATTTGCACAGCCTGTTTGTGAGGCTCTAGTCGTGCGGCTCCCTGGGGGGCTGGGCAAAATAGGAACCGGGGAGGACGTGACCCTCCTCTGCCCACTTAGCCCACTCCCAGCTGACTAAGTCCCTCCCTCCACAGGATTTTGCTTACCTGCCGGCAGGCTGGGTCTCATCAGGGGTCTTAGTATCACTGCTGGGGTCCCTGGGCTCATGCACATCTCACACCAGAGCCGGGTCTCTAATGAGGCTTATGCCATTGCTGGGCCCTTTTTAAATTGCGCACACGCGCAGAAGGGCTGGCCAGTGCCAAATTGTATATTTGTATAGTGCCTACTACAGTGGTTTTCAACCTTTTTTCATTTGTGGATGGAGGTGTGGAGTCCATTCTTTGAGGTCTGCACCTCCACCTACAACTCCTTTGAATTTCTTTTAATTTTGAATCTTTCATGGACCTTCGGCTTTGTTTCTTCAGCTTCCAACTGACTGAAGCATGTGGTCTGCATATATAGTCATTAGTCACCATCACCACAATTATTAGCATGTGTCAGTCTCCAATGAACACATCCTTATGCTCTACCTTGACTATGAACAGTATTGGCGTATATTCTAGTCATTTTCATGTTGTTCTTCTTAGTAATACTGGGATGATTCAAGACTTCTGCAACTCTATTTATGTCATTTTTTCAAGTGTTTTTATTCTGCTATTTTCCTGCTCCTTCCACTCAGACCATTGACAGATTTAGCCAGTGTTTCTCTATTTGGCATTTTAAAAGTGATCATTTTTTATAGCTGCTCCTAATATGTATATCACATTTTTAATAGTTTAATAAACTATGCAATGTATGGGCAGAGTTTTTCCTTCTTATATAGCTTTTTAAATTTGTGTGCACACACACACATGCATACGCATACAGTGTAACTATATACATAGATACAATTAGGTGTCTGATTTTCACAGAGAGCCCAGCACAGGCTCATCCAGTTGCCTCCTGTATGTACAACAGTACTCAATACATTGGTATTTCAGGTAAGTACTGGCTTACAAGAGTACCTGATGTTAACAATATACTTAGTCTATTAAATCAATCATATAAAGTGTTTTCCCCTATACAAGTTAATTTATTTAGTTTCTCAAATAGTTTAGAAAGTAAAAGGAATGATGGATAAGTCCTAATTGGAAAATTGTTAAATTAGAACTAATATTTGATCCTTTTTGTACCAAATCCAACACTTGTTTCATCATGACACAAGACATCAAAATGTGTGCAGCCAAAATGCCTTATTCCCCCTTTCCCCTCCCAAAAAGATTTTAAAATTACTGTATTAGAATGCTGAAAATGTTCATAAAGCCATGTCTAACTAGCTTCTACTGAAATAAGCTGAAATACACTTCAATGATGCAAATTTATTTTTTCAAGCTACTGCTTCTGTGTTTAATAAACACATGGAGAAATCAATTTAGGAAATGTGGCACACATCAGTATGGAGCTCACCCAGGAAAGAATTAACCACTCTAATTCCACCTGAGTTTAGTGGGAATTTAAAAGAGCATTCAGCCCAAGAGCAGGACAAAGAGTTTCAGTTTATATGCCAAAATCCCGAGTTTTAAATTAACCCAAACCAAATTGTTTCAACTTAGAATAGGTATAGAATCATAGAAAGTTAGAGTTAGAAGAGACCTCAGGAGGTCATCTAGTTCAACCTCCTGCTCAAAGCAGGACCAGTCTCAACTAGATCATCCCAGCCAAAGCTTTGTCTAGCTGGGCTTTGAAAACCCCCAAGGATGGAGCTTCCAACAACTCTCTAGGTAACCTGTTTCAGTTTTCTTACTAACCTCCTAATGAGTAAATTCTTCATACTATCTAACCTAAACATCCTTGCTGCAACGTGAAACCATTGCTTCTTGTTCTGTCATCTGCCATCACTGAGAACAGACTAGCCCTATTCTCTTTTGAATCACCCTTCAGGTAGTTGAAGACTGCTATTAAGTCTCCTCTCAGTCTCCTCTTTTCTAGACTAAATAAACCCAGTTCCCCCAGTCTTTCTTCATAAGTCATGTGCCCAACCCCCTCACTATTTTTGTTGCTCTCCATTGAACTCTTTCCAGTTTGTCCACATCCTTTTTATAGTGGGGGGCCCAAAACTGAACACACTACTCTAGATGTAGCCTCACCAGTGCTGAATAGAGGGGAATAATCACATCCCTTGACCTACTGGCAACATACCTACCAATGCAGCCCCATATGCCATTAGCCGCCTTGGCAGCTATAGCACACTGCTGGCTCACATTCAGCTTGTTGTTCAGTGTAACCCTCAGGTCCTTTTCCACAGAGCTGGTTCCCAGGTAGTCAGCCCCCAGCCTGCATTGGTGCATGGGATTTTTCCATCCTAAGTGCAGGAGTTTGCACTTTTCCTTGTTGGACCTCATGAGATTCCTTTTGGCCCAATCCTCCAATTTGTTTAGATCACTTTGAATTTTACACCTACCCTCCAGCGTATCTACTACTCCCTTCAAATTGGTGTCATCTGCAGATTTTCTGAGAGTGCACTCTGTGCCATCTTGCAGGTTGTTGAAGAAGACATTGAACTAAACTGGCCTCAGGACTGACCCCTAGAGGAATCCACTTGATACTGGCTGCCGACTAGATATTGAACCATTGTTAACTACTCTCTGAGCCCAATGCTCCAGACAGTTTTCTATCCACCTTACAGTCCAACCATCCAACTCATACTTCCTTAGCTTGACTGCAAGAATGTTTTGGGAGACCATATCAAAAGCCTTGCTAAAATCAAGGTACACCACATCCACTGATCTCCCCACATCCACATAGCCAATCACCTCATCGTAGACCACAATCAGATTAGTCAGGCATGACTTGTCTTTGGTGAATTCATGCTGACTGTTCCTAATCACCCTTTTCTCCTCCATGTGCTCAGCAATGGATTCCTACAGAATCTGCTCCATGATTTTTCCAAGGACTGAAGTGATGCTGACTGTAGTTCTCTGGATCCTCTTTTTTCCTTTCTTAAATATGGGCTCTATGTTTGCCTTTTTTTAATCATCCAGGACCTCTCCTGATCACCATCAGTTTTCAAAGATGACAGCTCTGCAATTAGCCAACTCCCTCAGCACCCTCTGGTGCATCTGATCCGTCCCCATAGATTTGTACACATCCAGCTTTTCTAAATAGCCCCTAACCTGTTCTTTCAGCACTAAGGGCTGCTCACCTCCTCCCCAGAATGTGCTGCCTAGTGTAGTAGTCTGGGAGCTGCCCTTGCCTGTGAAGACAGAGGCAAAAAAAGCACTGAGCACTTCAGCCTTTTCTACAGCCTCTGTCACAAGGTTGCGTCCCACATTCAGTAAGGGCCTCACTCTTTCCTTGATCCTCCTCTTGCTACCGAAATACTTGTAGAAACCCTTCTTGTTACCCTTCACATCCCTTACTTACAGGCTGCAACTCCAGTTGTGCTTTGGTCTTCCTGACATCGTCCCTGCATGCCTGACCAATGCTCTTATATTCTTCCCTAGTTATTTCTTCAAGTTTCCACTTCGTATAAGCTGCCTTTTTTGATTAAGTGGCAGAACAAGCAAGGTAGGAGAAAATAAACCCACACTCACACCCTTCCCCTTACTGGCATGGCAGTGGACACTCTCCTTGGCATCTGCAAAGATGGTTATAGTGACAAGCACTGCAGCACCAGACTTGTGCTTCCAGCTAACCAGGCAGGATACGCTGGACCTAATAGCACGATGCATGGCAGGAGAAGCCCTGGCTGGGGAGGAAAGTTCTCCCAGCTGGAAACTGGGGCCATGGGAAGACCCACAGATATAATAGAAAGCACATGGGTTTTTCATCAGGAATGCTGCATAGCAGCTGGGTACAGAATGCCATCCCTAATAGGCTAGAGGCCCAAGTGGGAGGATACAAGAAGATGCTGGAACTTAAGAGTGAGACTGCTAGATGGTAAAGGACAGGACTTGAACTGGAAACAGGTGAGATGCAGCCAAGCTGCCCACATTTTTTGATTTTCATAAAAAAGGGACTGTCAGGGATTCCTGGCATGAAACCCAGGGCCTTTGTCTAGCGATTTTGCTTGGACAAAGCTTAGTAACCCAGTGCCCAGCCAACATCATGGCCAAAGCCAGAACATGGACAGTCATACAGAAGCCCAAGGCAGAAGTGTAGGGGTGGAGGAGCTGCCAATACAGACCCCACATGGAACAAGCCAACATGCCTTTCTTTTGGTGGCTACTAGTAGAACCTAGCAGGACAAACCTTTTTCTCCAAGCAGAGCATTGTCACCTGTCAGAATCAATTCTCTTTTCTTTTTGTACATCAAAGTCATAGCAGGAAAGAGATTAGGCAGGAAACAGAATTTCCTTGGGGAAGAAAGTACTGTAACATCTGCACCCTTCTTCGGTTGATACTGTGACATATTTATGAAAGCATCCACATCCTTCATGGGTCGACACTGTGACAAGGCAAAAACAAATTTAAAAAATTGAAGCAGGTTTGCATGTTGCTCTTACTGTGATGACCCAGGAAACTTACATGAGGTAAAATGTTTTGGTGATATCTGAAGAAGGGTACTTTATGTCTCAAGGTTTGTCAGACTTTACTCCCAAGTTTCTTCAATACTTTCTTACATTCAAAAGCTTATCTAACTTTATCCCAACTACACAGTTGGTCCAATAAAAGATATCACCCTAAAAACATCAATAACATTTATTATAAAAAATGCTTGCCTCTGAAAAATCTGAATCATTTTGAAACAAAGTATTTTGACTTATTCAAAAATCATAGTTTAAGACTGAATATATTTACTAAAAGAAGGTAAACAACACCTGAAAACTAAACTTATCACCCCAAACAAAATCAGAATTAGATTAAGTGAGAAGAGTATCTGCAGATGAATTATTAATAAAGCTGGTTCTGAAAATTTGACTCAAATGTTTTTGATAAAACATAGAGAATATATATAAAACATATACCCTGTGTGCTGGATCTAACCTGTGAAGGCAGGTCATCTGGTCTACAGGGCTTTTTGAAGGCTGAACCACCCACCTCAGCAAATTGGATTCAGCCCATGGGACTTTTCGGTGCTGTGGCTGCTGAAGTCCCTGTGGCAGTAGTGTTAATCCTTGTGGTTGCAAGAGCTGCTGTTTCATCATGACTTCAGAACCAAAGGAATTAAAGCTGCTCAGTTCACAGTCTACCCCATTCCTAATCACCACAAATTCAGGGTTCTGGAGCTGTACTGAAACAGTGGCTCCAGCAGTTTCAGGGATTAACACCATTGCTCACAGGTTATCCAGCTCCAAGGAATCCCTGCAATAAAGGTTCTTCCCATAGAACCAAAGAAGCTGATACCCCTGTTCTTTGATGATTCTACAGCCAAAAATCCAAAAGTCTTGTAACTCATTTTACTGGGATTTTGTGTAGTCTAGTGTAAGTTAGCAAAAACTCTAATCCAGAATTTATTTACCTTAATGAGCTGATCTGGAGATTACTTACTGCCAAATTTAAATATTAAAGGCACAGACTTACATACTGGATACATGACAAAAGTGTACTCTTTCACACCCAGCACAAGGAGCTCTCTAGAATGGCTGGTACACTGCCCTTTAAAAAAGTCCAGTAATTTCTCCTATTGTAAGCTTGGCTTGCACTTCACTTTCATGTGGAGCTAGAAGAAGGGGCTCTGACTGTTTTGGTGAAAATGTCAGTGTTAATACTGAAGCCATCTCTAATAAACAACCAAACCTCTGGATCACCTCCAGAAAGAAATAATATCCTCCTTTTCTCCTGCATCACAAAAAAATCAAGCAGTTCACACCAACCAGTCACTAGCTGCAGTTAGGGCCTTCTGCAAAGCCCACTGACTTCAATGGGTTCAGTGGGATCATGTGCTCAGTCCTTGCCATTCAGCTTGTGGAAAAGGCACTTAATAGGGGTCATGATTGCAGTCCCTACATTTCTGAAGGGCTGCCATAAAAAAAGAGGGAAAATACCTTTTTTCGCTTCCTACAGAGAATAGGACATGAACCAATAGCTTGAAGTTGTAGCAAAGTAGGTTTAGATTGGATATCAGGAAAAACTTCTTCTGTGTTAGAACAGTGAGACAGTGGAATACACTGCCTGAAGAAGGCATGGACTCTCCATCATTGAAGCCATTCAAGAAGAGGTTGGACACAGATTTGTCAGGGATAATCCGGGCCTACTTATACTTGTGTTCTATTATGGGTATTTCCCGTGCTCCTGGGATTTTCTGGCTGGCACATGGGGCCAGGAGGAAATTATTTTCCCCTCCTGCTGCTGTGTCAGGAGTTTTTCTAAGCCTTCCTCAGAAGCATTGGGTGTTGGCTGCAGCCAAGGCAGGGATTTTTATTGGAGCATTCCAATGCTCCTGCTGGGACTTAAAGCCTCCTGCTGGGTCTTGCCCCTCTGCTCAGAGTCAGACCAATCCCCATAGTTGGGATAAGGAAGGAATTTTAGTGGGAGGAGAGGGGCATGGCCCTCTTCCTGGGATTTCTAAAGTATATTTTAACAACCTTTGCAGTGACGGGATGTCAGTCACAGTCACCCCCCTCCTTTACCTGTGACAAATTATTATGGCATTATGTCTTGTGTCATGGTTTACTTTGTAGTTTTGCTAACAGGTTAAACAAGGGATCTGTACATGAGGGTTTGGCTAAGGATGATCCTACCTCAGCCAGGGGTTTGAACCACGTGGCCTGTGGAGGTCCCTTCAAGTGTTGCTTATCTATGATTATATGACCTATAGGACCACTTTACAACCATTCCTTGCCCAGCACTGATGAGTTCCTTATATGCCTTCCTCACATTATTTCTATTAACATAAAATGGCAAGGGACTACCTAGATCTCTTAGGTACTGTTATGTCCCCTATTATAATTTCTGAGCCCCTCACTACTTTTAATAATTGTATCCTCATGACACTGTTATTCACATTTTACCAAGCCAAGTGCTACTTGACATGTCCAACATTACACGAGAAGTTGGTGGCAGAGCAAAGAATTATCCCATGGTCATACCTTAACCACTGAATCTTTCCTCCTCACTGTATGTGAAAAACGATGCAGCATAAGTGCAGTATCAGTATTACTATGGACATCTGTGCAGCGGATTTGCAGAGCTTTAGCTCTGCAACTGCTGATCCATCTGCACAGCATAATACATCACCTCTTGAACTTTAGATAGCTCAAAAATAGAAAGAATCTATTAGGAAGTCCAAAGCTGAAGTAACAGGGGATCACATTTTGCCCTCATTTACACCTAGACAACCTCAATTTAATTTTCTTGCTGCCCCCATTCTCTACCCCTCCCAGTTAAATTTCACTGTTTGCTTTAATTAAATTCATCTTTGGTTCATAAGCCCAGTAAATGTGGAAAGTATCTAGTTTAATAAAGTACAAGTTTGCTCATCAGGCTAGTGTTGAGAATTACCAAAGCTTTAAATTACCAAAATTATAAAAGAGTCCAACACAAACAGTCTAACAGAAGGTAGTATTCTGAAAGATAGCCAACATGGCTTCTTTATGAATAGGTCATGCCAAACCAACCTCATCTCCTTCTGTGATCGGGTAACTTGTCATAGGGGAAATTAAGTTGATGCTGTATACTTGGATTTCAAAAAGGCTTTTGACCTGGTCTCCCATGATGTCCTCATGGTTAAATTGGAAAAATTTACCTTGACTATTTTATAGCCCAGTGGCTAGGAAACTGACTCCATGGTAGGACCCAGAGAGTACTGATAGGTAGGACTGGGTCATCATGGTGGGAGGTGACCAGTGGCATCCCTCAGGGCTCAGTATTTGGACCAATGTTTTTCAACATGTTCATCAATTATTTGGATTCTGGTATTAAATACAAAAATTGGCAAAGTTCTCTGATGATACCAAACTATGGGAGAGTATGGTTACACTTCAGGACAGGCTGGCACTACAGGCTGACCTAGACAGGCTTGTGAAATGGGCAGACCTCAACCTGATGTCATTTAATACAGAGAAATGCAAAGTGCTTCATTTGGGGAGAAACAGTCCACAACACACTTACAGGCTTGGCAGTGCTACGCTAGCCAGTAAGGCTGTGCAAAATGACAGCATTCCATTTCGACTTACATTTCAACGTTTCGAGAGAACAGTGTTTCATTTTGAATTTTGTTTTGATTCAAAACCACTGTTCTGTTTCTTTTCATCAAAACAGTTTCACTTTTTCAACACTGTTTTGACATTTCAGCCATAGGCTATAATGGGGAAGCTCAAAACAGCCTATAACTTTGTCATTTCTAGCCTGATCTGGATGAAACATGCAGAAATGATAGTCCATTATGAGGGCATGAAGCTTGTCAAGTTTCAAGAAGATAGATGTGTGGGTTTCAGGGAAACTGCACTTCAAATTCTTGAAAGTAAAACTCAAGTCATGTGTACGTGTTAAGCCACAGTGGGGTCAAAATGCAGGTGCGCTAGCCCCTGCTGAGGCCACAAAGCCTGCCAAGTTTCAAGGTGATAGATGTAGGGGTTTGTGGGGAACTGTACCTCAAGTAGTAGACAAGCAAAACTCGTGACATGGGTGACACGGTGTGTGTGTGTGTGTGTGTGTGTGTGTGTGTGTGTGTGTGTGTTAAGGCACAGCAGGGTGAAAACTGCAGGCATGCTAACCCCTGCTGAGGCCACAAAGGCTGCCAGCTTTCAAAGAGATAGGTGCAGGGGCTTCTGAGTTCTGGGGCCCTGCACCTCTGGCTGCTGACAGGCAAAACTTATGACATGGGTGTTTGTGGGACTCTTTCTGTCTTGGGGCACAGGGGGTGAAAACTGCAGGCCTGTTAGGTCTTGCTGAAGCCATGAAATCTGCCAGGTGTCAAGGAGATAGGTGCAGGGGTTGTCTGGGTTCTGGGGCCCTGCATCTCTAGCTGCTGACAGGCAAAACTCGTGATATGGGTTGGTGACACTGTGTGTGTTAAGGTGCCCTCACTCAGCTGACACTAAGGCAGAAAGCAGGGCAGTTCAAACAATGCTGCCTTTTATGTAGTTTTTCCATCCCTCCCCCAGAGCCCTGGGATTGGAAGGGACCTCAAGAAAGGATGCCAGTCACTGGCCAGCTACACAGTCAATAATAAAAGCACTCTCTTCTTCCCTTCCCCCCTCTTCTCCCTCCCTCTCCTTATGCTTGTTTCTGTTCCCCTGCTGGCAAGCCCAGCTTGAGTTTCAAAACTTGAAACATTTAAAAAATTTTGAAACATTTCAACTTGCCTCATTTTGTTTCAAAGCTGTTTCAAAGTTCTCTGTTTCATTTTGATTTCACTATTTCAAGCTCAAAATGAGTCGAAACAGCGTCAAAATGAAACTGCTGGTGAAATTTTGCACAGCCCTACTAGCCAGCCCCAAGGTTCCCTCTAAACTGCAAGCATGTGCAGCCACATGTTTTAAACCATGCTGTGCACAAGCTCATTAATGGCGCGCACACACCTAGTGAGAAGCTGGGCTGCAGCTTCAAGAGGCAACAAGCTGAGCATGGCAGAGGCACTGAGGCCAATGTGGGACACTTACCGAAGTAAGCTCAGGCAGCAGTTCCTCCCTGAGACCATATGCTGCCGGAGGTGAGGCAAGACAAGGCAGGGACAGATGCAAGGGCTGGGGACTCACTCTGGGGAACTGCTCCACTTCCCAGCCCTGGCGCCATGTGCCTCCTTGCTCTCAGAGTCATGGTGAGAGAGGGATGGGAGCTGGCACAGGCTCTGCTGGAGCCAAAAAACTGCTCCGCTCCCCAGCCCCAATGCCACATGCCTCCTTGGTCCCAGAGGTGAGGCGAGGCGAGGCAGAGGGCTGAGGCCAGAAACTGCTATGCTCCTGGCAGTGAGGGGAGGTGGGGTCTGGGACCAGGGCTGGGAAACTGCTCTCTTCCCAGCAGTGATGTGAGATCTGGGGCTGGGACTGGGACTGGGACCAGGAAACTGCTGTGCTCCCAGTGGTGATGCAGGGGCTAGGGCCAGGACCAAGACCAGGAAACTGGGGCCAGGACTAGAACCAGAAAACCAGGAAACCGGGACCACTCCTGGGGCAAGGTGGGAGCTGGGACTGGCACGGGCTCTGTTGGTGTGAGAAAACTGCTCCACTCCCCACCCCAATGCCACATGCCTTCTCACTCCCAGAAGTGAGGCTCTTCTCCCAGAGACAATGCAGGGATGGGGGCTGAGGTTCCTGGCTTTGAGGGCCTTCACTATTTATACACTGCCAATATATGACATTTATGGTGCAGTAAAGCTAGAAATAGTACAAGTTAATTTAGTTGTTATCAGGCATGTTAATAAATGAAAAATAAAAATAAATGAATTCCAAATCCTTACCAAATCCTTCTATTTCCTAAAACGCATTCATCTTTATATTCATTTTACAATGGCCAAGCGTAAGTGTGAAAAGGGTGAATGCCAAAAGGGAGGGGGGTGGGACCAATTCAGGAACGGACCAAAGTGGTGCGCTTACAGACTGCTACACCTTAGAAGCAACTTTGACCAGCACCACAACTGAACGAGACCTAGGTTGCATGATAGATGACAAAATAAACACGAGCCACCAATGCGATATCATAGCTGGCAGAGGTAATCAAACACTGCCATGCATCTACTGAGCCATCTCACACAAGGTTAAAGTTGTCATACTCCTGCTCTACTCAGCCTTGGTGAGACCGCAGCTGGAGTACTGCATCCAGTTCTTTGGTACCACACTTCAGGAAGGATGTGAAGAAGCTCAAGAAAGTCCAAGGGAGGGCCACACACATGATTAGAGGCCTAGAGAGCAGGTCATATGAGGAAAGGCTGAAAGACATAGGACTGTTCAGCCTGGAGAAGAGAAGACTTAGAGGGGACTTGTTGGCAGCCTATATCAAGGAAGTATATCAAGGCCTGGGGGAGAAACTTTTCATCAAGGCCCCCCCAGGGGATGACTAGAACTAATGAGCACAAGCTGATTGAAGACCAGTTCAGACTAGACATAGGAAAAAACTTTATGAGTCAAGTACCAAGGGTTTGGAACCAAGGCTCCCCCTAGGGATGGTACAGTCATCTACCCTGGCAATCTTCAAAAAACCTCTTCATGCCCATCTTGCTGGCATCATCTGCCCCAGCAGTTTTTCCTGCCCAAGTGCAGGAGGCTGGACCCAGTGATCTGCAACGTCCCTTCCAGCCCCTAAAAACTATGAAACTGGAGCTTTTTACTGTCATTGTACAAGTTAGGAAACCATGGGAGACTGAGGGCTAAGGTTGGCAAACAAAAGTGGAAAATAAATAGGATACACGATAAGTCATTATGATGCACAGATTGTTTGGTATGCAGGCCTGGTCACAGTGGGGGTTTAATCCTCAGGGTTTTGTTTTATGACCCCTAAATTGAAATGGTGGGTTTTTAATTGAAACCCTCTGTTTCAATTTTTCCATCACATAATGGTGAGGGGCCCAATCTTTTTTTTTTTTTTTAAGTCAGAGCCTATCCACAGCTAAGCTGCCAATGGGCCAAGCAGCACCTGAGCTGTGGGGGGCCCACGGTCTTTCCCTCCATGGTGGCAGCACTCCCCAGAACTGCTCAGGTGGGCTGCTAGCAAGCCAGGTGCTGCCCAACTCAGAGGCAACATTGAACCCGATGCAACTTTTCCCCAAGATGGCCAAGGAGCAGCACCTGGTGGGCTTCCAGTGGTCAGGCTCAAGAAACAGTTGGATTGGGCTGAGTGCTACCTCTGAGCTGGGGCAGAATCTGGCCTGCTAGCAGCCTGCCCAGACAGCCTCAGGGAGTGCCACTACCATGGAGGGAAGCTCAGGGGCCACTTGGCCATCCAGCAGCTGGCTCCTTGGCTGCAGGAGAGGTGGGCAGGTTCCACCAAAAAAAGAAAAAAAATATCAGGACCCTCACTGCTTCTACCTTCACAGGGCACCTTCTGAAAGCAGAAGTGGTGAGGGGCCCAATCCTTTTGCCTGTGCACCCTCCCCACCTCTCCTGTGGCCAGGGGGCAAGCTGACAACTACAATGCATTGTTGCAAACTAAACTACATCCAGATGTAGTTCAGTTTGCAATGACACAAACTTATCTAAACCCACCCCAAACTAGTGCATGTATAATGTATTTTCATCACATGTACATCGTGATGACCATCATGTGTACAAGTGCCACGATCTCAATTTTTTAAATGGGTAATTACCCTCCCTCTGTGTGACTTACTGCCAAGGATGACTTTGATCAGCAATGGCTAGGAGCCCTTAGACAGAAGAAGAGCTTCCTAAGAAAGTCACCAGTAATCACTTGCTCTGACACTATTTCTCAACCATTCTTTTCATTCTGACAGTTTTCATAATTGCTGTTTTACAAACCTTCTTAGTTTCAAGACCAGCTGGAATCATGAAGTTACTATAATGATGGACTACTTTAGAATGAGGCCAATTATTAAAAAATTAACTCAAGTCTTGTGAGAAATCATAGGCTACCTAGAGCCTTGTGTGCTTCTTTCTTTGCACAGTTAACATGCTCTCAAGGATGATATCACTGTTCTATCAATTTGGAAGATTTCAAGCAAAAAGCTAAATTGCTCCCTAGAACACCATTTCCCAACTGGTGTGCTGCCTCCAACTGCTCCATGGTCAGCCAGTGTGCAATGGGAAGCGCTGCCCTAGCTAAACAACACTGCATTTAGGATGGGAGCTTAGAAAGAGCAATTTCACCTGCCTTGCATAGTCGCATCGGTGTTGAAGAATGGATAAAAATCAACTGAAAGTCAGTGTTGATAGGGAGCCTCAGTGATGGGATTCAGGACCCACCATGTACATGTGCAATCTAATAAGAACAAGTAGAGCAACCAGGGTTGCTTTGACCCATTTACAACTTGCTTGTTTATCAGCATGTCAAAGATAAAAGCAAAATGAAGTACAAAGTACAGAGATTTCGTTTAGGGCCAGATGCAAGCATTTTCCTCTCCAAGCCTCGTCTAAGATCTTATCGTGCTTTTCTGAAAGGATTAATGTTTCTAGAGATCAGAAGCTATGGGTAAGTGACCTGCCAATTTATTAAAAGTCCCAGTTTGTTGAAGACTGTGATCAGATCTCATTTCCCTCTCATACATTTCTCTTAGAATAGCCACAATCTGACTCTAAGGGCAGGTACAGACATTACACTTTTACAAGTATGAGTGGTCAGAAAACATTCTATACCCATAATAAAACAGAAGTTTGGCACATGTATACTGGTTTAAAAATGGTGGAACCTGGTCTAGGATTTGCCCTCCCTGACCACCAAAGGGCAAATATGCGTTTTGTTCGCTACCGATCTGAAACACACCACTTACAGAAAACAGTGCAACTTAGATCATCTCTACCTTGGGCTTTCTGAATGTCTGTACCCAGTCTAAGTGCCAGCATTTATGTCAACTAATGTATTAATTGCTTTAATAGCAATGCTGAGAAGTTCCATGAATTTATTTGACAAATAATAAATCAGGTAAATTGAGCCGTCCCTTGAAATGAGAACAAAGCAACTTCAGATACCTAATTTTCATTCTTTCCATTTAAACTGAAAAAAAGTCTTTGAAAAGATCCATTCAAAAATATCTGGAGGATAATGGGGGAGGCTGTTGAGTAAGTAGTGGATTAAGAAATAGCTGAAGATTAATTAAACCAATCTTTATTCAAAAAATGAAATTTTCAATATTTGTTCACCTTGGAATTCAAAACATTATTTTAGTCTAGACAATGTCTCTTGCTACAGCTCCTCCGTATCAAACCATTCCTTTTCTTTGGGCTTCATAGTTATTTATCTTCTTTTTCCTATAGACAAAATGATTTAACTGCTTCTGGGCCAGGAGAAATACTGTATTCTATATCAGCAAGTAAAATGTTATTTTATAAACAGTATGTTTCATTTAATTAATGTGTTGATTTTTACTGTGTTAGGTCTCGGTTCAAGAGAGCACTTAAAGGCAGCACATCATGCTGTATATTTTTTATCTAGAGTTTAACTTGGTAACAGGAGCATACCAAGCATGACCTTCCACGAATCAACTTATAAATATTAATTGGAGCGAATTGTACAAACAGGTATATGCGTGTCATGGTACGATTAAAATTACCTTGCTAACAATATCCAGATGCAATCTTTTCTCATTTTCATCTCTCATATATTAGGTGGCAGAATCTAATCTTTCCCTAGTTCTTTAAGCAGCTGTTGTAGCAGGCTTGCTGGCTGGTTTCTAAGTTTAGAACACTGTAGACCTAAATGATAAGAACAACCATTATTTAATCAGAACAATGAAGGCAAAATGATCCTGTTTATCAGATGTCAATCTCAAACAGAATTTGTCAAAAGGGACTATATCATATATGAAGGAAAAATTGCCCAAGAGTGAGGCTTAGTGTAACGTAACTATCTGGTATAAATTATATATTAAAAGGAGTAAGATGAATGTCACTTGTGAAGAAAGCTATTTACTTATCATCCTGTTACATAAGATCTAAAGACTACTATATAACCAAGTCACAGATTTGAACTGGTTTATTGAAATGTTTTACAACTAGAGTGGCCTAAACAAAGTCAATAAAGCTTTGTCCCACTTCATATGATTTATTTGTTGTTTTAATATAGTGGATTATATTGTTATCAGTACACAAGATATTTAGTGGCAAACTAAGACCAACCACATGCAAAGCTCTTTACAGAAAGTTATGACATGGCCCCCAAACTACAGACACCTCAATGGCAAATGGATAACTGCAGCAGGTGGCAATGGTGTCTGACAAAAGGGCTACCCTGATAACTATCGCTGATTGTATAGGTATAATATAAAATGCCAGCACCTCTGAAATCTATAAGAGTTGTACCCATTGATGTCAACAGTGCCAAAAATTCATCCTAAAACACTATTTTGTCTTTTAGATTTAGGGCCTCATTGTTACTTACACACTGGCCCCTTTACATACCTTGAATATTGTTAGAACAAAGTGTAACTTTGCACATGATTTATGAGCCCCATATATACTTTTCCAGCAGCATAAATGATCCTGAAATCTGTTCTAAACAGGAAAACTATGTCCATCAGTGTCCATCAGTATATTTATGTCAGTTAGTGGTATAACATTTTCTACCAAAATAGTTACAGCATGGATGATGAGGTAAGTAATGCATATAAAGCCAACACACTGGGCGGGTTATCGGCTTCTGCAATCACATGTAGGACTTCTGTAACCTGGTGCATGAGGCCCTCCTGTCTGAGCTAAGAGACCTCAAACTCATAGCCTAGCCACCTCTGGAGGGTGACAAAATGCTGTATCTATTGGGCAAGACTCAGTTAGCAGTATAGCTTGTTATAACTCAGGCTTTGTCTTTGCTTAAAAATTCCCAGACCAACAATATAGCTGTGCTGGCAGAAACCCTTACTATAGTTGCAGATATTCTGTAGGGTTGTGTGAAACAGGCCATAGTCAATTCAGATTTGGATTACTGTTCCCAATTCGATTCAGCTGAATCCAAATCTGAAGATTCGATGCTGATTTGGAGAATCAGTGATTGGACCACAGACACAGCTTTAAATGTTTTTTCTACATCCCTCGAGGTACCAGGCACAGCTCACGAACACTGCAATTCTGGGGCAGATGCATTGTCCCACAGGAGTGCAGGGAGTCCCCCACATGCTTGGCAGCAAACCTGGAAGTGTACCGGAAGTACTTCTGGTCTTCTTCCAGGTCCACCAGGGAGCACGCAGGGGGGCCCCCTCCAGCTCGGCAATCAGCTGTGGGGGGACACTGGGTTCTCCCTCAGATCCAGGAGTCACTAGTTGCTAAGCCAGGAGGGTGCAGGGGCCCCCCATGCACTTCTGGGCAAACCCAGAAGTGGACCAGAAGTGCTTCTGCTCCAATTCCAGGTCTGCTGCCAAGCACGCTGCGGAGCCCCCATGCTCCTGTGGCACGCTCCATCCACCCCAACATCATGGTGGTCATGAGCCACCTGGTACCTTCAGGTATGTAGAAAAGAACATTTAAAGCTGTGTCTATGTCTGAATCTCTGAATCTTTCCAAATCTCTCCAAATTGATTTGGAGGGCTCTGTTTCAATTCAGAGATATTAAAGGATCTCCTAATTTGATTTGGATTTGGAGATTCAGCCACCAAATTGGGATGAATCTCTGCCGAAACAAAGCAGGGACTGAAGCTTCACACAGCCCTAATATTCTGGTCAAAAAGTGCTTCTTTAATGTAGGGGTTGAGCATGGCTTTATTGATTGGCACAACTTTGCCAGTTAAGCTGTGTCTGCAGTAGCAGCACTTTGCTGGTACAGCATACTGGTATTCTTACACTGGTAAGACACTCCTAGTGTGGTCATGGCTACATTCTGGTGTGAGAAAGGGAATAATTAACACTAATATAAGTGCTTTGACAGTGGTGTAATGGCATCCACACTAATGAGACGCTTGTGTGTTTTACCATCTTCTAATAAAATAAAAGGCTTAGTCTGTCTGTCTGTATGTCTATCTGTCTGTAAGCTTTTGGGCAACTGTGCATGCACTGCCAGGAGGGTGCGCGGTGATTGGCTGCACAGCCTGGCCTGTGCAGTCCCAAATTTGAGCCACTATTGGGGAAGTTTGTGGTGGCAGTGAACACGTCCTGACTACTTGAGCAGCAGGGCTTCCCTGTGCCTCCCTTCCTGAGGGCAAAGGGGAGGGGGGAGATTATGGTGGCAGCATCCCCACCCCTGGCCTGGATGCAGAGCAGCCAGGGAGGGGAGGGTAGAACAAGGCCAAAGCTGGAGCGGCGGGGAGGGAGTAGAATGAGTCTAGAGGGGGTGAAGCAGGGCCAGACCCAGAGTGGCTGGGGGGTGGACTTGGAGCAGCCAGGGGCGGTGAAGCAGGGCCGGACCTGGAGTGGCAGGGAGTGGGGTAGAGTGGGGCCAGACCTGGAGTGACGGGGAGGGGGCCTGGACCTGAAGCAGCTGTGAGGGAGGGGAATGGACCTGGAGCAGTGGGGAAGGGGCCAGATCCAGAGCAGTAGGGAGGGGGCTTGGAGCGGTGCTGGACCCAAAGTGGGGGACCAGATTGGGAGGGACCAGGAGACAGGGGTACAGCAGGCCCAGACCCAGAATGGTGGCAGGGGGGGTGGACCTGGAGTGGCAGGGAGGGGCCCCAGAACTGAAGCAGCTGTGGGGGTGGGCAGACACAGAGCATTGGGGAGAGGGGAGGTGAAGCAGGCCTAGACCCAGAGCAGTGGCAGTGGGGCTGGATCTAGAGCAGTGGGGAGGGTGAGTGAAGTGAGCTTGGACCTGGAGTGGTGGGATGGGTGAGAGGCCAGACCCGGAGTGGGGGTGGGGTGGGCAGGGGGAGCGGGCCCAAGCCCAAGCCCAGGTGCAGGTCTGGCCCTGCTCTACCCCTCACCCCACGCCACTCTGGGTCCGGCCCTACTCCACCTTCCCCTTGCCTGGCCACTCTGAGTGCAGCCAGCTCCTTCCCTACCCACCTCCCTCACCCATCATTCTTGACGGGCAATTTGCTAGTACCTATATAATTGGTGTGGTAAAGCTTTTTAGTATAGGCAAGATTAGTATAAATGAGAATCGAGCTCTTACAATAATCTAGTGTGCTAACCCTTATCTGCAGAGGTGATAAAGGTTTACAAACTTTTTGGATCAAAGGCGTTTTAAGTAAAAATGTCAATGCTGAAAGAAAAAGTAAGGCAAGCAGGTCAGCAAGGAAAAGGAGGTTGTAGGTAGTGTGTGGGGATTAACAGGAGAGTATCTGCCATCCTAGGAGTTATTACTGATTTGTTCACTGGAATGATTAATTAATCACACTGTTTTATAGATCACTCAGTTTTCTGGATTAGACAAAGACTTTCCCCAAAAGCATTATGTTGAGGCAGCACATTAATCTCTTTCTTCCTCAGGATAGAGATGAAACAGACAGAGAGAGATGTAAACGGAAAGGCAATCTTTGGCCCAATGAAGCAAATGTCCCTAATTATAAATCAAAACTGTGACTTTAGCAAGGGCCTGTAAGTAACTGATGCTTTAGGAAAAGGGAATAATCTTCCCCAGTTTACCTGGCCAGATGTACAGTTCTCCTGCCCATGGAGGAAATTGCTCTTTTATTATTTTAGAAGTGATTAGCTTCTACATTAAAGTATGAGATTCGCTTACCTATAAATCATTATGCTAGTTTGTACTTTGTACATGAAAATAATATGAATGGACACAAAATGATCTAGTCTTGTTAAAAAAAACCAAACAACTACAACATAAAACCCCAAGACCTCTTAATGAATACATGCAGAAGTGAATTCACCAAATACAATTCACTTTGCCTCAAGAGAAGTACATGAAATATTTAAACTGTAAATTTTCTTTAAAATCTTATACAAAGGTAAGAACATTTCTGAGACTTCTTTGGAAATAGAATAAATTTAGAATAAATATTTAGAAGAAAATAATCATATTGTTGTCATCTGGCCCTAACTGCTTAACTATTTGCTTTCTAAGTTATCAACATTATGTAAGCTCAGCTCAAGCACACATAAGCAGCCCAAGGTGGAAGAGAAGCCTCCCTCGTAGGATTTGAGATCTATTGATGCCTGAAGCCAGGAATAATTTCACATTACCAGCTGATACCTATGAGATTCTATGACATTACGGTCACAGGTGAAACCTCTCCATTCTGGGATTAAAATGACATTGTTCAAGAGTGGTTTAAAGCAGGCCTCAAATCTAGCTAGGGGGATACACATGACCATACTTTCTGTTTTAAATCCCTGATTTTAAATCCCTCTACACTTTCTGGTTTTTGTACAAAGTAGAAAAACTGTTCTTCAAAGATACCCAGCATAATTAGAAGCAGAAAGTAAATGCCTATTCTTATAAAATTTCCAGGCCAACCTTTGAAATCCAACCTTAGGAAACTCTTTTTAACCACTGCTAATCCAATCAGTTTGAGGTGTGACTACTCAATCTATTGTCAATGAGCCCTCTTTGGTGACGCTGTGGTCCAAGAAGCAATCACTGAAGTAGATTCATTATTTCTGTTTCTATGACATGTGTCTTGCATCTTTCCTTGTTAATAGGGCAGTAAGTCACTCAGTCATAATCAAATTTCTTTTATTTGTGCATGCTTCCCCTAGCCATCATCAAATATCATGTGTCTCTCCTGTCTTGAGAATCCATAAAGCTACCACTCTTTAGTTTTTGATATCCATTTGTTCAACTCTGAATACATTACCAGGCTTCTCTGACAGTGATAGTTCATTAAACTGTGTTTTTTCATGTTACATTAAAACGATGCAGAACCTTTCTTTGGCATTCATCTTATACTTTTCATCAGTATCACCTGCCTTTCTGATACTGTTGTGGTCACACATCTTTTCTTTCACAGTTGTTTACATTCAGAATTTTTGTTCCTTCATTCTAATAGTAAGGTACATACACTTCAGACTTAGTTTTCAATTCTTTACCTGCTTTTGATCCATTTATTTTATGCAATTTTCCTTTCCCTCACTCTCAGAAACGCTCCAGAAAAACTGCCTGCATAAATAGTCATGATCCTTTCAATTTGAATAGAAGCATCCTGATATGAAATAAATGCTATCTACCCAAATGCATTCCAACAGTCCAATGACACAAATAATCACCTGGGTACTAATTGGGAGTTTGAAAGTTTTACAATTTTTTCTTAATTTGCCTGGTTCTTATATTTGGTATCATGTTAAGCGAGATCTTTTCTGCCTTTATTGTGATGACTAATGCTTACTTTTCTTAACACAGTTTTCAAATCCTCTTCTTCTACTTCTAATTACATTATTTCTTGCATGATTGACCATAGCAGGCTTCTGATAACCCTATCTGTCCAGTTCCTTCGAAAAAAGTATTGAGGGAATAGGAGATTTAATTAGATTTGGTTTCAAAAACATTTAAACATGCCAGCTGCTGAAATTGTCACTCTTGTCATTTTCAGTGCCAAATGAGGGCTGCTATAATGCATCTATCACTCCAGAGAACCTCTGGTCTCAGTCTAGCCCTTTGAGATTCTTGTATCAATTATGATAAAATGTGCAGTTTCTTGCTAAGCAACTAAGGAGAAGCTTTCAAAGGAGTTAAAAGAATTTGGTCTACTGATGAGTCTTGCTAAGACCCTAGCAGTAAGTGAGCACATCTACATAGGGGCACTAGTAGTAAGTGGACCCTAGCAGTAAGTGGGCAGATCTCACATGTAACTACTCTAGAGTATATTTTCCTGGGCATGTGTCTACACATGCAGGGACATGGAAGCAGATTTGCTGCTTCTAGCAGTACACGGTTCATTCCCCCTGGGGTCCTCTTCTGGCCCCCTGTCACCACCACAGGGAGCTGGAGGCTCTGACCACAGCTGTCTGTGGCTGGCAGCCATCTTTACAAGGCAGCCCTGATCTCTGCTCCTTGGTTAGTTGCTTTTCTGGCCTGGAGCAGCGTGCAGAGCATGGGGGCAGCACACAGTGGCTCTCTCACTGTAGTCTCTGCCTTCCTGCACCATAGCTGCTACAGTCCCTATCCCTGGCAGCAACATCTAGCACCCCAGGCTCCTGCTGGCCATGAGTGTACCTTAATATACACCTTCACACTACATTGAATAACATTATGAGTATGCCTATGAAATGCCCCAACTTCTTACGTTTCAGGAAAAGAATCCACATTACAATGATACTTTACTGGACACTGTTCCCCTTGAACTCAGGCAGGTTACAATGGCAGGAACTAGCCACTAACATGGATATTCTGGGTCCTTTTTTGTATAAAGCAAGAACAGAACCATAAATCAGTGACAAAGGCAAATGCAGTACAAAAGAAGCAGTATCTTCGCATTCTCATAGCCGCATGCATGGTCAAACCTTCTTTTCCAAAAGATGGAGCACCTTGTTTCTTTGTCTAGGAGTTTCTCACTCATATATAGTATGGGGCACTTGTGGCCTTATAATTGTTTGAACAGAATGGCCACCAAGGCCCTAATCCAAGGCATTGTTTTTAAAATAAATTCTTGCATGAAAGCTATACTGGGCAAGACTGATTTATTACAAAGAATTCACTTAATCTCTTGAAATACCTTGTCATACAGCAGTTACAGGGGATTTGCTAAGAGGCCAATTTCTTGACAAGGTCTCTGGGAGTTGCCATCACTGAGACAAATTCTGGCACAAACCATTTCTAATGGCTGAACAGACCCAACATAGATCATACTTGATTTTTTGGTCCTTACAATAAATGTTTTCCACCAGCCCAATGCTCTCTCTTAAAGGTACCAATCTGTTCCTGATTAAATGCCACAATTAAATTGAATTTCTCTTTCACCATTTGCAGCATCTTAGGTTTACTATCAGACTGGTATAAATTACTCTTATAGGATAAGAGCGCAGTTCTAAAATGAGTAGATCAATCCCTATAACATCTAAACAGTTTGCAGCATAGCAAAGATGAGACTGTAACATGTCCATCAATTCTGGAAAGTGTTCTGGTTCTTCAGAAATCCAACCAGCATTGTGAGAAGTTGAACAATTTGATTAGGGTGGCAAAGGTTGTTACTTCACAGAAGTAAGGGAATGTGCTAATAGCTTTTGGCCAAATGGACGTCCCCCTAACTTCTAGTACCTTTTCCAGCTTGTAGTAGATGTCAGCCTGTAGAAGGTGGCCGTGGCATCCTTCAGTGGTCAGACTAATTCTGTCCTTCACTCCAGCTGCTCAGAGTACTCCCTTTGCTAGCTCATCTGCTGTGGCTTGATGTAGCATGTAAGGAGGCTGCCACAGAATCTTGGAAGTGATCCTGGCAATGCTGTCCATAGCCTCAGTTCACTTACTTTGCCAGACCCACAGTTCTCATCATCAACCCCACAGTTCACTTACAAAATTATTCTACTCATTGCTTCACCCTGCTGGCACTAAGCTTATCCTCTTTGTACCATTCCTGAATCTATAGGCCCTAATAACTTTAGGGCACTAATTGTGGCCCTCTTGGCCATAATCCTACCTTAAGAGCTCTAATTGTACCCTCCAGCCACCTCCATTGCCACACCTATGCCTCACAGATGTCACTCCGGATTGGTTTCTCTGGGCCTTCTAGCCCTGTTGGTCTGCCAACCCACTGAGCCCCTGGCCCTCGCAAGGCTCAGCCTATTTTCCTGGGTCTAGCTCTGTCTGCCTCTGTCTTCCCCTACAACCACAATGCAGTCCTCTGGTTAAACTTAAACATGAAACACAAATGTGAGCGTACCAGTCTCTAGCACAACCTTATACCTCAGTTTAAACCTACTAGTCTTGCTGCAAGCTCTAGCCCGGCTTCAACTTCCCTGTAGCTACTCCTGGAGGCAGGACCTCCTGTTCAGAGGACTAGGGCCTGAGTGACCACTCTGGCTCAGGCCTGAGTTTATATCTCCCTGTCCTCCACCTTTTTCTGAACAGGTCCCCTGCAGCCCCTTATCTGTCTTGCTGAGCCCAGGCAGCCCCCTTTAGCCCAATGAGCCACCAGCTCTCTTCCGCTGCAGGTTGAGCTATCTGAGCTCATAGGTGACTGGTAGGAGGTGCATGGGGGTGCACGTGCCCTCCTGCCCCCCGATGGGGCCAGTGCCCCCCTGACAGCTGACGCTAATGCTGTCAGTAGGGTTGGTGTCCCTCCAATAGGGCCACTGCCATCAGCAGCTTCCGTGGGTGCCCCCCCAGATTCAGGAGGCACCAGTCACTCATGTCTAAGCTGCTTACTCCGCAGCTGGCCTAAGATCAGCTGCCCAGATCAGATTCAGTTCCCACCTGCTGCTCTCCCCTCTTATAGTAACAGGGGCCTTGGCCCCTTATTACAGCCATACAAGGATCAAATGGGATTCCTGCAGGCACTCGGCTCCTCATTGTGTATGGATCTGTGGCTTTAAACATATGTCTCATTTGAGGCAATTCTGATTGTCTCAGGTTTTGATTCAGATCAAAACAGGTGTGATGTAGCTCTTTCCATTCAGTGGCTAGGAGAGCACACAGCCTAACAGGCTTGTCCCCAGAATAAACTGCAATTAAATGAGCTGCAGTTAACTGCAGATGCACAAGCAGTATTAGCATATTTTATCCAACATATGTTATAGGTGCTTGAAGCAGGACTATGGGTGTGAGCATCCATGGGTAAGGATCCTGGAACAAAAGGCTCTCCCAGGAGAAATGCAACATCTGTTTACAAACTATTGTATCTGAGAAGGGTGACACACCCACCCCACTCCCGGAGATAGCATCTCTTCACAAGTTCCCTGATTTGCCAAAGTTTGGAAACTCTTCAGATTAGTTTGGTTAAAGCACACTAGCCTTTCTAGCCAGCAGCACACAAGGGAATGATACAACTAACTTTGCATTTGTCCATATTTGACTCCTCAACCTGACTGACCAAATACAGTGTAAAACCCAGATCGTTTGTACCTGGGTGGCTCGAAACCCATTTAATTTATAGTGGTGGCTGAGTAAAAGGTGAGCCATGTGGCTGTTTGTTGCCACTTTTGCTTCCAAGGCAGCACTTCTCCATTCAGCTGGAGCACAAATGCAATCCCATGCAGCTGACTTCAGAAGTAGCTTCCTTTAAAATAAAAGTCACATCAAACAGCAGGAGCATCTTGTTGCAGCTGTAGATGACCACCAGCTGGTTCATAAGCCCTCAATTTACCAGGGGCCATAGAAATTAATTCTACAAATTATCCAGGTTCTGCTGTACCCACTTAGATCTAGGTTGTCAGGAGGCAACACTTGGGCATGGGTCTGGAGGGAGGCTTGAGTTCATGTCCCAATGCCACAGTTCTACTATCAGCTTTGTCAACACTGTACAAAACATGTTTTTCAAAGACATAGCCCTAAAAAACTTCCCTGCTGTCACTTTAAATCTGGTATATTCTACAAAGTGATTTACAGTAGCAATGTAGACACAACGTATAAAGTCTAATGTTTAAGGACTGGGAGTCAAGATTTCTGGGACTTCTTTCTAGGTTTGGTGGTGAATTGATTGTTTTTAGACAAGTCACTGTAGGAGACTTTAATAAGCATTTATGTCAAAACAATTTATAGCCAGCATGCTATCTGGGTTAGACGGGGCTCTCTGCTCCAGAGCTGAGCTGGCCCCTCCCCTCTGCTCCCTGGGTGATGCTCTGACCCCCCATTGCAAATATACATACACTTAATGTCAAGTGCCAATTATGGTGCTTAGTTAAAATTCTGTGCAATAATATCACAAAACAGTGCTACACATTTCCATACGCATTATAATGATGCATACTCTGCTTTGTTAAAAATGAGATGTATTCACATAAATCACAGTGAAAAGAATAGAAGGAATTGTACAGTAATAGTTTACCTAGTAGATGCTTTGGGACACTTCTCCAATTCCATATTTTTCCTTGGTAGCCTGTAAGCCTGAAACACCCTCTCAAGCCATGTTCCCCAAGCCAACACCCTGTCTTTCTTCCAAACTTTCTCAGAGCCTATCAAGAGTAAATTACTTTGCCATTAAAAATCAGGGCTTCCATCAAAATTTGTGTATAACTGTATACCTACATGATATTACTAATGTAACCTTTATTCTTGCAAACCTGTATTGTTCACTTTTCCCTTTTGCTTCTTCATATCTGTCAAAATTAGTGAACACTGTAAAGTGGTGTGCCACTATGGCAGGTAAAGAAAAAAAACAATATACCATGGCCTTACTAAAAATAGAACATAAACAGCAAAGCTTCACTGCAGAAGCCAAGACCTGTGATCACCAATCAATACCCGACCAGGGAAAAAGCCCGCGAAAGCTTTTCTCGCGAGCACAAAAGAACTCCTCGCATTAATGCCTAGTATAAAAGAAAGCTCCCACCCTGAAGGTGGGGAGTGACTCCGGGACCTTGCAGCTAATCGGACGTGAGCTTGATCACCTTGCGTGTCCCATACCTGTAAACCCCGATATTCGTGAACCCACTAACGACAACCCGCCGGTAAAGCATCCTTCCGCCTCTCTCTGCTTGAGCTCCTGCTTTGTTCCCGCGGCCGGCAACTTCACAAGACAGCAGTTTGTAAAATCACTGCGGCCGCGACCCGCCGGTAAAGCATCCATCCGCCCCCTGCTGCTTAAACTTCTGCTTAAACTCCTGCTTTGTTCCTGCAGCCAGCAACTCTACAGGTTGTGAGGAGCACGGCCCCGACCCGCCGCTTAACCATCTGCCCCCTCCCGCTTGAGCTCCTGTTTTCTTCCCACGGTCGGCAACTCTACAGCTTGTGAGGAGCTCGGCCCTGACCCGCCGCTTAACCATCCGCCCCCCTCCTGCTTGAGCTTCTACTTCTCCGCTCGGCTGGCACCTTGCTGGCCGAGTGTCTGTGAGTATATAACCAATAAAACGCCTTAAAATCAATTACCTGTCTCATTCTTGAGTCCCCGAGCATCCGAACCCAGTAATACCCTGCGCTGACAATAGCTAGAAATATAAGAACTCTACACCCATTCTGTGCATTTGTTTTGAAAAGTCACATACACATTAATATAAAAAAGAAAGATAAATATTAATAATTTAAAATATCTCTGTGTAACAACTGTCATCTTGTAAAAAGGACTTGAACCTTGGGACTTCCAGAGTTAAAAATATAAGTGTCTATGCATCTTGATCTTAAAGACTAGGGTTTTTTAGCCCAACAGTTGAAGCGCATCCATATCCTTCAGAGGTTAGGCACAGAGGGGAACAAAGTAATACACACTTAATAGTGTGTGATGCATGGTCACTTGTACCAATATCAAATAGTCTGTTATACTGCCTTTCTGTAAGATCCTTTTTGACAAATTTTGTACTTGCATTTGTGGAAGCTATTCTGGGTAAGAGAAGGCACCATCATCACGTGAGATTGTAAATCTGAAAAAGTGTGACAGATCAGTAAAACAAAGTCGTAATGTAGAATTAGGACAGAATAGAGAAGATCAGTTTTTGTCTAAGGTGATGCATATAAATCTATTTACAGTACTTCATCTTAATGCCAATATTCATTTTTATCTCCTTTACTTGAAGAAGCCAAATGACAAAACAACCACTTGAAGCAACCAATCACTTTTTGAGGATTCAGACCAGAAAATTCTAGAGTCTATTTTCATCACAATTAGTCTGAAGGTTATTTGGGAGTTAAGTGATCAGAAGGGTCTACCCTATGATGAGTAGTCTACTGTAGTTCATCCATAGTGTTTCCTGGACAGTCAAAAAGAAAATGAAACAGAGGGGATATCTGTGATAGAACTTTATAATAAAGAGTACAAAAAAGAAAATGAGAAAGACAACATTAGTGCTACTTGCTCTGTACCAAAACTGCATTCTGTCCTGATCACTTTCTTTTAGGAATCAAAAACTACATAAAAGAAAGTACTGACATGAGATTATAAAGAACTATGTAATTTTTATATGTGTCTCCTACTTCCAGCCTGGTTTAAGAGCATAGCATTCCTTCTAATACGGTTTATAAGTAAGCAATTGCTATTCCAGATGCACCTATCTTAAAATATCAAGAGAGTAATTCCTGTGCAGCTGGTGAGTGGCAGCATCCAAATTGACTAATACAGTTTGCAGGCGACCATCTGATTTCTGTCTATTATCCTGAGGAGAGAATGTCAATGGCCATCTATGATACTGTCTGCTGTTCAGATTGGCTTCAGCGTGGTAGAACAAAATACGGAGCATTAATTTGAAAACTGCTACATTTTGGAAATATATTTGAAATGAGTGAATACTTTTATTAGGCATCATGCTCAACAGTGGATTTCTACTCTGGGGTCAGAAAATCCTGAATCCTCTAATTAAATATATTGAGATTCTGGATTTGCCTAATATTTCTAACCAAAACCCAGACCTGTTTTCTACCTTCAAGTCTTCATTTGACTTATTCCAGACTCAGATTTTTTTACCCTATTTCCCCCTCAGTTTTAGGCTCTGCGGGAAACATGATTATTGTCAATTACACATATTTGTGATGGTGCCTAGGATAGTGGCTTTCTAACAGAGAACCCCTGCCCATTAGAAGGAAGGCCAGAGAGGGTAGGAATAGTGTAGCAGGAAGGGCACTAAGGAGTAGCAGCCTGTGTAGACTGAAGAAATTGGCTTCACCTGGTCCTTGGATGCAGAAGACCCGGTCATATAGGTGGAAGGAGGCTGGGCTTGTGGGGCCAGTGACTGTCATCCTTCCCTGGGGTCCCTTCCAATCCCAGAGCTCTGGGGAAGGGATGGAAAAACTGTGTAAAAGGCAGGGAGTGGGTGACCTGGTGAGGCACGGAAGCCCCCAAGAAATATCAGGCCAGTTACCACCTTGGTGAAAGGTGGGTTAGGGTACCTTAACCCCTAGCCCCCACAACCGGGTGGGTTACCCCTTGTTTGGAAGGTCTGGAGGGTGGATCCCCAGAGAGAAAGAAAAGGCTGTAGACTCAGGCCTGTTCGAACTTCCCCCAATTGGTCAATCCTGGGGCCAGGACCAGAAGGGTTGAAGGGCCAGGGGCCCACCGCAAGCAATGCCCAAGAGCTGCATGCCTGGGGTTCCGACTGGCCTGAAGGTGGGCCACGGCTAGTGAGCCAAAGGTTCCGGGGGGACCACACTTAAAGGGGAAGCAGTTCAGGGAGCTATGTTGCCTGGTATGAAGGCAGATGAGACCGCCTAAGGAGAGGAATCCAAGTGGGGTTCAATTAGGAGGATTCTGGGGCCCAGTGTGGGGGGTCGGTGATTAGGGAAATATCTAGATGCCATCTGTGAGGCTTGGGCTGCGGTGTAGGGCAGGAATGGAGGTGCAAATAGCCCTGATATTAGGGCATAGATTCACAGCTTGTAGAGTCAGAAGAGACCACAATGGATCATTGTGTCCAACCCTCTACCCCTGGCAGGAAAGAGGACCGAGGTCAGATGACCCCAGCCAGGTGACTATCTAGTGTCCTCTTGAAGACCTCCAAGCGAGGTGATAGCACCACCTCTCTTGGAAGCCCATTCCAGATCTGGGCCACCCTTACTGTGAAAAATTTCTTCCTAATATCTAACCTAAATCCACTCTCAACTAGTTTATGCCCATTATTCCTAGTCAATCCCTGGGGTGCCTTAGTAAACAGTACTTCCCCTATTCCCCGTTGACCTCTCCTAATAAATTTATGGGTGGCCACAAGATCTCCCCTCAGCCATCTCTTGTGAAGGCTGAATAGATTCAGCTCTCTCAACCTCCTCCCATAGGGTCTATCATGAAGGCCACTAATCATGTGAGTGGCCCTTCTCTGGACCCTCTTAAGATTCCCTGCATCCGTCTTGAAGTGCAGCACCCAAAACTGGACACGGTACTCCAACTCTGGCCTGATCAGTGCCACATAGAGGGGGAGCATCACCTCCTTTCTTCTATTAGTCATGCACCTGCTAATGCACGACAAGGTGCGATTGGCCTGGTTGATGGCCTCGTTACACTGCTGGCTCATGTTCATCTTGGAGACAATTATGACTCCAAGATCCCTATCTGCCTCCAAGCTGCTGAGAAAGACACTTCCTAATCTATAGGTGTGGAAATGGGCAGCCTCCTGCTTCATTACATCATTAACTAATTAATTACCAACAAGGCGTGGTGGGTGAGAAGGTGGGCGGTTAGCCCAGAAACAGGTGGGAGGGCCACAGCAGAGCAAGCCCCCTGTTACAGGCAGCATTGTTTGAATTGCCCTTCTTTCTGCCTTGGTGTCAGCTGAGTGAGGGCACACCTTAACACACACGTCAGAGCTGAATGGTTAAGAGATGCCTTGGCATAGCTGCGTTCAGGCACATTACGAATCCCTAGTGCAGGGATTTTCCCTGTAAGGCGGGAAAAGTCCTTGGTGCAAGATCAGAGCCCGCCAAAAGTTTGCAGCTGCATCATCAAGTGCATGCTCATAAATGGCTTGGTGTAAATTATACACATGTGGCAGTCAGCAATTGGCTCACTGGCCGTATAAAAGGCTTGGGTGATATCCACCCAAGTTGGAGGAGTGCTTGGATGTGCGTAGGTAGAGATCCCCATGTGTATTCCGGAGCCATGGAGGAGGCCTGATCACCCACCAACGACTCCCCGTCGCAGTCGCCACAACGTATCCCATCGCTGCATGAGTGTGTGAGCATCGGTGTACCTATCTACAGTTCTGTTTGTCTATCTACAGATTGTGACTACACTGCATACCTCATGTATACAGCTTGTAAATAAAGTTTTTTTGTTTCAACCACTGCTGCCTCTCATCCAACCAATTCTGCTCTATAGGCGGCCCCATTCTGCTGGCGTTTCTCGGCCCCCACAACACACACATTATCTATCACCCACCCATGTAACAAGTGTTGCCTGTCAGCAGCTAGAGGTGCAGGGGCCCAGAACCCAGACTCCTCCTGCACCTATCTCCTTGACAGCTGGCAGGCTTTGTGGCCACAGCAGGGCCTAGCAGGCCTGCAATTTTCACCCTGCCCTCTGTCCCAAGACAGACACAGTCCCACAGTCACCCATGTCATGAGGTTTGTCTATCAGCAGCCAGAGGTGCAGGGCCCCAGAACCCATAAGTCCCTGCACTTACCTCCTTGGAAGCAGGCAGGCTTTGTGGCCTCAGCAGGGGCTAGCATGCCTGCAGTTTTCATCCTGTTGCACCTTCACACACACACACAGTGTTACCCACATCATGAATTCTGCTTGTCCGCAGCTTCCCCAAAAACCCTGCACCTATCTCCTTGAAACTTGGCAGCCTTCGTTGCCTTAGCAGGGGTTAGCATGCCTGCAATTCTGACCCCACTGTGGCTTAACACATACATGTGACATGAGTTTTTTCCTTTCAAGATTTTGAGGTTCAGTTTCTAGGAAACCTCTACACCTATCTCCTTGACCCTTGGCAGGCTTCATGTCCTCTGAAAGCGCTACCATTCCTGCAAGTGCCATCCAAATCAGGCTATAAATGACAAAGTTCTAAGCTGTTTCATGCTTCCCCATTATAATTTAGGGCCAAACATCGAAACAGTGTTGAAACTCTTTTAACAAAATGAAATGGAACAGCGGTTTTGAATTGAAAAGAAATTCAAAACAAAAAGCTGTTCTATCAAAATGTCAAAATGGAATGATGCCATTTCACACAGCCCTAGTGCATGGGGCCTGAGGGGGCTGACAGGCCAAGTAGCTGCACGAGGCAGCTCAGGCCTTCCTGCAAAATTTAACAGCAAGACAGAGTGGCCATCCCAGCAAGGGTGGGCAGAAATCCCTGCAGCCAACGCACAGAGATAGAGAGACAAGCCAAGTCCACCAGAACTGCTGGGAGTCATGAGTTACCCAAAAAGGGGGCTGTAATCCCAAAACAGGAAGGAGGCAAGGATTAAATTTGTGTATGTAAAGTTGTATTAGGAGATTACTATGAGCTGCTTTATTTAGCCTGCTAGTGCACACCTCCATACCTGCTTTCTTTGTATTGGTTATCTTTATGTATTGAATCTATTTAATGTAATCTCATTTAGTCTATTGTTTAAGCCCTGCCAGGTTTTAACTGTTGACCTATTGTCTAACCTGTGTTTTTACTGTTGAGTGTTCCCTTGCTGGCTGCCTTGAGGGCCCTGGTGAGGGTGGGGGTGTACACTAACCGGAAGACCAAAGAGGGTCAAAGCCTATGCAGATGTAATGCCTTCATCTGCCATAAACCCAGGCAATCTCAGTTGGGTTTGTTTAATAAGAGTTACTGTTTTTTAAACATATATACGTACATACATATGTATGTATATGTGACATGCTCGGGTAGGATGGGCTTCACCTTTCCCCCAAAGGTAAGCATGTGTTCTCTTCTAAATTGGCTGATCTCCTTTAGCAGGCTTTAAACTAGACTCATTGGGGAAGGGGAAGATGAGAGTGGAGGAAGCTTTGGATCACTAAACCAAGCATCACCCACAAGAACAGCCCAGCCTAGACCGACGATGAGCAGAACAAATACCCAGGTAAGCAACAGGGACCCAGGTAGTACTGGGATTAGGGGGGAAGTGCATGCATCTTCAGGAGGCCTCAAATGCCTCTACACTAATGCTAGTAGGATGGGGAACAAGCAGGAGGAACTTACCCTCCTGCTAGCTAACACCAACCCAGACATAGTGAGGTTCATTGAAACGTGGTGGGACCCAACACACAACTGGGCAATGAATATCAAGGGCTCTAGGCTGTGCAGGAGGGATAGGACAGGGAGGTGGGGGTGTGGTGCTCTACGTCAAGGAGAAATACACATCCTCAGTGAGTAGCACTGGGTCAGAGGAGGGGCAGACTGAAGTGCTCTGGGTCAGAATACAAGGAAGTTGGGGGGAAAGGGACTTAATGACAGGGGTCTACTACAGACCTCCCAACCAGGAGGAAGAGCTAGACTGGGAATTCTTAAGTCAGCTCACAGAGGAGTTAGGTCAAAGGACCTGGTCATCATGGGTGACCTACACTTTCCAGACATCTGCTGCGAAGAGCAGTCAGCCAGGTCTGATCATTCACACAGGTTCCTAGCCAAGATACAGGACCTCCATCTAACCCAGGAGATGCACAGCCCCACCAGGGGAGATGCCTTGTTGGATCTAGTCCTGGCCATGGTCAATGCCCTGGTGAAGGGTCTGTGGGTGCTCAACCACCTGGGTGACAACAATCATTGCCTGCTGGAATTCACCATCCAGCACAACGTGGCAAAGGCCTGGAGCCAGGCAGCAGCCCTGGACTTCAGGAGGGTGGATTTCAATAAGGTAAGAAGAATAGTTGGAGAGACACTGAGGTCCTGGAAGGGAAGGGAGTTGGATGTCCAAGAAGAGTAGTCATTCCTTAAGGAGATGATCCTCCAAGCCCAAAGGGAGGTAATCCCAACATGGATGAAAGGGGGCAAGAGGGCACAAAAGCCCCCATGGCTCACTAAAAGCATCCAGGAATGTCTCCTAGCTAAAAAGGAGGCATACACCCGATGGAAAGGAGGGGCCATCACCAAGGAGAACTATACCTCTGTTGCTCAGGGCTTTAGGGGGGACAATGAGGAAGGTCAAGGAGGAGATGGAACTGGGACTAGCTATCTGGATCAAGGACAACAAGAAGTCCTTTTTTTAAATATATAGGGAGTAAAAAGAAGGTACTGGGTAATGTGGGGCCTCTGCAGGACACACTAGTAAATCTGGTTGTCGCACCAGACAGCAAAGCTAACCTATTTAACAATTTCTTTGCCCCCATTTTTCTGAGCAGGGACCAGGTCATCCCCCCAACAGGGACCCCCATAGGCCTCAGGGGAGGCTCACCCAGGCCTAGGGTCAGAAAGGACTTTGTTAGGGAACTTCTGGAGGTACTGGAGGTATTTAAATCGGCAGGTCCTGACCATCTCCATCCCAGAGTGGTAAGGGAATTAGCAGAGGTCATTGCGGGACCCCTGGCATGGCTTTACAAGCACTCATGGTGCTCTGGCATTGTGCCAGAAGACTGGAAAAGGGCCAGTGTGGTTCCCATTTTGAAAAAAAGGGAGGAAGGAGGACTCAGGAAACTATAGGCTAGTTAGTCCTACCTCAGTCCTGGGTAAGCTTTTTGAGAGAATTATCCAGGCATATATCCACATGGGGCCAGCAGGGGAGGTTATGCTTAGGGGCAACCAACATGGGTTCGTTAGAGGCAGGTCCTGTCAGACCAACCTGGTGGCCTTCTATGACTAGGTCACAAAATCCTTGGACGCAGGTGTCACGGTGGACATAGCCTTTCTGGACTTTAGGAAGGCTTTTGACACTGTCTTTCACCCCATTCTCATTCAAAAACTAGGAGATTGTGGTGTCGATACCTACACAGTCAGATGGGTCACTAATTGGCTGGAGGCCCGCACCCATAAGTGGATGGGTCTTATTCAGCCTGGAGGGATGTGGGCAGTGGGGTTTGGTCCTGGAGCCTGCACTGTTCAACATCTTCATCAGCGACTTGGACAATGAGGTAAAAAGCCCCCTGTTCAAATTCGCAGATGACACTAAGATGTGGGGAGAAGTAGGCATGCTAGAAGGGAGGAAAAGGCTGCAATCAGACCTGGACAGGTTACAGAGGTGGGCGGATGAGAACAGGATGGGTTTCAACTCTGGCAAGTGCAAGGTGCTGCACCTGGGGACGAAGAACCAGCAGCATACCAACAGACTGGGGAACTCCCTTCTCATCGGTGCAGAGGCAGAAAGGATCTTGGAGTCATTACTGGTGCCAAAATAAATATGGGCTGCAATGTGGGGACATGGTCAGGAAGGCCAACCACACCTTGCCATGCACCCACAGATGCATCTCAAGCAGGGGTAGGTTCAGGCTAGATATCAGGAGGTGCTACTTCACTGTCAGGGAGGCTAGGATCTGGAACCAACTTCCAAGAGAAGTGGTGCTGGCTCCTACCTTGAGGGTCTTTAAAAGGAGGCCGGATGAACATCTTGCTGGGGTCATTTGACACCAGTACTCTTTCCTGCCATGGCAGGGGGTCAGACTTGATGATCTCTTCAGGTCCCTTCTGACCCTAACATCTATGAAACTATGTTTTATACATTTATTGACATGGTACTGTAAAATTAAATCTGTTAATAGTTAAACATCATTGGGTATCCCTGGTCTCTCTCTGTACAGAGGAAGGTCCGCTGGCCTGAAGCTAGGCAGGCACACTCACACCTGCTAATGTCCCTTCAATTAAAGAAGGTGGTACCAGCCATGTACCATGAGATTGGAATCACAGGAGGGACTTCTGTCAAAGCAGAGCCAATACCTAGGAGCTGAGATCTTAAACAGTAGACCAAGGCTGAGGGTATGATCAGAGGCAAAAGGGGCCACAGCTCTGGCAGCTGAAGCCCCAACAAGTGCTCAGAAGCCTATGGGAGCACTCCGTTAAAGGGGAAGCACCCAAAGGACAGCTCAGGCCCCAGGTGGGGAGGCTGATCTGGCTGGGCAAGCAAGGAGACTGGTGAGTTTACTCCCAGCCCCAGGGACCACCTCCCTCAACAACCTGCAGAATAACATCAAATGCATGGCAGGCAACAGACTGGAGGTGAGGTAGGGCTGGCAGAGCAGCGCCAGCAAACAAGTTGGACCACAGAAAGGGGGAACCAGGTGCCAGGGTGGTAACCCCCTCAAAAAAGTACCATATTCTCAGCCTCAATAGATTTGAGGCAGGCCTCGTTGGACTTGAGGCACCCCTTGGAAAATGCTAGATCTTAGTTGTTAGTTATATATATTTTTTATTACAGGAAAGTAACAGAGTAATTCCATTGCAAAGAACTCAAAGATCACAGGGGGTCCAGATATTTTAACGTGACAAATTCCTATTGAAATTTTTGGTTTGCTCTTGTAAGTCATGACTGTACACCTAACAGTGCTAACATTAGCACATTAACATCAGTGTGGCATTATGTGGTACCCCATGGCACTCTTGAAAGGATCTCAAGACAACCCAGCCATGTCACCAGAACCCCATCATGGTAGATGCCATACAAATAGAATATAAAGATGGTTTCTCCCCGAAACAACAAACAAACCTCTTCAGAGAAATAAGTATCTGTTTAATAAACCTTGAATATTTTATCTGAAAATCACTATTTACTTGTTTTTGGGAAAAAAATGTCTCTGTTAATGCAAAAAGATATGAGAAATATGTATGAAAAAGAGAAAGCACAACACTATCAACACTATATTTGTCTGAATCCAAGACAACTTCAAATCTAAGAAGACCCCCCCCCAATAATTAGATTCTGGACATGGAGTTTTTTACAATTTTCCATGAACAGAATATTATTAATGGGGGAAAGGGTTGTCTTACATTCACTCCCTCCCCACATCTGTGGCAGGAAAAGCAGTAATGGGAAGACAAGTGGCCAACCTCTACACCTTGCCTCCCCTGCCCCTTCCCCATTCACTTGTGCCTGTACTTGTGCCCCTGCTGCCTGCCCCCTCCAGCCACCTACTTCCCTAGCCATTTACCTTCTGCAGAGGATCTTGCTCTGGGGCAATCAGAAGCATCAGATAGCCCCAGCTCAAGCAGGAAGAAGCAGCTGTGGTAACTGTTTCCTGGGCCAAGTTTGGTGTTTGGGCCAGAATCAAACGTAAGCATTAGGGTGTTGGGGGGGGCCAATTAAGGAGAGAGCAGGTAGGCAGTGCGAGATGGAGGTAGGATGGAGGTGAGGGCAGGCAACATGGTCTGTCCTGCACACAGCTCTCCTCCTCCCATATGCCACTCTCCTGCAGCACAAACCACCCTGGCCTGGGATGGGTATCAGGTTGGCTTCATCTTTGCCCTGGGCCTAGAGCCAGGGCCACATCAGTTGCCTGTCCAGCCAGTTCTCAACTCCAACACAACCACAGTGACTGCACCAACTATTGTGGCATTTCACTGTTAAGAATTGTTGGAAAGATCATTACTCAGGTAGTGCTCAGAAGACTTCAGATTCTTGCTGAGTCTAATTACCTAGAATCACAATGTAGCTTCACAGCTAGTAGGTCCACCATAGATATGATCTTCTCACTGTGGCAAATCCAAGAAAAATGTAAAGAACAAAGGGGACCCTTCTATACTTGCCTTCATTGATCTGACGAAGGCCTTCAACCTCATCAGCAGGAAAGGCCTTTTCAAATTATTGGAAAAGACTGGCTGCCCACCACAACTCCTCAGCTTAATCTGCTCTTTCCATGATGGGGTACAGTCAGCTATGATGAATCAATATCTGGGGCTTTTGAGATTCAAAACCAAGTTGAGCAGGGCTGTGTCCTTGCCTTGACCCTGTTTGGGATTTTCTTCTCTCTTTTTCTGATATATGCTTTTGGAACTACCACTGAAGGAATTTATCTACATACATTCTCAGATGGAAAAGTATTCAGTCTCACAGGCTTTAAAGCAAAGACTAAAGCATGGAAAGTTTTGATTCATGAGCTGCTGCTTGCTGATGGTGCTGCACTGATAGCCCACACAGAGAGTGAAATTCAAAGCTTCATTAATCACTTCTCTTATTCCTACCAAGAGTTTGGTTTTACAGTCAGCCTCAATATAACTGTTCTGGTCCATGACATTGGTTGATTCATCACCAGAGATCACAATAGGTGTAAAATGTGTTGGATGCTGTAAGTAAATTTACGCATCCTGTCTCTGTTATTACCAACAATTTGTCACTTGAGGCTAAACTGAATACCTGTATTGGCAAAACATCATGTATTATGAGCAGGTTGGGCAAATAAGTGTAAAACAACAGAAAACTGACTGTTAAGAAAAAAGGTCAAAGAATATCAAGTTTGCATCATCAACACTTTTTGTATGGCAGTGAATCCTGGACCACATAGTTAAGACAAGTGCTTCAGCAGTTTTTACTTACATTGTCTTCATTGCTTTCTAAGAATTTCCTGGCAGGTCGTGGAATGTGCAACATTCTGATCATTAATTCTTTTCCCAATCAGCATCAACTTTGAAGGTTTGGTCATATGCAGAGACTAGGCAATAGCTGTATATTAAATGATCTCTTGTATGCAGAACTCTTTACAGGAAGACTATATGGGCATCTTTATCTCCATTTCAAAGATGCTTGCAAAACTGATGAGAAGACAATGAACACTGAACCAAACAACTGGGACAAGATTGCTGAGGATCAGAGTGATTGGAAACAGTCTTTTGAGCTTGGAATAAAGGCTTTCAGGGAACGAAGAACCCAATGTGCAGAGGAAATAAGACACTTCAACAAGAACCCTGCATCATATTTAGAACTGTTAGACATGAACGTCACATGTGGTAAGTGCAGCAGGGACTGTCACTCAAGAACTCTACAGGCACACTCACAGATGTTTAATGACCTGATGCCTCACTAGATGCAAATCAGTTGTCTCATAAGACACATAGATGCCTATTCCTAGTGTGTTCTTATAATACTAGAAAAAAAATCCTAATCAAATCACCACTTCTTCAAATTGGTAAAACCACACCAAGTGATGTGGTTTTACCAATTTGGCTGTCATGCTATAAAATGTGTTTAAGTTAAGACGTTCTGAAAATCAGGACAGGATGTGACATCCCAATTTCTAAATAACAAGCTAACTATTATATATGAATGACAACAATTAAAGACAATTCAGCCTTAGTCTCCAGGGACAGACATTAAGCCTATTACATGGGCATTCATGGTATTAGAAGTTTTATAGCCTTTTATTTTATGCACCATCTTTATAAACTCTGTGAACATCAAAATAAATTGCAGGTAATATCAAAATGGAGCGGCAGAAAACCTTTTGAATTTGCTACTGATAATTCTGTCTGTCAAAACATCACAGAATATAGCTCCCATGGTACCGCAAACAAAATATCTTTTACTAGAAAAGCTGCATGTGGGAAGAGATGGTAAGTTATTCTATTAATTTAGTATTCACATCCATTTTTCCAAAAGTATTTTCTTTTCTATTAATTAACTGAGAACTATTCCAAGCAAAAAAACCTTAAGAAGCAGCTCCTTGAGGAAGCCATTTAGAGTTTGATGGGCTTGTTTTCTGCTGAGAATGGGAAGTGAAGCTGTTTCACTGCTGCATGTGAAACAGAATTCCAGCATTGTATCCATTTGCTAAAGAAATAAACAACCTATTTATCCAATTCATCTTTCACCCACCTGCCACCACTCCACTCTGATTCTTGTACTGTCCACTTTTACAAGATCCCATATAAAAACAACCTAAATATTAAAATTCACTCCAATATTATACAGTACCTACTGTAGGTGCCTAATTTTGCCTACTTTGAGTTCCCCACAAACTCACTCTAGTCCACCACAGAGGAGTTCTCTCTCCAATCCACTCCTTGTTCTCTACTTTGCATAGCTGTACAGATGTTGTATATGCTAGCTGCCCTTGTGTTATGCAATCAGACAGACTGCTCTCTCCTGCCACTACCAGCACATCCAGAGCAAAATATACTTCTAATGTACAGGACCAGGTTACAGATCTCACTTTATTGTGCCAGAAACATAGTTCAAAGGGAATAGACATTGGCATCCTTATTACTGACAGCTCATAAAGTTGTCACCAATGATCCCGGTTTTCTCTGTTTAAAAATCCAAAATTCTCTTATTAAAAAACCCATATATATGTGTGTATGTGTGTGTGTGTTTTATTTAAGTCACAGAAAAACATGGGTTTTGTTTTTATATATGTGTGTATATATATACATATACGTATCATTTGAATACAACGTTTTTGATATATTTACAATTTTAATGCATTTTGGAAGCCTACCACTGCCTCAGTCATTATAATAAAATTAATTCTAAATACCTATATATTTTGCTATTTGATTTTGTTTTTTTATCATGGAAAACCAGAGCTGCCCTCACCACTTTCATTCACCAGGACATGGGTCCAGCTGCAGCTGTCCCTGAAGCTGCTTTATGGTGCTGAGCAACACTAATCTGCTGGTGCCTTGCCCCTGTCATTGCCCCTCACTCCTAACCCACAACCTGCCAGCCCTGCTAGTGCCACTCACTCCCGATAATAACACTTGTAGAACTCACTGATCGTGTCTGCTTGTAGGTCTAGTCCACAGATGCTTTAAAGCCAATTGTAATTTCATAATTTATTACTTTTATTTGTCTACAGCACTGTGCATACAATTTATAGGCTTTTAAAGTTAGAGGATCAAAATGTAAGAGTTTTTTGGTAATATATTTTATTAGACTGATAATATATTTGGGAAAAATGCAAGACAGACTTTGAGGCATAAATTGTTCTTCCTCAAATCCAGGAAAGGAGTGAATACAGGCAGCAGATACAACTATTAAATTGATTCAATAAAAGATGTTACCAAAGCATGCTTACATAAATTCCCTCGTTATCTCATCACCACAGATACAACAACACTATGACCCTCCATTAACATGCAGGATCAAAAACATCTGTCCTTTTTAATAATATGACAGTACTTTTGTGTATTTAATACCCCAGGGTGCAAGATTGAAATCTGCCCAACATTTCAGATTACAACGACTCTTTTTTAGAAAATGTTGAACTACTGGTAGGTGCTCCTGACATCAAGAAAGACTGTCATAGAAACATATTCTGCTCTGTTTTCTGACACTATAAAACATACTTTAACTTCTAAATAAAAGATTTAAAGTGTGCTTGCAACTGCAACATTTATGACTATGCTTTTGCCTAGTCCATTGAAACCCTTTGTAACAGAAGAACTTGGCTTCCTGCTCTAGGCCTGTGCATACATATAATAAACTTCCTTCAGGCAGGAGTGCTGCTTTTTTATTTATGGATTAATACTACAAGCAACTACAAAGGGTAAGATAAAGAAAATTCAGAAAAACATATTCTAAAACAAAGATATTTTACATTCACAAGCCCCACATACGGAATGTTATTCAGAAATTGAAAATTTGCAAATTCTAGTTGAAAGTGGCTTGTATTATGATAGTAATGCATAATACAATAACTGCATAATAATCAACTATAGATGTCTCTTCTCATATCTTTTCTAGCTGCATCATTGTGACAGGGGCAAGCTTTCATGCCTGGTGCAAGCACTGGCCTGCCTCCTGTCTATGGGCCAGCCCCTCACTGCGCTCTTCTGCCATGCCTTGATGCAATAATATTGGGATGTTAATCAGGTGGGAGGTTGCCCATTTTGAACCCTGATGTTTAGGGGAATATCCTCAGCTCCATTCCATCCCTGCACTGTGACCCAACCCTTGCAGATAGCAACCACCAGTGGTTGCACTGAGTCTTTCATAAGACATGCACACAAACAGACAAACACATACTGGGCTCCAAGCCATTGCCCCCCTCACTGGGGTCTGCCACCCCATCTGGCTCAGGTGGCCATAGCCCTGCTTGGCTCTCTGCCCTGAGGTATTATACCCTGTGAGGCTCAGGTGGCCAAAGCCATGCTTGGCCCCTTCTCAGGGTCCCTGTAGCCACAGGACTGACAAAAAGTCCAGGCTACAGGCTCAGGCCCCTCCACCAACCTGGGACCTGCCTCAGGACTCCTATGAACCTGGGCTCCCCCTGTACTGGTTGAAACCACCAGGAATGTAGCAGTTGGGTTATAATGTACCCCACACTCACCTTTCACCAGGAAGGTGATTGGCCTGGCATTTCTTGGGGACTCCCCCACCACAGGGAGCCCCACCAGACTCCCCCTTCACCAGCGGGGTGCAGTTTCATATTTTACCCAGGACGAATGAGGCATCCTCCTTCCCCATAGCATCACCCTGTCCTCCACAGTGTTCTTGACAGAGCTCAGCAAAGCAATGTTTCTTCTCTACTGGCTGATCATGAACCACCCTCAGGTCAGGGAGCTGGGCCTTAAAATGACCACCCCAGTCAGGCACCTGCCTCTCCCTGGCCCAATCCCTTAAAATGGCACAGTCATTCATGCAATCTGAGTTTAACAGGTTGCTGAATGCAGAATACTTCTCCAAATTTTCTCAAGTTAATTAATTTGGTCCTCTTGGTTAAAAACAGACAGACTAAAAGCCCAAGGCTGAATTGATCCACTCTTCGCAGGTTAGTCAAAGCTGCATAGATTGAAGCAATAAGCAAGTGAAAAAACATTCACTTTTGATTCTGGAAATGCAGCTACATGCCTGCAGTGGCCCAGGGCAGAAGCTGGGATGCATTATAGCATGCCTGTCTGCTCACCTGGAGCAGACAGATTGAATCAAGGTGAGCCTGTCCACCCTGGAAGGGAGGCAGGGTTGCAAGGGAGGTGCAAAGCATTCTGGGATGCTGGGGACTGTAAGTTAACTTGAATTTGGAGGAGGTCTGGTACAGAAGTTCAATAAATTGATTTAATCTAAATCATAGATTTCATAGACATTAGGTCTGGAAGGGACCTTGGAAGATCATCGAGTCCAACCCCCTGCCCCAGAAGCAGGAAGTCAGATGGGGTCAAAGGATCCCAGCAAGATAAACATCCAAATGTCTCTTAAAGGAGTCCAAAGGAGGTGCTTGCACCCACTCTGGTGGCAGTCTGTTCCAGGCCTTGGGGGCTCAGACAGTAAAGAAGTTCTTCTTTACATCTGGCCTGAAATGGTCTTGGAGAAGTTTGTGACCATTTGACCTTGTCATCTCTTGGGGTGCTCTGGTGAACAGGTGTTCCCCCAGATCCTAATGTACACCCCTTATATACTTATAGACAGCCACCAGGTCCCCCCTGAGCCTGCGCTTTTCCAGGATGAAGAGTCTCATAGCTCTCAGTCTCTTATCATAAGGCCTCTTTTCCTGCCCTCTGATCATTCATGTGGCTTTCCTCTGGACTCTTTCAAGCTTCTCCACATCCTTTTCAAAGTGTGGAGCCCAGAATTGGATACAGTACTCCAGATGCTGCCTCACCAAGGCTGAGTACAGCAGGAGAATGACATCCTGGGATTTGCTAGAGAAGCATCTATGGATGCAAGGCAGAGTTTTGCTCACTTTGCCAGCTACAACATCACATTGGTGGCTCATATTCATCTTGTAGTCAATCATGACCTCCAAGTCCTTTTTGGCCGTGGTGCTAGCAAATGTAGCAATGCTGAGCCTATAATCATGCTGAGGTTTTTTCTTCCCAAGGTGGAGTACCTTGTATTTTAGGGTGTTGAATGACATCAGGTTTACCTCCACCCATTTTCTGAGCTTGTCAAGGTTGGCCTGGATCACCATCCTGACCTCAGGTGTGGACACTATACCCCAAAGTTTGGTGTCATCAGCAAACCTGGCCACTGCTAACACCAATGTGTCTACATCAATAATGAAAATGTTAAAAAGTATAGGCCCAAGGATGGAACCATGGGGGACCCCACTGGTCATGGTACCCCACAATGACTGACTTCCATCAGCTACCACTCTCTGGGTCCAACCTTGGATCCAGTTCCCCAGCCAGAGGACTGTGATATAGCTGAGGCCACAGTTGGCCAGTTTTTTCTCTGAGATGATCATGGGATTCCAGATCAAAAGCTTTTTTTAAATCAAGATATATGACATCAATCTCTTTTCCCTTGTCCAGGTGATATGTCACCTGGTCGTAGAAGGAGATGAGATTGGTCAGGCAAGACCTACCAGCAACAAACCCATGCTGGCTATCTCTAAGGATGTTGCCTTCAGCCAGTTTGTCAGGAACGGTCTCTTTGATAATTTTTTCCAAGATCTTCCCCAAGATAGAGGTCAGGATGGTGGGCCTGTGGTTCCTGGATCTACTTTCCTCCCTTTCTTGAAGATAGGCACCACATTGGCCTTCTTCCAATGTTCAGGCACTTCACCTGAGTGCCACGAGTTCTCAAAGATCCATGCCAGTGGCTGAGCTATGGTGCTTGCCAGCTCCTTAGGTACCCTGGGGTGTAAACTGTCTGGGCCGGCTGACTTGAAGGTGACGAGTAAAGTCTTATATGACATCCATCTAAGTTTAATTTTAAATTGATTTTGGCCATTTTGAATGTGGTTTATATGCACTGAACTTATGTTGTATTACTGATTTGAAACTGTTTCTGATCACTTATACCGGTTAATGTGTAATTTATGTTCCTAGCCCTTGAGATGTGATGGTTCACAAGGGGTGCATACAAGTATTCAGTTAAACCAGTTGAAGTTCAGCCACTTAGTTTCAGCCATTTGAAATTCAACTGGTGGAAAGCTATGCAAATGTGCAAAGACCTGCCTATATGCTCAGCAAATAGCCTGTACCACTGACAGCACCCAGCCAGGAGGCCCCAAAAGCACACATCCAAGCATGCTTTGGAGGCTCCTCTGTCTGCTTGGAAACAGGTGATAGCAGGCCAGGACATGAGTCAGGGCTGATGAACTGGTGGTTCCAAAGGATCATAGACCTCCTTCTTCACAACTCTCCCTGACAGATGTCAGATAGTAAACCCAGAATGTTTTTTTGTCTTTTGAAGCTGGACCTCTGGCAGCAGTTGGAGGGCTTTGCCCACAGGCAGCTAGGGCTGCTCCTTCCCATGTGCCACCATGGCCACAGCTGGGGCAATGGCCATAATGAAGGGAGTCTTTCCCAATGTGCTTCTGAAGCTCTGCCCATGGGAAGATCTTCCACCACAGCCAGAGCTCCAGGATCTCAATCCCTGTGCATTGGCATGGGGATTGGGGTGGGGGAGCTCTGCACATATCCCCATGTTGGGCTGCAGGTGTGGAGTTCTAGACTGCTGTGGGAAAGGGAAACTTACCCATTATGGCACTGCAAGCTGCCACTCACAGACTTGCATGTGAAGCTGTAGGTGAGGGGCTGTCAATTGCCATGAGGAGGAAACTCCCCCCTCTCACCTCTTTGCACATATAACCCTATGCTTGCAGCCCCAGAGAGGGGACAGCATTTAAAGCCTAGAAGTTGGTTAGGAAGACTGGGGGCTGTGAACAGGGGCTGGGCTTTCCCAGCCTAACAACTGGCAGAAGGGGGAATTTGCATAACTCAGGCTGCAGCAGTAGACTGCAGTCTAAGTCACAGAACATCTCCCAGGGTGGGGGTTCAAATACTGATAGGCTATCAAAGGACATTGCATAGGTTCCAGTCAACTGGGGATAAGTACAAGCATTCAGTCATTCATGCAAGCACTTGAACTCTAATCAATTTAGACTTCAATCTAGTCCATGGCAGTGCAGATTTCCACTGCATCAGCCATGTCTTACACATTTGAAGTCTTGTGAACCTTTGTATAAAGCATTTCAACTGGTAGAACTGTCGTTCCAACAGTTGAAATATAACACTTGTATCCAAGGAGTATTTCAGGGTGGTACTAGGAGTACTAACACAATCCTTGTTACACTGTGTTCCGTATATTATATAAAGACGAGTAAAGGAAATATATACCAGTGTTGAAATTCAGCTCAGTGCAGACAGCCACCTTCAGGAATATGCACAACCTATTTCAAGGACTTAAATTCAACTTAAATATGATTTAGGCTTTCTGCAAACTTTCTGCAGATTGCTGAATTTCAGCCTAAATACTTTAGTCTTAAATAAATATAATTCCATTGACCTCATTGGAACTATGTTAGAATAATAGCTATGCAGATTAAATCAGAATCATACATTTTTATCATATGGGATGATTCTACAGGGCCATATTTTGCCACCTCTGCTAACTTTGAGCAATACTTTACTTAAAAGACAGTTCCACACAGAACGTGTTTTTTTACCATGAGTCCAAGGAGTCAAATTTGGCCCAGAGTCTTATATATTTTTATTGATCTGTTATAATGGCTTTTCATTCATAAGAACTCTTCAAAGCAATCATTTGTTCAGTACAAAATCATATATGAAATATACAGTAACTATATACTATAAATAATAATTAGTCACTGATTCTTAATATCTGTCGCACTGCACTTAGGATGGTACATGTCCATTCTCTTTTCAAGCTGCTTTACAAGCTTGACTATAAAGTTTTAGGGTTTTCCCCTCAAGACGGTCCCTGGTGTAACTGAGACCATCCTTGGGGATACTCTAAATTAAATCTGATGACTAAAATCAAAAGGGACCAGAAAGGAATACCTATCTGTCATAAACTGTGAAAAAGAGTGGTTTAAAAATATTAGACTGGCTGTATACCACACAGAATTCCACCTTAAATAGCAAGAAAAAAATCCTTTGAGCTAAGTCAGCAGCCAGCATTGCTCCTTTGCAACGCTGAAGTGCACAAACCAGCCATTGCAAACCCAAGGGTCCAGCCCTAGGTACTTAGGTACAAATTAAATTCTATACTAGAAATTATAGAATCCTGCTGGGATTCCCACTAAATTCTAACAGGTGACAAGCACAAGAAGTACTCAGGTATATCACAAAGGTCCAGATAGTCCTAGTAATCAGGAGGGGGTGCATGCACCGGTAGGAGGCCTTAAATGCCTTTACACTAATGCTCAAAGTATGGGCAATAAGCAGGAGGAACTTGCCCTCTGGATAGCTAATACAAACCCAGACATAGTAGGGGTCACTGAACCCTGGTAGGATTCAACCCATGATATACAGACTATACAGGCAGGACAGTATGAGGAGGAAAGGTAGGGGTGTGGTGCTCTAAGTCAAAGAGCAATATATATCCTCAACTAACAGGATGCAGTCAAAGGAGGAGCATACTGAAGTGCTTGGGGTCAGAATACAAGGGGATTGTGGGGAAAGAGACTTAATGGTGGGGTTCTACTACAGACCACCCAACCAGGAGGAAGAGCTGGACTGGGACTTCAAGGGTCAGCTCATGGAAGCAATTAAGTCAAGGAATGTGGTCATCATGGGTGATCTAAACTACCCGGACATTTGCTGGGAGAAGCAGTCAGCTAGGTCTGACCACTCACATGGATTCCTTGCTGAGATACAAGACCTCCACCTAACCCAGAAGGTGCACAGTTCCACCAGGGGGAATGCCCAGCTGGATCTGGTCCTGGCCACAGGTGATGACCTGGTGAGGGGACTCCAAGTTCTTGACCACCTGGGTGATAGTGATCGTTGCCTACTGGAATTCACCATCCAGCACAGTGTGTGAAGGGCCTGCAGCAAGCCAGTAGCCCTTGAGTTCAGGAGGGCCAACTTCAACGAGTTGAGGAAATTGGTAGGACAGTCATTGCAGTCCAGGAGAGTATGGGAACTAGGTGTCCAAGACGAGTGGTCATTCCTTAAGGAGACGATCCTTCAAGCCCAAGGGATGACAGTCCCAATGTAAGTCAAAGGGGGCAATAGTACTGAAAATCCCCTTGGCTCATCAAAGGCATTCAGGAATGCCTGAAAGCCAAAAAGGAGGCATACATCCAGTGGAAGGGAGGGGCTATCACCAAAGAGGATTATACATTCATCGCTTGAGTCTGTAGGGAAGCTGTTAGGAAGGCTACGGCGGAGACAGAACTAGGGCTAGCAACAAGGATCAAGGACAACAAAACATCCTTTTTTCAAATACAGAGGGAGTAAAAAGAAGGCACTAGGCAATGTGAGGTCCCTGCAGGATATGCTTAGCAATCTGTTAGTTGCACCAGATGGAAAAGCAGACTTTTTTAGCAAAATTTTTGCCTTCATTTTTCTGAACAGGGACTGGGACATCTACCCCACCAGGATTCAGGATGGACTTGGGAAAGATTCTGCGAGGTCTAGGGTCAGAGAGGACCAAGGAACTTCTGGAGGGGCTGGATATGTTCAAATCAGCAGGTCCAGACACTCTCCACCCTCATAGACTCATAGATTCATAGATGTTAGGGTCGGAAGGGATCTCAATAGATCATCGAGTCTGACCCCCTGCATAGGCAGGAAAGAGTGCTGGGTCTAGATGACCCCAGCTAGATGCATATCCAACCT
>JAGPOW010000304.1:96606566-96659543 GCA_030014935.1 Caiman crocodilus
TGACCCCGGTGCTCTTTCCTGCCAAGGCAGGGGGTCGGACTAGATGGTCTGCCCAGGTCCCTTCCGACTCTAGACACTATGAAACTATGAAACTATGAAACACTGCATTAAAATTCAAAGAATGTGATACTGTAGGACTACTGAAAGAGGCAGGCATCAAGGAAAAGCAAGGAAAAGGAAGTCTGGCTAAACAGAATAGAAAGCTCATGATGTACAAAGGATTTAATTCACCTTCTATAAAGCCATTGGGAAAGAAGGGCCAAAGAATTTTACATATAACATCACTACAACATTTCTGTCAGTGTAGCACTATTGAATGATTCACCTACTAGCAAGTCCACAAGGATAGAAGATGATTTATGAGAGGTGTCAGGAAGGAAGTTACAAAAAAGGGAACTAATGGGCAAGTGTAATTTGATACATATAACTACACAGGGGCAGAAAGTAACATACTTTCATGTTGCCTTTCAGATGAGGATCCTCAGGTTAGCACTCTTCCTAGACAGATTAACTGACCAAAACAATATTCATGTGGCATAAATCCACATGTCGGCACTCATGTAGTATAGGGACATATGCAAATGGACCACCATTTTCTACCATGATGCAAGAAAGTAATTCAAAGAAACATACTTAGGCACTTACATGCAATCAGGCCTCCTTAGTCAGAAAGCATTCAAACCTAGATCTCTCTCTACTCCTCTAATTGAAGCTAGTCCATTGTAGCCCAGAATAAAAGCAAGATCATGACTGTAGCCCTGAATGGCTGTGAGAATTGGAGTCCTGGGTTCTGGCCTCTCTTCTTAGGTTTATTAATATTTTAAACCAAATAACAATCCTATGTAAAATGCATAAACAGACCTGGCAGCAGTGATTAGAACCCAGAACCTCCTTCCCACAACTGAGTATCCTCAGTCTCTGGTCTGCTGAGTCATGATCTCTCTAATAGTGTTCATTTTCCTGTCTTATGCTTCTTTGGCAACAGTGGTCTAGCTTCGATTTTCTTGCTTATAGCCTCATGACTCTCGAACTCCTATCTGCACTGTGGCCCAGTACATAGTAATGAAGGCAGTCTTCTCTGAATTGGGAAAAGTAGCATAGATTCTGGAGTGCCTGGAACACAGATCTTCAATTTTCTAGGTAAGCATTATAACCACTAGACTGCTATGCAAAAGGAGAATACAACCACATCCTCTTCTTTCGTCTAGGGGTGTATGTAGATGAAACAGGTGTCTGAGAGAAAGGGGTCATGGTTACTGTTTTCTATGCTGAACTCAGTGCTCTCTGTGAATGTTCAGCATACTCCAAAGAAATCAGTCTTCCACAGAGCCTAGGTGGAGTATATGCACTGTCCCACTGCTCCATTCTGCATTACAGTGCAGCTTACATGGCAGTCAGGTGCTTAGGTTCTCAGATTTGGATGCTTCTGCCTCAAAGCCTAAATTTAAAAATGCCCATTGTTCCTTCTGGACCAAAAATTAGGCACCAAATACATTTAAACACCAAATCTGCAGAAGTGCCATTGTTCACAGCTGCAGAAGTGACATAATTCTAGATCACTTTTGTCATTTAGATGTCTAAATTTACTGGTCTGGATCTGGTCCTTTCTCTTGCAATAATCAGAGCAATGCCCAAGGATCACAAGACTAAGAAACATCTAGGCAGAACACTAGTATGCCCCTCCTATGGTGTGCTAGCTACTTAGTGTGAACAATGACCATGTCCTCATGAAAAACAACACAGCTTAAAGAGGAGACTGGAACTCCATAGTAAAAAAATGCTGTACATCCTCTGTTCCAGAGAACTACAGCAGGAATTTTATGCCTGAGCATATGGATACTTTAGTCATTCCCTAGCTACTCAGCTGTTCATGGAGAGAAAAAAGGCAAGGCAAAGCTGGATTGCTTGCAGAGCAGAACAGACTTTTATGACAATCCAGTAAAAGGCCATGATGAAAGCAATTAACTTTCTTTTTTAATCAGTGAACACAAACAGCTACTTACAGGAGTTACAGAAATCTATAGGATCTCTGCTAAGTACTAGAGATCCTATAGATTTTCCCCATGTATTCTATGATCCTACATAGTTTTTATTTAGAGCAATTCCAGTTTTTCCTCTTCTTTCAAGACAGACATTCTATTTTATTCCTGAGAAAAGCCTCTTAAACCTGCACATTCTCATGAGGAGCTTTGGTCATTCACTGGAATATAAATGTCAGGGCCTCAAAATATAATATGCATATCTTTGTGCAATGAGCTCTTCCAAGCGCAATAGAACTATGATGAACCAATGGGTTGGGATTTAATACATTTGAAACCAAGCTCCAGAATTGTATATGCCATGCACGGATGTAAGACATGTGACCTTCTCTTGGACATAGATAATTTGTTGGCAATAGAACAGAACCTGAAGACTGAATTCAGTGCAGCACAGAGATAACTGCTAATCATAGCCTGTTGGCTTCCTTAGAAGCTGTTTTTCAAAAAAGAAATAGGTTACCTTTTCAAACACCAAAGTTTAATAGATAATACACCTTCTGAGTCATTGTAGTCTGACTCAAGGCAACCTGATCAGAAACATCAACATTTTCATGGAATAACTCTGACCTTGGAGAGAGAATAAAAGGTACAAAAATCCATCTCTCAATTGCAACTTATAAACATACAAATCCTGAATTAATCATTTTAGTGCAATACAAACTGAAATACCATGTTGAAATATGCTGCAATTACACCATGCTGGTGTCCTACAACTCCCAAATTTAAAGAAAGCTTTTTATTTCAAGCAAGCTCTAATATTAAATGGGCAAAAAATCATGAAGCATAGTTTTGAATCATTTAAAAAATAAACATAATACAAAGCACATTTGGCTTTCCAAGGATAAAGCTATGAATTGAACTGTAGGAACACTACAAACCACTCTGAATATTCTTTTCGATTTTAAACAATTTTTTACTATGTTCATGCCCGTCAGGTGTTCGCTTTCTGCAAATATCTGTAAATACTGTGATTTTCAACCTTTTTGGATTCCACGTTCGTCTTGTTAGATTCAAGGCACCCCTTAGAAAGTGCTAGCTTTTATTTTTCACTTGTTTTTTGATACAGGAAAAATAGAGAAATCCTTCTGTTGCAAAGAACTCAAAAAGACCACAACAGGTCAGAATTTTTTGACACTATGGTTTCTTTTTTGAAAGGGCTGGGCTTATCTTGTGGATCTTGTAGGTGTTTGGACACATAACAGAGCTAATAATCCCATGGTATCCCATCTGAAAAAAAACTGATCTAAGTGTTAAGGTTTACTGCAGTGACTAGTTACCAAAAGTAAATCATGATCATGAATATTCATAAATTTCAAACGGCATAATAGCCAATGCTAGAAGAAATTTTGAATTATGAATTTTACATGCTTTAAAACAAATGTGTTTTTTTAAAGGTTAGTCATTAGTCTGCTTGCAAATTGGGCTGGGGGGCATGTAAAACCAGAGATTTAAACTTGGTATGCCCACAGCATACCCAGAAGAGGCAGTGCCTTAATCACACCCAGCTTTCCCAACATCTGTAGAGATCTGGTGCTTTAGTGGGGCTTTTTTTGGTGCTTTTATCTAATAGCTGATTGAATCAGCTTTAGCTAAAAGCCCCCAAAAGCCACGCTGAAGTGCCTGATCTATACAGATACTGTGGAACCAGGTTGAAGTAACATGCTGCTACTTCCGGTAGAGCACATTTTGATTTTGAGGCAGGGGGTTTCCAAGTCTGTCAGCACCCTAAGTACAGGGAAAAGAATCAATACTGAGTTTTGTAACTATACAACATGATATCTATTTCTATAGACTGTACTCTACGAACCAAATGCATAACAAATTCTTCATGAATAATTTCAAAAAAGGAAGTCGTGAGAATGTCACAATCTGTTTACAGGTGAAATTCAGTGGTACATTACTGATTATGAATTATTCAAACAGCTTGAATTATAAACCAATTAAGGTAAAATAAACATGCATCTTGATCTTGCGATTTTCTTTGAAGGCCTGATTCTGTGAGACAACTAATACTTCCTCCAAGGGAGTAAACATTCCTGAATTATGTTCATCCCAGAGTATGCTGGGGGCACCCACAATCTAGAGGAAATGTACATCTCTTAAAAGACTGCTTATACACTTGCCTATTTCTGAAACATACTGGCAACTGATTTACATAACTGATTTATTTAACAAAGAACAGATACATGTTTTGTTTTTATCATTTTGAATCACATTTCTCACTACATTTTATCTCTTTTTAGTTACATATGGAATATGGAATTATACACAAGCCATTATTTTATCTATTACCTAGTTCAAACTGTGTCTGTTTCCTTCTCAGACCTGAGGGAGGGTACCTTGTGCCAAAAAGTTTGTCTAAGATCTCTATCAACTATACAGTTGGTCTAATAAAAGATATCACCAAAGACATTCTTATCTAACTCAGACGGTTTTAAATTTACACTCAGTAGAATAATTCTGCTGTCCAATTATAAAGCCATGAGAGCCCTCCAGTGGAAGCCAGCAAGTCTCAGCAATCAGACCATGCTTTGCTCTCTTTTAATGCAAAGCATATTATCCTCCTTGTGAATACCACACTGGTATGATATATCATGTTTGGCTCTTGGAATGGATTTCAAACTGACTTCTGACATTTTAATTTCTTGGAGAAAAACAAATCACTTCATCTAAGGGAGAAAAGAGGAACTTTTCAAATAATTTTTTTGTTTTGGAGGAGTAGATCAACAAGGGTTGATTTCACTTCAGGATGAAAACCTGCAAGTTCACAGATGACAGGACTAGTAGAAAGGGGTCATCAGCTCCTGGCTAGTGCTGGTGAGGAATAAGGGTGTGCAAAGTGGGCCCCATTTGATTTGGATTCAGATCACTGTCCCTGATTCAATTTGGCTGAATCCTGATCTAAAGATCTGATGCTGATTCTGCGAATCAGCCATTTGGACACAGACACAGCTTTAAATTTTTTTCTACATACCTCAAGATACCAGCATGGCTTGTGAATGCTGCAATGCTGAGGTGCATGGAGCATCCCATGAGAGTGTGAAATACTTCTGGTCCACTTTTGGGTCCACCGGGGAGCACACTGGAGGGCCACCCTGTGCCCCACTGACACAGTGATCAGTCATGGAGGGACACCAGGTGTCCCCTCCCAGACCCAGGAGGCATCAGTCACTGAGCTGGAGAAGTGCAGGGGGGGGCCCCTGCATGCTCCCCAGTGGACCCAGAAGTGGACCAGAAGCACTTCTAATCCACTTCTGGGTGTGCTGCCGAGTGCGCTGGGGAGCCCCCTGCACTCCTGTGCCCCAGCATCACAGCATTCACAAGCTGCCTGCTACCTAGAGGTATGTAGAAAAAACATTTAAAGTTGTATCTATGTCTGAATCTCTGAATCTCTCTGAATTGATTTGGAGGGTTCCAATTTGATTCAGACAGATTAAAGGGTCCTCTGATTTGATTCGGATTCAGAGATTCGGCCACCTAATGGAGCTGAATCTCTAACAAATCAAATCAGGTACCGAAGCTTTGCACAGCCCTAGTAAGGAAGACACATTTTGGGATACAAATGTAACAAAACATCAGTCATGCATACAGTCACTCATGTCACTGAAATTTACCTGCCAGAAAGCAATAGAGCCTAGTCTCAGGCTTGGAGCATTCCCCTTTAGAAGATTACTGTTATTAGATATCTTTGTCATGGATATAGCTCCTACAAATATTTGAAGTATTTTGCTGTTGCTCCTACAAAATGCAAGCAAGCAGATGGACAGCAAACACTAGTCTGAACAAGGTTAATAAATGGACAGGTATATATTCTTTCTACTAAATGCTATTACAACTTATCAGAGCTGAAGGAGAATTACTGTATTGGATTGCTATACATAAATTCAGAGCTGTCAAGATCCCTCTACACTGAAATGAAAAACAAAATTCCGCTGCTTCATGCATGATTTCATATACAATTAATATTTACCCTTTGCCTTGTTTATAATAGTTACATTTTATTAATGAGCATGAAATAAGAAAAACAAAGAACAAAAGCACCAATGTACTAGAAAGATAATTCTACTGATGCATCAGGCTTACTAGCAGAACCACTCTAATGTATATATGCTTAGTGCTTTAAAAAAACACGGTACTAATATAGAAAGCTGCAAATCAGATAAAATCTCTGGCTCAGTCTATTCACCAATCCTACAGAAAAAATCATGATTTAATGTATACATCAGTGGTGCTCAACTTCCCAACCCTGCAAACCAAATGGGTGGCACAGGGTTGGTCCATGGGCTGGATCCCATACAGGTCAGCATGTGATGTTGTTCCATGGATGCCGGCCCAGTCTTGTGCACCCAGATCTAAACACTCACCAGCCTGACCCCATTTATCAGGATCTGGCCATATACTGGTACAATCTGGCACATGAAGTTCCCCACAGGTCTGGAAATTTGGCAGCAAAGGAACAGCAATGGAGCAATGTTTCCACAGTTCCCCTGCCACCAAATTTCCAGATCCTTGGGAAGCTCCACAAGCCAGATGATACAGCTTCATGGGCTGAATCTAGCCCACAGGCACAGGGATTGGGCACCCCAGGTATATAGCATTAACACAGAATTTTGGAGAAAACGACAGACCTGCTCTCAGTCAGATTACATATTATGAGTAAATATCATTTTATGTATGGATTATGTTAAGAAATAAATAGTATAGGTGGCTTTCCTATTTGTCCTGGGGGTTAATGGGTGTGGGGGGATAACATTTGGATCAGAGCACTTGATGCAACATTCTTCTATTGAACTTACCAACATCATGAATCACGGAGCAAAGAAAAGTGGCTCGTGTGACATAAGCAATGGGTTTTTACATGCCTGCTTACTTGTGACCTTTCAAAGGACATGTCTATCAGTTATCAGTTAGGTCCTCTCTGACCCATGGAACAACAGGCATAGCTGCAACATGGTATAAGTAACCTCAGTAGGAAGTTTTAGATCTAACCGTATTGCCATAGTATAGTTTTACTCCAGTGTAACACCATTTGAAGTCATATATCTACACTGATAAAAAACGGGAAAAGAACTTTGGAACTTCTCCAAAGCTCAAAATTCTTACTCAATTATTCTCTATAATAATTTATTTCATGTGCCTTTGTCATTCTATCTGTCACACTCAAAAAACATATTTGCATTCACTTTTGTGGACTTTTAGTGATTGATTTCAATTAGTTACGGTGTACTCTTGGTACAATCCAAGAGTATCCAATCCAAGCAAAAATTGTCCCTTAACACTCTTATTTTAACCCATAACACTCTTACCAAGGTGAAGCAGAGAAGAGATGACAATTAAATGCAGAAAGAATGGCAAGAGTAAGACGAAATGATTGAGCAAAGAGGACATCAGAGAAGTCATGCAATGGAAAGGCAAAGAGTTCGCAGAAGCAATAGAAGAAAAGATGAAAAAGTAGAGAACAATAGATTCACTGAAGACGAGAGTGAGGAACATAGTTATGGATTGATGAACATGGTGTGCCAATTTTGTAACTCTTTAAACTTCCAAGCTGAAAGACTGTCAGATGGCCAATTCCAGAGCTGTTGTCATAAGGGTAAAGTGATTCTGCCTCCAAGAAGACTGTTTCCAGAGTATCTATGGGATATGATGATGAATCGGAACAATGAGCATTACCAGAACTTTAAAACAAACATTTGATTGTACTTCAGTACATTGCTTGTTGAGCAAAGATCATTGTGACTTGATGTATGATTCATGGACCGTGTCGAGGATTGAATCCAAATACACCATGCATGGAAAATCATCATTGTATGAAGAAATATCCAAAGGAGTTTAGAGAGGAGACACTTGGAAATATGATAGATACTCATGGTGTAGAAGACCAGCCATAACAGCTCAAGTTGGTAATGACATAGTGGATAACAGAAACATGGTACCCTATAACAAGTAGCCTATTTTTGCCCGTCATTGACCAAACATATAAATGCAAATACAGGGCATAAAACATTAAAAAAAAAAAAAAAGAAGCAGCAGCAGCAGGTGCATATCTCTCTTTTGTTTCTCAGATACTCATCTGCAGATTCCTAACTGGTGTAATGTAGCTATGCTAGCAGTAAAGAACCTTCTCAAAAGTCAGAGCACTGAAAAAAAGGGATGGTTAGGGAGTGAGGGGAGAAAGTTTTTTGGGGCATGGACCATCTTCCCAGTCTATGCATGTACAGGGCCTCAGTGTTGTCATAGTAATGTAAGGTAGCTAAAAGACACTATATGTCTAAGAAAAGGTGTTCCAACAAGAAGAACAATAGAAGAAAGGAAATACAAACTCATTTTTCAGCTACAGCCTAGAGGATTCTCTTCCTGTAGGCTGCATCTGGTAAAGATCATAGTTCCAGTTTAGCATGTTTAGTGAAAGTATAGTTGGATGATCATCTGTCTGCTTTGCAAATCTTTCCCTTGAAAGCTCCTGCTTTTTCAATTGATGCTGATATTGGGTAAATCTGAAGCACTAACACCAGAAGGTATCAGACAACTCAATTTCTTGTAAAGCATGCTTAACTATATAGAGCCTGTTTCAGGTTGACATGGCATATTTTGAACCTCCTTTGTGTTAGAATAAAGGGAAAGAAAGAATTAGTCATTTGTACTCTGCTTTTAAAGTAGGGAACTAATGCACTTCTGAGATCAAGCTTATTACTGTTTTATTTCCTGTGAGCATTTAGGATTCATATAACAAGAAGGTAGAATGATGCTTTGAGAATGATGAAAGCTTTTTCTCAATTGTTTGTTTGACTCTGGTGAAGTATGGAGGACCACCTCAATATCATTGAAAGTATAGAACCATTTCTCCTCTGATACCTCTCCTACTTGTTAAATGCTCTTAAGACACATCTTAAGATGCATTAGGACAGGAAAAGAGCAGCTAAGTGACCTCTGAGCATCTCAGTTATACCTCCTTGAGAGACGATTACCTCCAGCCTGTGTTAGGCAGCTCAGGTTGCAGTAATATCAGTCTGCTCCATAGGGCCAATTCCAGAAATTTGAGGATCCCTAGTATCCCAGGATGCACCACTGCAGTGGGGATGTGTAGGGAGTGCATGGGGGTGCACATGTACCCTTGAGAGCGCTGGTGCACCCCCTGACTAGCCACACTCCCCGCTTATGTGATGGGCAGGGAGGGCAGGAGGAAGTGCAAGTGCCCCTCCCACAAGTGCCAGACAGGGAGTGGGAGCACCAGATGTAGCACCATGGCCACTTCTGGAAGTGCCTGCTGAGTTTTGCTGTGGAAGGACTCCTCCCTCCTCCACCCCCCGGTCAGCGAGGATTGGCTACAGGGTCCTCTGCTTGCTGACTGGTTGCTGGGGGCGGAGACCATGTGCCCCCCAACTAAGGTGGCACCAGAATAAGCATGTGCAAATTGTAATATGTAACAACACCCTTAGTATCTGTCGTTATATTTACTAAATAGTCTAATATAGGAGACAGAAAATAATTATGCATGTGAATTCCATTATGGTATTCTATAGTATAGCCAACTTCCCAAGAGGCCAATTGCTTGTTTTTGGAGGATGTGCCAGCTTACAAATTTATATGAAACAAGACACCAGGGAGTATGATATCAAGTGTCTACTTTTATTTAGATTGAGGATAGTGCTTTCAGTCATAATCTGCTCTTCTTGGTTTCAACATGGAGGATAATCCAATTTGCAGAAGACTCATGTAATATGTTTTCTCTTGTTTCTTCATGCATCACTGAGTGAAAGTGGTCCACATATAATTCATGTTCTGACAGTTTCTGTGAAGACATTATGATGGTTATTATGTGTCAGAGAAAAAAAAAGGCTTGAAGGCTCTTGGCCCCAACCTCGGGATATTTGGTTCACTTTGAAGACTAGAGTGACACTACATTACTTTTCCAGGTTGTCCCCCAATTCTGGAATAAAACTCAGCAGACCAATACTATTCTCATTTTCATATTATTTTGGGGACATGAAAAAAGACAGTAAACCACAAAGCCATCTTTAGGAGCCTAGGGCTATCATCCACTGGGGTAGGTCTCCCCAGCTTTTCTCTGCTCTGCTCTTCTTCTCGTCCCTTGCTGGTCCGGTCTCCTGGACAAATATGCTATTCTTTTATAGCTATCTGGGGCTCCACCCTGGATCACAAAATATCCAATCCGAGTGAGGGGCATGAAAACCTCACTGGGACCCCTCCTCCTGGAGATCTGCCCCCAGATTGTAAAAGCACCAATCAGTGGAAGGGGGGGCACACTCTCCTGATTGGTGGAAGAAATTCCACTAATGGCTTAGCATCTTGTTTGAGCTGGCAAGCTGCACACAAGCTGCGCTGCAGCTGGTGCACCTGCTACATTTGAAATAGGGTTTTCTTTTTCTTCTTAAAAACTTTAATTTATATTATTTCAGTTTGTTGGATTTCAGAGTTTTTCTTTTGGAGGACAAGGAAATTCTTCTTGAAGACAGGTACATGGCTGTTATAACCTTGCAGATTTGAAGAAAAACATGTTCCAGGCACTGGACATGTCCTCTTATATTTTAACCCATCACCGCAGCAGTATTGCTGTTTTTCAGAATTATACACATCTTGGCATTTTTTGTAAACAGACACCTCTATAGTTTCCTTTCTCACCCATACAAGTTAATCTTTTGTTCCCCCTCCAGCATGCATGAATATATATTACACTCAGCCCTGGGAGCAGGGAAAGCCTGCTCAGGCCCCATGTAGTGCATACCACAATGCACATAACCTCAGCCCTGGGAGCGGTGAAAGACTGCTCCGGCCTCATCAAGGGGCACCTGCCATAAGGCATTCTTGGAGAATCACCAGTCCCTGTCCTCCTACAGGGACACTGGACCTGGGCCCAGAAAAGGTGGGCTGAGCCCCATTCCTTGTCTCGACAGAAGGCAAGGCCTTGGAGGTTTCCAGGGCTTGACCCCAGTCTACAAAGAACGAACTCCCTGCGGCTTGCCAGAGCAGCAGCCTGGTCCACACAGGGTGGGGGTGAGGGCGGCAAAACAAGCCTACCGCATCTCCTCTCAGGACAACTGAGAGTTCAGGGAATAGGGGCTTCTCAGGGGAGGGGATGGAGAAAAGAAACCTCCTCAGACCCCTCCTTTCAGAGAATTGGGTGGGATTGTGCCCTGAAAAATGGGGAACTGAACTTAATATTTTGTAAACTGGTTGTACTGTGTGAGTTATGTTATATTTTAGCTGATGAATAATTTTAAGATTATTTTCTTTTGGAGTTTATTTTTCTTGTTGTTTAATTTGTTGAGTATTATTTTGGGAATCTGGTACTTGCCTGCTAGAGGCCTGCAAGGGATTGCCCTGTGGGCCTAGTGGCTTACCTTAAGGATCTTAGGGTCCTGGGTAAGGGGGCTGCTCTCAAAGAATACCCTGTGCAACCCCATTCCTGAATATAGTTATAAGTATGCGTATGTATAAGAGTGTATAGTAGTTCATTTTCTCTAATATTATTTATTGCTTTAGGAGACACTCACACACACTTATAAATCTTTATATGTTAAATAAATTCTGTATATAGTTAAGAACCTTTTGTGTGGTGTGGCACTATAGAGAATAGAGGGACCTGTACCTGAGTAAGCATTCCTTTCACAGCACTGTTGCCTGCCCACCTATCCCATCCAATTGAGGACAAGGCATACCCTTTGGTGTATCTCAGTTATTTAAGAAAAGATTTTTACTCTGAAGATAGAAAGACAATCAAATCCATAGTGTGCGCTTCACTGTGACTGAAAATTTGATGTCCAAACACTCTCAGATTTTATGGTAAAGGCAGCAGTATAAAACCCAATAGACAAGGCAGACAAAGTTCTTCTGTACTCATCTATCATCTTCAGTTCTGGTGTGAACATATGTGTAAATAAATAAATGCAAAAGTACAAAAACTATTTTAAACTGTGCTACAGTAACCACTGTGATTGTCAAAACTACCAGTACAGATATTAGGGACCCGATATTCACCAGGTACATCCACCAAAGTCTCAGTGACTGCAATTGCCTACACTAGCTGGGAATCTGGCCCATTGTGCTGTTGTTGGTTTTAGGAAGGCAGATGTGAGGAGATTTTTTTGGTTTGTTTTTATTTAATATAATTTGGCCTAAAGGCTTTCTGTAACTCAGTTTTGAACATCTGGGCTTGATTACAGGCTCACAAGCTGGAAAGCATTCATCTGGCTTTTAGAAATAAACGCATTCAGCTCAGTGCATTGCACAACTTCATTTTTTAATGATAGGCTGCAGAAGCTTAAACAGCCATTTCAAATCTTTAATTTACATACCCTCAGTATTTTTAGCCACTTTTTTCACACCATAGTATCAGGCAACAATTAAGTTGATTTGTATTGCTTTTCTTAATTTTTTTGTAAAAATTCATGAACAATGGCAAACCTGCAACTAAGATTCTTGTTAATTTCACTTTTCACAAGTATCGTGGGAGAGGCCCAACATGTAATGCAAGATGCAGCACTGATGCATTACATCGATCGGCGTTTTCAATCTTTAGAGGTATGTGCTATCTTTATAAGTGGACCACAGAAATATTGTATAACTGCAGATGAAATTGAAAGTTGTTTAATGTTTTTGTATATGCTAACAGCTTTTAAGTTAGTTATTAGTCAGATGAGACATTTTTCTCCTTGTGGAAAACAAAATGAATAAATGTAGATGATAAAACTTACAACTGTAATTATTTTATCATACTATTATCAATCATATGACATAATTTCATAATGTTATATCTTTATTTCATTATAAAGAGCCAAATTCTGCTACCAGATCAATGCAACCCAATCAATTAAATTTTGCACAAAAAAAAATATTCTGTGCAAATATTTAAATTTACAATAAATCCCAGGACAATTACATTTCTTATTGTCACCAGTAGGCTAGGTGTCAATGATTAATGTACACATACAAGATTTAAAAAAAAAAACTTTATCAGTTTTTATCTCTAACTGAATTTAATTTTTTAAAACTTTAAGTATATTTGCACCTTTAGAAGAGATTGAAATAATCCCATGCAGTCTGGGAGATTAAAAAAATATTTTGCTTCCATTTAATTATATAAGAAGCGGCTGCATGTTTCCCTTAAGGGGCAGGCATAGAAAACAGTGAACAAGGAGGTAAGGAAGAGTAGGCAGGGAGGCAGGAGCTTTGGGGAAATGGATTGGTTGCTGGTAGGGAATCTTGGGAAGGCAGATAGGATTGTGTGGAGGACTCATGTATGTTTTGAGGGTATATCAAGAAGAGGAGAATTTGGGGAAGAAGCTATGTTTCTTCAGTATTCTTTGTATATGCAGTAAAAGTGAAATGAATACTGACTATTAAAAGAGGAAGACAGAAGCAAATAGGGAACATGGATGTAACCATATTTAATACACCTACCAAAGATTTTAATAATAAAACAATAAAATACCAATATAATTAAAAATAAAAAAGGCATAGGAAGTATAGTTATATGTAAACATGTAAATTAATCCATTGAACAATCAGCATAAAACATTAAATGAGCAGGCCAGACATAAACCTACAAAATATCAAAAGTAAAGCGGAACACACAGGCATTATTCCCATTGTAAGGCTATTTAATCCTCAGTCATAGAACAGCTCAAAATGGAAAGCTTGAAATTCAAGCTGTGTTCTACACTTGAAAACCCAGTGTATTACCTGATTAGGCTCCCACTCTTAGATGTCTTCCCTTGGAGGCTTGCACATCTTTACCAACTTTAACATACATAGGATGTAGCACAGCACAAAATTAAGGATATAAGATTAGCCTAAGGCTCAGGAAATCAGTATTATGTTCCCAGCTTTGCTACTAGTGCTATAACCCTTCAGACAAATCATTTTGCATCCACACCTCAGTTTCTCCATCTAAAATAACAATAGTTTGTACTTTGAGAGCTATCAATAAGAACTGTCTACTTAAATCTCTTCCTCTTTCATCACTTACTCTGTTAGGAAGTTTGACCCAAGTAAAGAACTCTACAATTTTCATAGTGACTGACAATTTTGGGGGTTCCAGTTTTGGATGCCCAATTTGAAACACAGAATCATGGAAAACTTGGGGTAGAAGGGGCCTCAAGATGTCATTTAGTCCAAACCCCTGCTCAAGGCAGATGGTCCTTATCCAAACCATCCTAAATCAGTCCTTGTTTAACCGATTCCTACAACTATACAGACAAACCTGTTCAACAATTGCAAGCCATATCGCTCTAAAACATGAAGAGCACCCTCACTTACCACAGGTAAAGCAGCCATCCAGGAAGAGCACACACCAACTGCTGAAACTTCCTTAGCCTGACGAAGGGTTTTTGAACTCGAAAGCTTGCTTAATAACTATTCTCCAACTATTTAGGTTGGTCTAATAAAAGATCAAATTCACCCAAGGAACCTTGTCTGCCTGTATCTCCACTTAGGCACCCAAAATAATTTCTGAAAATGCAAAACGTACTGGTACTGATGGCTATAGAAACACACAGGTCTTTTGTATACTGACAAAATATCAACTTGATTGCCCCATTTTTCATATTTTTACTTCATGCTTTTCACATAACCTCCTTCCCAACAATAGATTTGGGAGGTCAAATTTCAATCTCTCTTTTATATGGCAGAAGAGAAACAGTAGTGTTAACTCAGATCAGATATCTGCTGGATTAGCAGAAGATCTTTATATAAAATGTTAATGCTTCCTGACTCCAGCAGCAACTATGCCTGTGTGCACATTCTTATGAGACTGACTCACTAGCGCTCCTAAAAAGGGGATTTTAAGCAGCTTTTGGAAGAAAAATCATCAGTCATTTCCCTGTTCTGAACCCCCAATTACTTCCACAGGTGGAAGCCAAGCAAAACATTTGGCTGTCTGCCTTCGTGTCACAGGAAATATATATATTTAATGAAAACTATGAATTTTACTGACAGTGAAACATGTTCTCTTCATGCACACAAATGCCAAGAGATAATGAATTAACTTTAAAAGAGGTAGGAGAGACAACTAGACAGAATGTCCAGTATTGTTCTGTTTGTTAACTAATCGTGATTTGACTTCCTATCTGTACAAAATATGCACAGCTACAGTATAGATATATATGTATTTTGTATTCTAACTCAAGAACAGGCTGGAAAAATGTAACCAAGATATAATGGATTATGTAGAAGAATTCCGGGACTTCTCAAAGAGGATAATATCACGCCTAGAGGGACTGAATGTTTATAAGACTGAGTTTAAAAATGAAGTGGAGCATTTATTAACAAGAGTTGAAAGAGCTCAAAGGGACATTGACTATTTCGCTTCTGGGAGAGACTCTGATGCATGTGTAGAAGTAGATGAAGACCTAGTAGAACAGCAACAAATTGAAGAAGCAGAAGAAAGAAGGAAAATTAAGCTCATGCTTAATGCAAGTAAGAGCTGATTACTTTTCAAGTTTCTGTCTTTGAGAACAAATCCTCTAACACATTTATTCTGATCCAATATGAAGTATAAGCATATGTTTTTGATACTTGCAAATACTGAATGCATAAATATTGGTCTTTCCACAGACAAAAGTGCATCAAAAATAGAGAGAAAATGTAATCTTCTCATTTATATACAGACTCTGTTACATGTTAAATTGATTTTTTTGGAAACAGTTTTTCTGGACCACAGGCATTGTGTCTGTTCTTACACAAAGTCCCAGAAAAAACACCAGACTCTCTTAATTTGTTGCAGCTCTGTCAAGTAATTGTGTATCTTTTATTTTTTTGGGCAGAGTCTTGGTCCAAAAGGTAATTTTTGAGATAAAATTACTTAATCCACTCATAATTTTTTGTATTTTTTCATATTATCTGTATTTCAGTGTCACTTACTGACTTACATGAATGCAAATTTCAATGGTGAGTTTGAAAAGAAGTATTAATATGGAACACATATACATTTTATGTTTTATTTGAAAATTCCTGCCCTCTGAAATGTCATCCTTAAGAAGTATTTTGCTCTTATGAAATGTACTCATGTCCTGATCATGGCACACAGGAGCCAGCTGGAGCTGGTGTGGGGCTGAGGGAGGTGGCACAATGCCTGATCTGGCCCATGGACTGGCCCCAAGCCACTCATCCGGCCTGCGCAAGCAAAAGGCTGAGCTCCACTGGTCTAACATACTTAAAACTGCAGGAACAACCCTCTCGCATAAGTACCAGGCACAGTGACCCATAACAGCAAGAATACCACATCTTGCCACAGGTAAGGCAGGGAGGTGCTCTCAATGACCTACTCTTGCAAGGACAGGAAGTCGTTTGTTAAAACAGGCTCAAGAAATCCAAGAAAGAGGATCATGTCCCCCTGCTATAGAAGGGAAAGTCCAAGCTAATCTGGCTGTGATATAAAAATCCTCTTTGATCCCAAATTTGTTGATCAGCCTGACCCTAAGTGGAGAGGCAAGATTCTCTACCCAGGAACTTCCAGGTATTTTAACCCTGGTAGAAGCACTGGTGCACCACAGTCAAAATCCTAAGTTTTGGCTATAGGCAACACCCAAGGAAGGGAAAAATAAAAAAAATGTATGCCTCTATTGGCATGTCCATTATTTATTCCATGATTTAACAGCATAGTCAATGTTTGGAGGCTTGTTCCTTAGGTGCCCAGTTCCCTGTAGAATACGCTTTCCGCTGCTTGTATAATTCTTAGCTCACGTCGGTATTTAAACGCAAAGCTATGAGTGAATTGCTATTTTATTATAATTAGTTACTGAAGGCCAAATATGATGGCAATGGCAAGACTATAAAATGTAGAATTTAAAGCACTTTAAAAAAATCTGTTAAAAAAACAGTGATCCAACTTATAGCAAAACTGCTTCTCTACTATTCTCTAGTAGCAAGTTTTGCACAAAACTTTCCAAGATATTTTTGAGAGGTACACTGTAAGTCCTGTGTTGTTCCCACTTTTGATATGAGTGTGATTCATTAATTGTAGGGGTGCACCGAAAGAGATTTTGGGGGCCGACACCGATAGCCGATTTTAAGGAGGTATATTGGCTGATATCGACCCAATTTCTGATGCAGCTGTATGCAGCTGGTAAGTCTGTTGTGCTAGAAGGGGAGGGGGAAGGGAAGGGGCATGGCTGGGTCAAATCAATGCTGCCTGCGGTGAGAGAGAGAGCGGGTGGGGGTGGGGGTGGGGGCAGGCACTACCATCCAAGGTGGGACAGGGTGCAGGACAGAACTGCAGCTTGTTGTGGGGGGAGCTCCACCACTGTGCGCACCCCAGGAAGGCACGGGGGGATGTACACCCAGATCTGTTTGGGGCAGGGTGGGCAGGCTGAAACAGGGGCTTCACCAGGCTCTTCTCAGTAGGGGCAGGATTCATGGCAGAGGTTATGGAGCAGGCTGCAGTCACCCCAAATTTTCCATAGCTCAACAAGAGCCCCACTGCAGCACCGCTGCTATGTGCCCAGAGCAGCCCCAGCTCTTCCCAGCATGTGGGTGGAGATGGAGCATTGAGCCAGGGCTGCACAAGGTGCAGTGGTGGTGCTGGGAGTAAGGCTATGGGGTGGCTACAGTGAAATTTGGGTTGGCTGCAGCCCCCTCCCAAGCCTAGGCCCACTGAAAAGAGCCTGGTGCAGCCCCAACTCCAGCCTGCAACTGCAGCCTGCCTGCTTCACACTGTGTAGATCCTGGGAGCACATATGCCCTCCCCCCATGCCCTCCCTGGGTGTGCACAGCAGTGGGAGCTGTCCCCCCAGTGAGCCACAGCTTCGTCCCATGCCCTGCCCACCCCAGCTGGGCAGTGCCTGCCCCTGCCCACTCCCTCCCTCACTGCAAGGGGCTTTAATCTGCCACTCCCCTTCCACCACACCAGACTTACCAGCTGCACACAGCTCTCCATGCTGCCAGGCTGTGCTCCTTGCTGCCTGCATGCTGCACTGTGGCTGCATGCATACAGGGACATTTATCTGCCAAATTATTGCTCCCATTGGGCCGATTTCCGATACAGTCAATTTTCCTTATATTGGTACTGGTCCAATCTTGGACTGATGTATTGGTGCACCTCTATTTGACTGACATTCATTTCATTAACTGCACAGCAGGCATTCCTGATTTTCCAACCCTTTGCTTGTGAATGGATTGTACCAATCCTTCATATTAAGCATTAACTGCCTTTGGGGTCTGATGAGCTCTAAATATAGCTAGGTCCTGATCATCTCCAAACCTTAGTGTTAGCTAAAGTCCCTAAAGTGTTTTGGTAAGCGGCACTGGTATCCATGAGTGCAGAAAAAACTGCTTTTGGGAGGGAAATAGAATCTTTCCACTGACTTCAAAAGATTTGGATTAGAACAAAAAAAGAGCCTGTTTTTTTACTTTTCCTTGTCATTCACTTCCAGAACTTCCTGCCTTTGGGCATTGCTTGCTGTGCTTGGCAAAAAAAACTGCACTTTATTAGAAGACATTCTTTAAGCTTCAAGGAGTATCTCTTCTAATTCTTTGTTTCCTTTGGCACACAAGCAGAGTGTACATTGTAATAAAATGTTTGCTGGAAAGAGATGGGCATTTGATAAAGAACCTAGGTTCTGTACTGGATAGCAAGTAGTATCTATGCAAAGGGGGCATAAAATGATGCCAGTTTAGAATTGCCCATTAATTCTGGTGGTCAAATGTTGCACCTATTTTATACCACTGTAATTAAAATACTGCTCCATCAGCCATATTCCTTGTACTCCTGATATGCCTCTAATCCAAGGGTTTATGACAGAAATTGTTATGCTAGTCCAGTCAGGTTACATTTCAGAGATGGAAAGTTTCTGACTGTGATCTGGATATTTTTCAGCACCTCCATGCTGTAGGAGTGATGAAAAGGGAATTCAACATAGTCTAGTGAGGCATCATTGTTTTATTGCTTCTTTTTAGGATACTGTATTTTTATAAGAGTATTTGTGTTACTTAAGGAACTATAGGCAGTGACTGAACTCTTCCTTGAGGCAGATAGTATGTGCAGTAAAATTCAAGATGGCAGGCTTTAATCTGCATGCCTTCTATAATTAAAAAGTTTGATTCTTCTCTCATGCTAGGAACCTCAATAAAGAGAAGGAAATTACACCTGTGTAAAAGTCTGGGGTAACTAAGAATAGAATCAAAGTGCATGTCTGTATGGTGCAAGACAATGCCAGATAGAAGAGTGCTGCCAGCTCCCACATTGGGAGTAGATAGTAGTGTTACTGAGGTGCTGAGCACTAGGGTTGTGAGATGCTTTGGTCCCTGATTCAATTCGGCGCAGCTTTGGCCCAATTTGGTGGCTGAATCTCCGAATCCAACTCAACCAGAGGACCCTTTAATCTCTTCTAATCAAATCGTAACCCTCCAACTCATTTTAGAGAGATTTGGAAAGGTTCAGTGATTTGGAAATAGACACAGCTTGAAATGCTTTTTCTACATACCTCAAGGTAGCAGGCGACTCATGAATGCTGTGATGCTGGAGCTCATGGAGTGTCCCACAGAAGCGCAGGGAAGCTCCCCAGCATACCCAGCATACCAGCATACTTCTGGGTCTCATCAGCAGACCCAGAAGTGGACCAGAAGTACTTCTGGGTCCCCCGGAGAGCATGCTGGGGGGGCCCCCTGTATCTCTCTGGCTTGGTGACTGGTGCTTTCTGGATCTGGGGGAGCTCATGGCTGCATACTCCCCAACAGACCTGGAAGTGGACCAGAAATACTTCCAGTCCACTTCTGGGTTCACCACCAAGCACAGGGAGGGCCCTCCCCACCCCAATGTTCCTGTGGGACAGTCCATCTGCCCCAGCATCTCAGTGTTCACAAGCCATGCTGGTACCTCAAGGTATGTAGAAAAGGCATTTAAAGCTGTCTATGTCCGAATCACTGATTCTTCGATCAGCATCAAATCTTCAGATTCCGATTTGGCCAAATCAAATCAAGAATAGTGAACTGAACAAATCAAATCACTGTCCCTGATTTGGGCTGAATCTGAATCCAAATCTGAACTGAATATGGCTCACTTTGTACACCCCTATTGAGCACATGCCAGGACAGTCAGCACCTCAGCAAAGCTCATTAGTGCATGTACAATATGTTCTCAAGACAGAACATGCTGGTTATACGACATAAAATATATTTGACATTTCAAACCTACCTTAATTGCTGAATGAAAGAAGGACAAAGAAATGCAGAAGGGGGTATCTAGAGGATACATATTTATTCTTATTTTATAATTATTTTGCCTTTGGATTTCTTTTGTTACAGGCTGTGATAACATGCTTACAGGTATCAAGTCTCTAAAAATAGTAAAGAAGACTGGAGATGCTCATGGCTCTTGGATGAAAGATCCAGGCAAAAATCATCCAAAGATTTATTTCTTAAACAGATCCAAGAATAACGTTATTTTGGAATTTGCAAATATTAGGGCATTCATGGAAAGCAGTAACATGCTAGCAGCCCGGAAAGTTATCCTACCAACTCATTGGCAGGGAACTGGCCATGTCATATATAAAGGTTTCCTATTTTATCACAGATATGGTTCCTTAAATGAGATAATTAAATACAACATCCACAAGAGAAATATAACTGACCGAATGCTCCTGCCAGGTGCTGGACAGATGCCAGCTTATGAACTGTTTCCAACCACAAAAATAGATCTTGCTATTGATGAGCAGGGACTATGGGCAATCCATGCAGAACCAGACATTGGTGGAAACCTTGTCATCACTAAAATCAACCACCACACCATGGCTGTGAAATATACTTGGGATACATCATGCAACAGCAAGAATGCTGAAGCTGCTTTTATGGTCTGCAAAACTCTCTATGTTGTGTACAACACTCCCAGCGGAGGCACATCTCGCATAGAATGTGTGTACAATGTCTTGGATGCTTTAAATACTTATGAAGTACCTGTGCTACATTTCCCCAAACGTTATGGCAGTCATTCAATGATGCATTATAACCCCAGAGAAAAGGAGCTATTTGCCTGGGGTGATGGATCCCAGATCATCTACAAACTTCAAACAGATCAAAAAGTTTAAAAAGTGTTGAAAAACTCATCAGATAAATTTAAAGGAAGTATGCCAAGTTTTCTTCTTACTTATGTTCAAAGAATTTCCTTATTTTTCTATTTGCTATTAGCTGCAACTGATTAAATAAGCATTAGGTTAAAAAAAAAAGACTAGACTTAGGCAGGGTCTTAACAAGTAATAATGCTTGGTCATAACCAACAGATTCTGAAATTGAAAACAGATATATATTTGAAATGTTAAATAAAGTTAGGAATTGCCACACTGGATCAGACTAGTGCTCCGTCTGGTCCAGTGTCCTATGTTCAGCAGCAAATGGTACTAGACATAATTGTTAGGAACTTCACAGGGTGACACCATGAGATGATTTTCCCTTAGGGACATTTTTCTATACAGTCCTAATAGTAGGCAGTTGTTTATCACATGAATTAGTAGCTCCCAAATATCTTGTTCAGCCTTTTTTGCTAAGCTCTTGGCTTACAAAACTCCCTAAAGCAATGATGTCCCATAGTTTAACTCATGGAAAAGTAGGACTAGTGGGGATCTCAAGTCAGGAAGTCATCCAGTTCACCCCCTGCTCAATGTAGGATGATCCTGACTAAACCATCCCAGTCAAATCTCTAACTTGCTCTTAAAAACTTACAAGGATGGGATTCCACACCCTCTCTGTGTACTCTGTTCCAATGTTTAACCACCCTCATACTAAGAAAGTTCTACTTAATATCAAAACAAAAATTCACTTGCTGCAATTTAAAACTGTTTCTCCTTGTTCTGTCCTCTTTCTAACCTTCCTCAGTCATCTCTTCTCCAGACCAATCTACTTCTTTCAGCCTTTTCTTGTAAGTCATGTTTCCTTGACCTCTATTCTAAACCTAAATATGCATTACATTTTTAAAGGGTCTTTATTATTAGTTTTAAATTTTCTACCTTTCAGTTTTATTGAATTAAAAATCATTGTGGGTTATGACATAGGACAAGTGTAAGTTCTCATTCAATCTTCTCCATCGAGATCAAGACAAAAGTCCTGTTGAACCTAGCAGCCAATTGGGCTATCATGGCTAAAGCAAATTAGTTTCTTAGCCAGTGGCATACAAAGGAGTCATGAGACTAGTATCATATCTGGCTATCTTTGACACACCAATTTGAATGACCACTTATAGCTGTGTCTAGTAGGGTCAGTCTGAGAAACAAATCTGATAGCAAAGTTCGAATGCATGCCAGAGTGGCATATTTTAATGTCTCTGCCGCTACTTCCTGGCCTTTTCCAGGTCACTTATTTTTGGTATGGTTTTAGCATCTTCTCGTAACAGTTTACTTTGTAAAACTCAAATTTTTCAGTCTCACTTAAAGAGATGCTCTTCATACTTGCAAACATTCTTCCTACTTACTTTTGAATCCTTCCTTTAATTCTACCATATCTTTTTAGACACAGGATGATCAATATGCACATGGTACTCTAGGTAAGAGTATGCCATTAAAGCATTATGAACTATTGATACATTCCAAAAGCATAAGTGTCTTTGTTTTCAAAATTAAAACAAAAAAATAGCTCTGCATTTGTGACATATAAGTAACAGCTTCAGGTTTTGGTATCTACTAAGGAGGGCTGCAATGCATTACACTGTAAAAAAAACTCGTGCTGGAAGTACCATACTGTACTTAGTCCACAGAAAATCACATTTTGTTCTTTACACAGAAAGAGCTGTTGTTCTCTTCTATAAATAGCCTCAACAGAACAGCCAAACATCAGGGAATGATTTAAAAAAAAAATCCAGAATATAGCCAGGAAAACAGAGACTAGCTCAATGCTAGTATGTTTTAATAAAGGGAACTACATACTCGTAAATAGCCTAATAAAAACAATACTAAACTTGCATATAGTTAACTGGAGAAAGCAGGAAGCGTGAAAATTTAAAAAAACCAAAAACTGAACCTTCATAAACTTTAAAGAAGATTCAGGTTTGGTTCACTTTTGGAGCAAAGTTTCAAGGCTATTTTTATTTTTAGGAAGAACATGTGCACTAACAAACCCATTTCGAGAAGTGGAGCCCCTGAGTGTTAATTCTAAATCTGCTATTGATTTGTTGACTATCGCTTGACAAGTCACTTAACTTTTCAGAGCTTCAATTCCCACCCCATCTATAAAAAAAATTGATGATTTTGATCAACAGTCCATCACAAAACTCACTGAAATCCATGCTAAGAGTCACAAGGGTTTCAGTGGCCCTCAGATAGGACTTTTATTGCGTAGCCAAATTCTTCCTCTCCTTTGAACTAGTTTTGTCTCAGACTCACAGCAGCTGAGGCAAAACTGGCTGCTGAGGAGCAGAATTTCTCTCGGCTGCCTGAGGCTGCCTGAAACTTTCAGGGGCTAAGGCAAGCAGCTCTGGGGTTCAGGAGGGGAAGAATCCCCCTTAGCTCCCTGGGGCTGCCCTGGACTAGGGGCTCTGGGCTCATGTGGGGAGAAGCCTCCCCACAGTGGGGGCTCCCTGGTGCCCCCATTCTGTGCTGCACAGGCAGGCACCCAGCTGAGAGAACTTCTTCCTCCCTCCTGTGGCAGGAGCTGAAGCAACTAGCAGCTAGGAAGGGGGGGCGGGAATTCCCCTCAGTTCCTCAGGGCAGCCTGGGCTGAGGACCCGAGGCTGGGGGAAACCTTCTGAGGGGGAGGCTCCACCAAGGTGGGCCAGCACCAGGATGGGATCATTAACCCCCTGTGAGGAGGGTGCAGGAGGTTGGAGATACTTGGCTGCGCTGGCAATGGCCAGCAGGCTGGGAGATATGCTCTAGCATCCCCCTCCTACTGGCCTGGGTCAGTGCAGGCCTCCTCCTGCCTTTCTCAATTGAAAACTTGAATGTCAGTTAAGTTGGTTATTAGGACTGTGTGCAGCTTCGGTCACTGATTTGATTCGGCCCAATTCAGTGGCTGAATCTGTGCATCTGAATTGAATCAGGACACTGATTAACCTCTCCGAATCGGTCAGAAGCCTTGCATTTGATTCTGAGAAATTCGCTGATTTGGACATAGACACAGCTTCATATGTTTTTTCTACATACCTCGAGGTACCAGGCATGGTTCATGAACACTGAGATGGTGGGGCAGATGGAGCATCCCACAGGAGAAGTGGGGGAGGGGGGCGTCCCCAGCGTGTTCATCCGTGGACCCAGAAGTCGACCAGAAGCACTAGGGCCGAATCGCTGATTATCTGAATCAGCACCAAATCTTCAGATTCGGATTTGGCAGAATTGAATCAGGACAGTGATCAAAATCAACTAATCCAATCACTATCCCCTGAACTGGGCTGAATCCAAATCGAATACAGCCCAGTTTGCACATCCTATTGTTTATCAATTCAAACCTACACAGGTTAGAGGAAGCTGCCTAGATTGAACCAATTCTGCCTTGGGACTTTTGACTGTCTGTATTTAGCCACATTGGCTTGTTACTACCAGATTGCTGATAAGTACTTGGTTGCTGGTAAAGATATTCTATATTATAATTACCTAAAAATACTGAAAAAATACTGTAAATTGCTATGGCAGGTTCCAGATGCATATTAAGACTCTTACTTTGCTCTGAAGAGCTTAACTTCTATGGAACCATCTGCTCTTTTTCTCCTGAGCGTGTCACCACTACTTTTTTTTCTGAGCAGGTTACCTGCCTCCCACACACAGCCAAGCTGACCCAAATCCCAGATATTTAACCATATTTAAAAAACAAACAAACAATGCCTGGACAGAAAGGAAAGGATCTAAAAAGAAGACATGTAAGATTATGCTTTTAAGACCTCATCCCAAAAAATAGCTTTGGTATCTCTGAAGAGTGGGCCTGAAAATATAACATGAAGAAACAATTAAAAAAGGAAGGCAGTTACTGGAGAATTAGGAAGTATTCCAGAAGGTTTATTTTTTTATTTATTTTTTCACATGAGGAAGCTGAATGGAGAGTAAAGGTACTTGGCAGGGAAATAGCAGGCAGCATGACAGAAACCTGAGACTTTGAATACAAGATGAAAGGACAGAAAGCTGAGAAGATTAGGATGTGCATGTACAGCAAGAGCAGGAAATTACATTTAAAATAAACTGAAAGGCCATGAGGAGCGAAGTAGAAACCATTAAGAGAAGGTTATAATAGTTAAAGGCTTTGTCAAAGGTCTTTTGTAACTTAGTTAACTGACTGCCCAATTTTCCTTGAATTAAATTAATACAATTGTACAATGCTCACCCAGACATCTCACCAAATGTTTTTTTCAGGCTGATTCTAGATCTGGTTTGCTTAGTCTGAGCCCTTGAGCCAGAAGCAGGAATCAATGGTTGTAGTGTATAACAAATACTTGAGAAGTAGCCTGAATTAGCATTTGTAAAGGTGTTAGCAAATGAAATTAAACTGACAAACAATTAATCTGACTTACAATAACATTGGAAAGCCTAGTCTGAACAAGGCCAAGATGAGAAATGACTAAACCATGGTCATGAGCTTTAGCAGCATAGAAAGGGTGGGTTTCTGCATTTATTAAAGATGTGCATTCATGCATATAATGTATGTATATTTTTTAAAAGATTAACAAGGGCTTTAGAAAAATATTAAACAATAAACAAAACAGATGAGTCTTTTTTGCAGTTAATCTTCACTTGTCTCTTGGGGCTACACAGAAATATGAAAAATATAATTTATTAAAAAGCTAAATAGTCCTCATGAGTTTACTCTGTCCCAGAAAGAATTTGCCTTAATCTAGCTTGCTCTTTTATTTGAAAAACAAGAAGACAAGGGCCCTGAAAGTTCAAAAGTCTCATTTTTTCAGGCCCCAAGCTAATCTTGAACATCACATAAAAGAGGGAGAATTAAACAAACAAGGTCTGATTTGTGTCATCATAACTTACAGACAACATTTTTATGCAGCAGTTGGAAACTTTTTAAAATGGCAGAGCCAAAAAACCTGGCTCAGGTTGGAAGCAGGTTGATGCTTGCAATGTAGTACCTGGTCATGGCTCATGTGATGCCCACCAGAGCTGTAACAGCCAAACCCCCCAGAGTCATAGGCTGGATCTGTGAACTTGATCTGGCCCACAGACCATACACTGCAGATGCTCAAATGGGATAATGCACCCACTCTCTGTCTGAGCTACTTCCACTTTTGTTAGAGTCAAACCTATATAATTTTTCAGTACTCTTTACTGAGCTCAAGCTTTCACTCCCTTCATAAATAAGCCATTACACTTTTTTCTAGTAAAGTACTGTATAGGATTCTTATGGGCAAGGAACCATAATAAGATGCAAAAAGCTGTCCTAGAGACAAAAAAGCATGAAAATAAGTGGGGAAAGCAAATGCTGGCATCTTTAGATTGTACATATTTCAAACCACCAGGAAACACTAAGTACAGTGTATCCTAGTAGCAGTTCCTGAAAAACAGGGAGGCTTCCTGCTGAATTTATTTGCCCCTATTGCATTTTGTGTAGAATGGGAAACATGCCTTCTATTTACATTTTCTGAAATTAACTTGTTTAACTAAGAATGAATCTTAAATAAAGAGTCTAAAGATACGGTTATAATTTCTTATACATTTTAACTTTGAATAATTCAATCAAAAGAAACAAGAATTCCTCTTACGAGTTATACTGTGATTTAGAACCAGGCAATTAAGAACAATTACTTCAAGTCCTACATTTCCATTACTATGATAGCTGTAGCTATTTGTTCACCTCCTATACTAGCAAATTAAATCTTATGTTGATATATTGTCTCTGTTTATTAAATTTTAAAGATACAAAATATTGTTACATACAATCTAAGAATGCAAGAGTCTGCAATATACCATACATAGTTGAATGAGGTATTTCTCAGTAAAAACTTAACTATGCAAACCTCCCCTATAAGAAAAGGAGGACACCATGGGCGATTGAACAGTACTAAAGTATTAATTGACAACAAATATGTGTATATCAAACAGACAGCAAGACAGAAAATAAGTAGGATTATTACAATTATATTCATAGGCTCTCTACAATAATAATAATAATAATATAAAAGCACTGCAAAACTGTGTGTTATGTGTTTAATGGGGAGATATCCAAAATATAGTTAAAATCTAGGGCAAGAGTGTAACCATATACAAATACGTGCATATGTTCCTACACACATACACACATACACACACTTGCAGAATTATTACTTTCTAGATTTCAAAAGTCACAAACCTTTCTGTTATTATACTGAAACTCTTCTAGGAGAAGTCTATATCATACCATGGTTAAATATTTCAGTTTTAAATTTTGTATATACATGAAATAACTATTGAATTATTTTACAAATATTTTAACAAAAGTGAGGGTAGGTAGGTAGAAAACAAAACAGGAAATTATCAATCAACATAGAAAGGTTCTGAGCAGAGATAATGGACAAACTACAGATATCACTAATCCTGAGCATCTGGACAATGTCTAGAGGCACTCTGCAGATTTTATTACATTAAATCATTCAAAAGATCAGACCATTAGGTTTTGGGGCACACACAAAGACTTAAACGTGGTATTATAATAAGTTAAACTCTGCATCTGTAAACATACAGAATCAACGGCTCTGAAAGGATATTAAATTTAAGTTTCTTAACTATAAACACAATTCACAATTCACATTTTACAGGAACACTTCCACAAGAAAAGTATATCATAGATGATGTTCTCAGTAGATAGTCTCATTAAAATGCCTTTTTGCTTTTGAAAAACTAGGGCTAAAGTACAGATTGAATCATGTCAGTAAATGATCTTTAGAAAATTAAGTCCTCATAGAAGAATTATATTCATTCACTGCTCAGGAAAGATGGATTTTAAAGAAATATATGGTTGTATATCTTAGAATTGCCATTATAACTATACGTCTCAGAACAGTGTTTTTAAAATGTTTGTATTATTATTTCATAGATAATTTATACTTGCCAAATTCAAGAACATACAGAAAATTAGGTCTATAACATACATGGAATAATCCACTAAATAAACAAGGTTACACTGCTTGCTCTGGCACCATCCATCAAGTGAGCTCATAGGATTAAGCCCCAAAGTTATTTTCTTGTGTGGATGTAAGATTTGAAAATGATGATATGCCTTCAGATGAATGGCTATATCTCTAAGTGTTATCAAGACTTATCTTAGCTTCACTTTCACATTGCATTTTACTTCAAAAACTTTTTTCAATGTATCAGTGAAGAAACTGACATGTTACCAGCTTTTTTGACATGTTACTAACACACCTTATGTTGATAAAAATAATTCCATGTCAAAGGAAAATAAGTGGAAAAGAGGTACTATATTTGATTTAAAGCACTATCATTCTTGCCTCTAGAGACCAAGATGCAAACCACAACATAATTTACTTCCCTTTTTTAGTGACCTAAGATTTATTAGACAGTATTTTGTCCCCACCTCACCTGTTCTGCTAGAACAAGCCAAGAGCTAGAAAGGCTCCAGGTTGTCATGTTTGTTTGAAATCCATTGTCACAGATTCATTTGGGAAACCTTCACAATGTTCACTTGCTCTAATCCTATCTAGAGATATCACTTTCAAGTGCACCATATCCCAGATCCTGTTTCTCTTATCATGTGTTTTTCTTCTGGTTAACTAAAAATTACTTGCAACTTTTAGAAAAGTAATTTCATGCCACCTCTTCCATTCTCGCAAATGGGCAACATAGTACAATCTCAGAGGTTGATCCTACACCATTCTTTTATGACTCTGTCCAAGGTAATGGGCACCAGTCAGTGCTATGCACCATCCAGGGAACGTTCTCCCATTTTCTTAATGGGCAGAGTTATAGGCAGGCTTATGTTCTTTCACCAGGTCATCATATAAGCCTACTTTTACCATGTCAAGAGGATCTAGTTAATCTAACTTGCTAGAAGCACTGGAGCCTTGCTGGAAGTCATCTTTCTCAGAGGCATCTGCCAGTATATCTAACTGACAAAGCAGCATGGACGTTGTAAAGTAAAAGGAAAATTGCAAGCCTAGTATGCATACCTAATATTGGAAGCTCAATAAGAAACAATGGAAACTCAAGAAAAATGGGCAATGGCCCAATGTGACAACATGAGGATCCTCTAGGGTACCTCAGAATCGAAGGGGACAAATATACAGGCAATGGAAGGAAGAGAGAGTTGCAAGGAAACTCTCTCTTCCAAGAAATAGCAAGAATATCTTGGGTTTTTACAAAAAAACCCAAGAAATAGCAAGAATTTTCAGGGACAAAAATCATGGAAGCAAAGGTTAAAAAAAGAAGTTACATTGGCTGAGGAAAGTAAAGGACATCACAAAGGGGTTCTTTAAATACATTGGTCAGACAAGGAAGCTGTAACAGACACTTTGCCTTGGGCATCACAAAAAATAGCTACAACCAGATGGCTACCAAAAATTATACAAAGAGGGAATAGGGTTGATGTTCATGCAAACTTAAGTGTCAGAAAGTTTAAAATGGGTAATGAATTTAAGTCAGCAGGGTCTGATGAATTTCATCTTAGGGGAGCAAAAGAACTGGCAGAAGGGATGTTGGAGCCCTTGACAATAACGTTTACAAAGTCATGGGAGACTGGAGAGATTCCAGATGACTGGAAAAGAACCAACATAGTGACCACCTTAAAAAAAAACCCACAAAGACCCAGGAAATTACAGATTAGTCAGCCTGACTTCAATACTTGAGAACAATAGCAGAACTACGGCAGGACATGAGACCTGGATGCTGATTTAAATAGGGTATCAGCATCATGCAGTAATGTGTACCCCTGCTCCCCAGTGCTTGGCATTTCCCCCCTACCTGTATTCTCTGTTGCTCAGCCCTCCCCAATAGCCACCCCTGGCTTCTTGAAATGAAACAGCATTTTTCCCAGATTCCCAAAATTACCATATTTTCTCATATACAACATACATCTTCTCCCAAAAAACAGTGGCTGAAAATTACAGCATATAGTGTATGCTCGAAATATTATAAAAGCAATTTCTTCCACTTACTGGCCAAAAATGGAAATACGATCTGCAGGCAACTCACAGGGAGCAGAGCAATTAGCAGGCTTGGCTCCCTAACTGCTGCTACTTAGTTACTTACTAAGCTATAAGGAAAGATTTTTTTTCTTCATTCTACCTTTCAATAACAAGGTTCACATTTTAGTCTGGAGCATACTATATACTGGAAAATATGGTATAAGTTATGCCTCTAAATGGTACATTACTGAAGTAAACTATAAAGAAGTGAATTCATAAACATCTAGAGGGAAAAAGGCTCATCGTTAGCAATCAGAATTGATTAGTTAAGAACAAACCATGCCAGACTGATTTGAGCTCCTTTGACAAAGTCACTAGTTGGGTAAATGAAGGGGATACAGTGTACAGGAACTTTAGTAAGGGTTTTAATAAAGTCCCATATGGCCTTCTCAGAAGCAAATGGGAAGAATATGTGCTAGTTAAAATTACTACAAAAAGGACAGATAATTTGTTTAGTAACCAAAGCCACAGGGTAAATGGATCAATGTCAGAATGCCAGGAAGTTTTAAGTGAGGTTTAACAGGGGTTTGTCCTAAGTGTAGTGCTATTTAATGTTTATTAAGTATTTGGATATGGGAACAAAGTGCATCCTAAGCAAATTGCAGAAAGCATACTGGGAAGGACTGTAAACACAATGGAGGACAGGAGCACAATTTAGAAGCATCTCGATATACTGGACAGCTATCACGTTCAATACAAACAAATGTAAGGTGCTATACCTAAAGGAGAATCAATAAAATCACAAATGCAAAATGGGAGATAACTGTTTGGTGATAGCATGGCTGAGAAGGATGTAGGGGTTTTGGTAGGGTTTTTGGTAGATCACAAGCTCAATGCTAGTCATGCGTGTGATGCAGTCTTGAAAAAGCAAATGCAATTTTGGGTTGCATCAACAGGAGTACTACATGTAAGACAGGTGAGGGGGTAGTACCACTCTACTTGGTGATGACTAAGTCTCTCCAGGGTTGGGAAGCTGATCAACTGACCAGTCAAATAATGTCAATTGACTGCTTATTATTTGACCACAATCAATTGTGGTCAAATATTTCTTCAAGCCAAAAATGCCCTTGTGTAGGTGGCAACATACCCTTTTATTGTATAAAAGTGTCATTTATTATGAAGGGAAGGCATAAGAGCTCTTTGCCATCCTTCCCTGGAAGAATCAAGATCTGCACACATACATGCACATATACACATGCATACACACACACACACTATTTAGGAACAAGTACCCCCTATCTTTCTCCTATCTCCCAAGCTGTTCTAGCCTCCCTTCTCTTCCTCCCATTAAGTTCTGGAATGAAAGGAGAAGAACTCTTTAGTCTTGAACCTGGTGATAATGAATTAACATTTTTAGCTATAATTCAGTACATTTTTTTAGATTTTAATTTCATTATTTCACAATTACAGCAAATTAACTTATGTTTCTGAAATAAACATAGATATGTAACCTGTAGATAGTCCAAGTCTCTTTACGGATCTAGGATGTGGAAGTTAGAAAGAGTCCAAAGGCAAATGATAAAAATGATGAAGAGGTTAGAAGTCAGGCTGTACGAAGAAACGTTGAGAGAGCTAAGCATGTTTAGTTTAGAGAAAAAGCTGGTTAAGGGAGACCAGAAATGATATCAGTATTCAAATATCAGAAATGCTACCATAATAAGACAGAAAATAACTGTTTTCCATCATTACACGTGGTAGGACTTGAAGCAATGGCTCTAAATTTCAGCAAAGTAGATTTAGATTAGGCATCAGGAAAAACTTCCTTATTGTTAGAACAAGAAAGTGGATGAACTGCCCAGGGAAGTTGTGGAATCTCCTTCACTGGAGCATCTCTGGAAGAGGCTGGATAAGCATTGGACAAGGATGATTTAGGACCTTGCATGCACATGACCCTTGAGGTCCTTATGATACTATGATTTGCTTAATAACTTGGTGATTCAGGCACTTGCCCAGGAAGTGAGAAACTTGATTTCTAGGCCCCCTTCATCCTGAATAGGTTTGTACCCATACCTACTCCTTAGGGTAGTGCCAATCAATGGTGTAACTATAGTGGGACAAATGGAGCACGGGCCCCAGGCACTGACTTAGAGAGCATATTAGCATGGTCCCCTCCAGCCCCAGGAGTCTTTTCCATGTGAGACGTAGCCATGCGCAGATAGGACACAGAGCCAGTCAAGTGCAGCCCCATGCCCTGTAGTGTATCTGGAGGAAGTGGAAACAAATGAAATATATCCCACCCACACCCCACCTCTCCCCTTTGTAGGCTTTTCCATGGGATATGTAACCCTTCACCCAGAAGCATATCTGCAGGGGAAGGGGGAAGGGGAATGAATGAGGCATTCAGTGCAGGAACAGCACTGGAGAGTCAGCACCAGTTGGACTGCTGAACCAGCATGCAGATAGCCCATCCCTCAGCTACAGTAGGCAAGCTCACACTGCTACAGAAGAGCCGTAGCAGCTGCTACCTGAGATCACAGAGCAGGGACAGGTACGATCCCAAACCCCTACTCCTGTTTTATAATGGTCAGCATAATTCCCTTTTTCATCCTCCCTCCCCACATTTATTTTGTTATGCTTCTGGTCCCAATTGCACCAGACCATGAACTAGGCAGGACTTAACACCTCTCCCCACCTTCTACTAAAACTGGGACACTGAATGGAAACGAATGTGAAGATCACAGAGCCCATGGGAGCATGACTATGTACCCCAGTGGGAAGTACACTTTCCCAGGAAGGAGGAATCCTGAGTTTTCCCTGCTTCTCTCTTCTTCTGGTGCTAGTTACCCAAATGCCTCTGTCTTGGCAGCAGAGTCTGAAACTCAAGAATTCCTCTCCTCCTCCACAGCCAGGTACCAAACCACTCATCTATAATTACATTTTCTCCTGCTTTCTCCCTGGCATAATGCATTTAACATTAGATAGCCATTGGTCAGGCAAAATAAATAACAGCAGAGGCCAAAACTCAAGATATCCTCAAGCAAGAGAATTAGGAAATGTAAATTCAAATCTGCATAGGGTGAAGTGGGCCTAGAACCCATTTCCTGACAACTGCCTTAACACCTATGCTAGTGAGCAAAAGGTAAGCAGTGGCACCACCACCACCACCACATTGATCTCAATATCAAACAGTGTCTAAGCATGTTTTACCTGACAAAGGATCTGGAGAATTAGTCAGAATGTAAGTGAATTACAAAACTGAATTGGATCATAAACTATACACCTATGTGCTCACACTAGATTACTTCTGAACATGAACAGCAGACCAAACCTAGTTGCCCAGGCTGGATTTTTTTCAGGCCCATGCAAAAAGGTTCAAATGAAAGTCCGTAGAGAATCTAGGTGCCTTAGCAGAATTTTGGCTGTTGCAAAAGCTAGAATAGGATCATATTTAATGACCTTGATGCCTAAAAGTTCATAAATATACGATCTGATCCATAGTTACCACAAGTAATCCTAAAAGCTTTAATTGTATTATTTGCCTTGGACTGGAAAGTCAACTTTAGTAAAAGCACCTAGTTCTCAATATGAGGGCAAGCTCAAATGTGAATTCACTTCACACACATTAGAATCCACTTGCAAATACATTTAGTTGGGCTCCTTGGCACCAAGGTTCAACCTCCTGATATCCCCTACCCATCTCATCCTTGGGCATTTTCATCAAGGTTGAAATATTTTCAGAACCAGCATGTTATAGAAAAGGTTAGCCCCTACTGGAGTCGTTAGCATTTTCCTTTTCAGCAGTTGTATTGGGTGATGGAACGTTGCCGAGTATAATGAAATGCTCATTCCTTTGACCAGTTCAGCAAACTAAACTGGTTTCCTGAACATCCAGGAGCATATAGGTCTCTTGTCTAGTAGTAAGACCCTAATCCTGCAAACATGTACATGCAGAACTACCCCTGATATCGAAGGTAAATATGTACATAATTATTTTCAGGCTCTAACAAATTATAGCAGCCTTCAGACTAAATTATATCCTTTTCTTCTGTAATATGTGCATGATGACAAATCGCTATAATATGTTTCCATTTAAATGAATTTTATTTGTGTATTTGGTGTACATGAGTATATTACATGTTTTGTCAATCTTGGAATTTCAACAAGAATATGATAAGCAGTTTCTTTTATAAACAATTCATTCAACAAATAACCAATGCTGCAACTTCTATATTACGAATAATTTTGCTGTATTATAAACTAGTGGCTTAGAACAGTGATTCTTGTACTTATCCAGTACAATAAAGGATGCATACTCATTCCAGGCAAAGTATTGGAATTGACTGCATGTGTACACCTGTATATGCAAACCAATTCTGATTAAAATAAACATTTCATAACTGTGCTTCATAAGCTGCATATTGTGAACTACTAAATAGAGTAGAACCAGGAGCAGAAGAGGCTTGTTTTGGAGCAGGAAGAACTGGGTTCTATCACCAACTCCATTCCCAATTATCTCCCATCTTAGCACTATAAACTTCAGCACAGTAAAAGTCACAATGTTTTAGGGTGCACAATGTTACAGTTGATTTTAACATCACATGTTCCTTATGAGGGAGAATCTCTTTTGTCCTTCTTGTATTCTCAATTAGCACACAATAACAAAACTTTCTTGGAAATCTAAATTCAAAATTGTCAGTAAATGTGCTTTAATAATGTATGTGCCTCTTTTGTGCTGATTTTCTGTGGACTTTCTAAAGTTATACAGGCAAAACATTTATGGATAGTGAAGCACAAAGCCCATAAACATTTAGAATGATCTGTACATGTTTGTGTTAGCAATGCTTTCATGTCCATTCAATCCATAAAACAGAAAAATCATAATGTGATTTAGCTAATCTAATCTAATCACATGCAGGCAACAGATCATGATTTTCAGTCTTCATAATATGAAACATTCTGCCATAATGCAATACGATATTATGCAAGCAGGAGAAAATCATGAAATAAATTATTTGTCTTTAAAAATTCCATTATTAAGGAAGAAACATACATGAATACCTTGGAGACCAAAAATTCCAATAAATTTAGTGAACATTTTGGCTCCATCCAGAAGATCACAGCCATGAGGTATGTGGCGTCTCAGACATGTCTGAACATACATGTTCAGTTGTTTCTCATGCTGCAAGGGAGTAGTACAGAGGGTTTTTTTGTTCCTTGGATATCCAGGGGTCAAAAAAACCCACTGAAAAAAAAGCAGAACACTGCACATGGTGACAGCATGCGCTACCCGAAGTCAGATCCTGGCCAGCTGAAGCCATACTCTGCTGCCGACCAGGCTCCGCACAGCAGAAACGAATGGCTGTAGCCCCAGGAAGCCCCCAGGATATCCAGGGGTCAAAAAACCTGCTGAAAAAAGGTAGAGCACTGCACATGGCAGCAGCATGCATTGCCCAAAGCCAGGTAAGGCTGCTGGGGCCCACTCAGTACTGGCCCCAGATTCCTCTACCTCACCCAGGGCAACTTGACACACACCAGACCATGCATGGCACAGGTGTTCCCCAGGGACAACTAGCAATGGCATAAGGTATGCTACTGCTAGTTGTTGCTGGGGAAACAAACATCCACCCATGTCTGGATGCAGCACCTGAGTGCACTGAGAACCTAAAATCAAGTCCTATGTGAACATTATAGCTGGGAACTTTCAAGCAACAGGCAGATAAGAAAGCATAATAACATTTACCAGAAATAATAAGGTATTCATAACCTACAAACACTTAAAACTTTTGCAAGAGCAGGGACCTCTCTCATACCTTGCCTCTGAATCACAATTCAGATCTGGACTGAGAAAAAGCAGTTGCTATCAACAATTTCAACAAGCAGAGGGTGATCCTGTCCCATTTAAAATGGTATTAGTACACTTCACAGAGCTATTCCAGAATGTATATCTAAGCACTTAATTAAAGATCATGCTCATTAAAACTATGTAAAGTTGAACCTTGTAAAAACTTAACAGCAAAACTTGAGTATATATTCTTGAGCAATTGATTAGACTGCCTAGAAAACTGATGTAATAGCTAACTGGGTAAGGCATGGGGTAAAAATGTATTTATCTGCACAGACATAACTCAGAGGGCATTTATAAATGTGCTCCAGGAGGTAGGACAGCACTTTAATTAGCACAGCTCCAAAAGCTCCTCTAATTAAAAGTTTCCAGAGCATCACATATATCAGTGTCCCCATACTGAAAAATGGCAGTGGGGTGCTTTGAACTAAAGCTTGTTGAATGAGCTAAAGTTAAAGTTCCTCACTGCCATTTTTCAGTACAGGGACACTGGTACATGACACTGGAGTCTGCTGGAGCATGGTAATTAACACATTCCACCAGACTCAATTGCATCTGCTCTGATGCACTGTAATTACAGTGCATCAGAGCAACCTCCCTGCATGTGTATAGGAGCCCAGAAAGACAACCTCCTACTATGAAAACTGCAACTGTTTCATAGTCACAGAAGTGCACTATGGAGCATAGGTGACTTGTAGGGAGAGTACGGGGGGAGGGCACATGCCCCCCCCGAGATTAGCCATTGCCAACGCCGACACTGGCTTCTGTGGGCGGTCACCTATTGCCATTCACAACACTCGTCCCCTCCACCCCCTGCCGATGCTGTTGCTAGCTTCTGCGGATGGTCACTTCTTGCCACTGGGCTGCTGATGCTGCCCCGCACTCTGGGGAGGCACCAATAGTTCATGCTATGGAGGAGGTAAGCAACAAGAGTTATGCAGTATTAAGCAAGCAATTGGTGAATGCAGTTGTCTCATTTTCATTGAGAAATTAAACAAAGAAGCAAACAGTATTTGTCAGAACCCATAGCTGAAAATACAAACATCTGGACTGAAGTCTAAATGTAAGTGTTAATTTAAGGGAGTTAGATTATAGGTAAGAGCTTTGCTTGCTTTACAGGTGTGAATATGAACACACATAAAACAAAAAAATTACTATAATGGTCATGAACATTTTCAAATCAAGCATTTTAGTTGGACTAAAGTAAATTACAGGCAACTGTGGAAGATCATTTGACGGGGAATGTTATCTGCTGTGAAATAGCAGCAAGGTAGGAAAGTATACTGCAGAAGCATTTAACACACTGGTAGTCTGAAGTAAAGATCCACATCAAGATTTAGTGGGAGACAGATGGGGGTGTTGCAGTGGGAAAGCATTAAGAATGGAAATATTTTTAACTTTTAAGTGAAGATGAAGGGAGACTGTGTGGTATTTTGGCCATGTGACGAAGGAGAACTAAAAAGTGGTTACTATTATTATCATCTCCCAGTAGGTCTGCCCAAATTATGTCAAATCTACAATGAATTCAAATATACGTCACCATGCATGATATTAATGCACTTTAAAAGTTAACTGTAATTGTTTATAGGCAATAAATTAGAAAGTTAATTAACACTGTTTGCAGGTGTGTAATTACTTATATTGTGAGACAGAAGGAGCCCTCTGCTGGGAAATTTATAGAAAAAAATTTTAAGAAATATACTCTTTTACATAAAAAGCTATCAGCCCAGTTTAGAAATGGATATACAAGAATGTTACAGAGAGGAAAAAGCACCAGAGTTTTAAGTACATCACCTGCTCTGCCATAACTATTCACATTTAAACTGTTACCCTATAGTAGATTAAATCTAATCCACAGTGCCTTAGTCCTCAATTGGTATACTACTACAAGCTATTTTTCATGTAATACACAGTAAAGGCAGTTACCATAGTGCATGCAGTAAAGCCTTATCCACATGTGCCTCATAGTACTTGTTTGTACAGTCATGTCCCTTGGGACACGCACAAAGATGCAGTAGGGCGGCCCTCTTCCATTCTTATTATTTTCAGTAGGTTTCAGTGGCTGTTATCCAGAAGGCCTTTGATCTATAGATCAGTCACATATCTGATTAAAATTGATGGTGTTCTAACCATTCTTCTTTCTGTGTAATTGGAGGGTAGAATCCAGATATTTTATGAATTAAGATAGCTGGAAACAATAGGAAAAATCTGCCCAAGCAATGGCGACAGAGGAAAATTGATCAGCCCCTATATTATTTAGTTGGAATGGTTTGTAAGGCACAAAGACTAATGAAATGATTGGCTACAGTTCTTTGTAAGTATGCAACCGTGTGGGTCAGAGAGAGAAGCAAAAGCACGGGTCTTTTTCCACTGAGGGGTAAGCTATTTCAGATGAGCTTCTATTTACTGTAGGGTAAGAGCATGCACACAGGCACTTACTGCGGAACACCTGAAGTACTGTGAAGCACTGCTCTCCTTTACCCTAGAGTAACTTGTGTGTGCCTGTGCCTACAGGGAGAGACAGACATAGCACTTGATTCATTCCAAGAATGTCACTGATTGGCTTAAAGAGTGCAGCACAGAGATTGAGGATTAATTAACAGTCAACAGGCTAATTCACTTCACATTGGCTGTCAATTCTATGCTCATTCTGTTCTATTAGGTGCCTATTAGGTGCCACCACCCAGCAATGACAGGTGTTTACTGCTACAGTCACAACCACCCAGCCACCACAAACAGGTGGCACAAAGCTTGAACCTTCCACCATAAACCCTGGCTACCCCTCCCCTTCCGCCTGCAGATAAGCTTTGGTTCCAGGGTCCCAGGCATAGAAGTAAAACTGACACAGCAGCTTTCTGCTGCCCTCCCCCTGTGGACTGTGGTCTCTGTAGGCAAAAGATCTTTTGGCAATAGAGTTCTTACTGCATCCTAGAGCAGCACAGTTGCCATACTTCGTTTGGGGAAATGGGAGCAGCACTGTTTGGAATACCTGGAGGACCAACACAGAATGCTGTGTTCACACATAACATTGAACTGATTCAAGGATGACCAGCTCAAAACAGTATTTGATTTTCCCAGCATGCTTCCTGGATATTTTCCAGGACATTTAAGCGGGTGTGAAGTAACATAAATGTCTAGACTCTTGGCATTTAACATGTATTTAGAACATTCTAAGTGTTCTGTTTGTCCTCGCCAATGGAGAGCAGTGATCTGAGCCCACTGGGATAGAGAAAGGATACTCACAATCCCAGTCTTAATTTAAATACTGAACACTAGATGGAGCTATTTCCTTATTATTTTTCTTCCCTACTTTTTGATCAGCTATTTCTGCCTCAAATATAATTTAAATTAGTTAAATGTAAAACAGCCTGATAAAAGGTTCTCTTTGTTTGTACTTTCTATAATGTTGCAAGGAACTAATGGAAATGCCTAACAGAATTATTGCAACCACAGTACAGTTGTTCTGTCATTAGCATGTAAAAGTGCAAGATGACATGTATTTCACATCATTTAGGAGATTTCTTAAAGGAAAACACTATGGTGGATACTAAAGCATACAGATTGTTGGGGAGTGTTCAATATTCTATCTAAACTATTACACAGAAAGCAAAAAGTAAAATAAATAATTTCAGTTTCAGCATCAATGGCTTATTACATTCCTTTTCCATCAGGTTCAGCAGAAAACTTTAGGTATCTTTTCTGAGAAGAAAAATAACATCTCTAAAATATTCATCTATAAGCTTACACTTAGTCCACCATGATTGTGGAGGTATTTTTTTCTGGTTGATCTTCAACCCACCCTTAGCTGAAAGTTTACCCACCTACTGAAGACTACCAACACAATGAAGTCACTGCTGTTTCTCTATCAGACAGGGCTCAGAAAGGTTTTCTAGAGGTGCATGTGGAATGCCTACAGAACTGATGATTAACTGTATGAACACAGATTAGACAAGGGAAGGACTGCCTCTCTGTATTGTATTAGGGCCTTGTTATACCTTATGCTGAAAGTTGCTGAAATGTTAATTGGCTTAGTGGACCCGTCTCACATTAGGGCAAAAACCTGCTCTGACTGTCTTTCATTTGTACAGCTGTGACTTGCCACTAGAGGCTTAGTGAGCTGTGGCAGGACCAGGAGCTAGGGGCAGGACCATCTTGCTGCTCCTGCAAGGCAGACCAAGCTGGTCTCAGCAGCAGTGAGGGGGGCAGTGCCTCCCATTGCAGATGGGACTTACTTGCTCAGCCAAATAGAAGTATGAGCTGGTCCCAGCAGCAGTGGGAGACATTGCAGGTGCCTGGCACTCCAGAGCAATAACATTTGCTCTAACCAATGTGCCTGGGGGTGAGGCGCTGTGCACAGCACTACTGCACCCCCATGTCCCCACTTGTCCTGACTCAGTAGGAGCCACTGCATCCTGGGATGATGAAGGACTTCCGTTTGAGTGAACAGATGTCTGGAGTGATCATACCTTAATGCAACAGGAGCAAAATTAAGAAGATTAGTGATAATCCTGCCCTGGAGTGGCATAACGTTAAACCAAATAATGAGTGTTTTAAACCACTTTAAAGGTGTTAACATACAGCCAATCCAGGGGTCAAGAGCTCCAGAAGCCACCTACAACTACCATATAACAAGGCCCTTAAGTCTCTGGGTAAAGTCTGCTTGCATAGAAAAATCAGATGGACAGGTTTTGTTTCTGTACAAAAAAAGATGGTATATTTGGTGTTTTCTCATGGATTTTATTTTTTAAGATGGAGAAGAGAGACATGTCAGGATTAACGCATCAGAGTCTTGCTAATTCACATTCATGACCAGGAATCCCACTTTGGTATATCTTATTTTTTGGATTAGCAGTGAACATAGTTAATGTACAACAAGATGCAAGTGAACATAGTTAATGTACAACAAGATGTTCTTTGTTCATTTGTTAGTTTGGATGCTGCTATTTTGTATACTGGTGCATGCCCTGTAGTCACTGAGACTTTATTACTTTTACAAGCTCTTGGCAAAGCTCTCTAATAACACTTTGCTAGGAAGCAGGCTGAGATGCTGAGATCACAAGCTGTCCTGTAAGAATTCTTGGGTACATTGATTAGGAATATTAGACTTATTGTGACTGGATTACAATTAGAAAAAAATCATCTGCCAATAAGAAAATTTAACTCTTTCTTCTGGAAAGTATATAATCAAATTAGTACAGAAGCTGTTCAGAAAAGGTAAACTGCAACTTGGCGTGCATACCTTTGGTATGGAAAAACTTTAAAGAGCATCCCATCCTGGTCATGCAGTAAACCCTGCATGGATGATTATCTGTGCACATTTCTTTTTTAAATTTGTATCCTAAGCCATATTAACTAAAACTAATTCCAAATCCAAGAGTTCAGAACCATAAGTGGCCCTACTACTGGCAAACATCCTCTGCCTACACCTGGGGCTTCAGATGTTTCCAAAACCTTTGGCAGGCATCCTACTTGCAGGCCCAAGTCCAAAAACTTGGCGTTCAGATGCCCCTAAGTTTTACTTGCCCTTAACCATAAGGTTCTAGAGCATACATAGTTTCAGTGAGCTTCTGAATAAGCAGTTCTTCGAATCAAATGGAGCTTATGCAGACCTTGGTCTTGAAATTCTTTTTTTTTGGTAGGGTAACTATACGTCTCAATTTAGTATGATAGTGTGGGATTTTGTAGGCCATCCCAACATCCTGGCTGGTTCATGAAAAATGAAACAAAAGGCCTAGACTGGTGCCACTCTGCCTGCACATGCCTGGCCCCACTCCTCTTTGTAGCAGCTGGATGCTGAGGGATTGGGCTTAGATGAAAACCACTCCTCTTGCTTGGAGTAGGATCAGCCAGGGTACACTAGAGGAAGAGAGCTAGAGCCAGCGCTCATGCAGCTGCATTGGGGAAGGTGGGATGGACACCCACTGCTAGCTGCTTAGTGGTCTGCCACCGCGGCCTCTGCCAAGGCCGGAGCAGAATCCAGGGGATGCTGCACAGGAGACGCTCGCAGCTGAGTCCAGCCTCCCCCCACTGCAGGGGATGGACACTAACTGTGGGATTCCACACTCTCTTGCCTTGCCCTGCCCTGCCCTGCCCTGCCCTGCTCTACCATCAGTTGTAATATATATGCTAGGTAATTAAAATCAAGCTTTTGTTCACTTTACTGCAGTGGTTATCAACTGGGGGTATGCGTAACCCAAAGGGTATTTAAAAAGGTTTTAAGGGGTATGCTGAACAAATGAGAAAAAATTACTGTTTCATAGAGGTGCACCGATACATCAGTCCCATATCAGATCGGCACCAATATAAGGTAAATTGACTGTATCGGCAATTGTTTTTTTTGGCTGACATGGCCAATAAGGTGGTTGATAAATGCCCTGTAGATGTGCACAGCTGCAGTGGAGTATGTAGGCGGCCAGAAGTGCAGCCTGGCAGCTTGGAGAGCAGCAGTTGCTGGCTGGTAAGTTTGTTTTGAGGGAAGGGGCATAGGGGGCAGGGATGCAGATCAAGGCCCCGGTGGTAAGGGAGGGAGTGGGGCTGGGGCTGGGGAAGGGGCAGGTGCTGCACAGTGGGGGCGGGGCACAGGACAGAGCCGTGGCTTGACTGGGAGACACAGGGGAGGAGTGGCTCCAGCTGCTGCACACACCCCAGGAGGACCTGGGGGGGCATGTGCTCCCAGACCTGTTCGTGGGGCTAGGCTGGGCTGCTTATGCGAGCTGTGACCAGGGTGGTGCCAGGCTCTTCCCAGTGTGGTGGGGCTGGGCCAGGGCTGTACTCAGTGGCACTGGGAAGGAGGCCTGCATGGGAGCTATGGTGAATTTTGGGATGGCTACAGCGTCCATCCGCATAAGCCGCCTCCCAGCGCCACTGCCACCTGCCCCATGGACAGCCCAGCCCAGCCCCCTGCCGGGAAGAGCCTATCACCACCCCAAGCCCAGCCCTCAGTGGCAGCCTACCCTACCCCATGTGCAGATCTGGGGGGTACACACCCCCCATGCCCTCCTCCTGGGTATGAGATATATATAGATAGATAGATATAATTCTATATATATTTAATGCATATATTAATAATGCTTTTAATGTTAATTAGTATAGCCTACCTTGTATCACATAATGGGTAGCATTAAAAACAAGAAAAAAATATAATCCAGTAAATGAGCTGAGAGAGAAGGGATACACTTGTTAAAAAAGGTTGAAAACTCCTGCTTTACTGGAAAGTTTTATTTCAGCCATCAAAATGTGCTGCCTGCTATCAGTTGACAACATCTGTTTAACTATTTCTGGAAGTCATGGGGTTGGGGCTGGGTGAGTTCAGTGCCTTCATGTATAAATGTGCTGGACAGGACCCTGGCTGCTGCTCTCCACAGGTGTGCATGCATGTGAATCCACATAGGGAGAAGGATGCAGAGGCACACACGTGCACATATGTGTGTGGACACCTTACCCCTGTCTCCCCAGCTCAGTGCCTGCCAGGTGCCAGCTGCCCCTCCCTGCAAACTCAGGCAGGAGCTGGTGGGCAGAGCAGGTTGCTGACTGCAGGGGGCAAATGTCACTGCAGCAGCCAGAGGTTTTCTTGCCAGGGAATAGTGGGGAGGGGGAGTTCAGTGACCACTGTGGGGCAACGGAAAGTTTGCTTGGCAGTGCTGTGCACAGGAGTTGAGTGCAGGCTGGCCGACAGGCAGCACAGCAATTTCCCCTGCACATGCTGTGTGCTAGGCTGGAGGAGGAAGCAAGTGTGTGCGTGTATGCGTGCATGCCCCTATCCCCATCCCAGATTTCTTTACCCTGACCTAGACTTCCTTAAAAATAATATGGGTGCCCTATTTGGCCATTCAGCAAGTTACTATCAAAGGAATTAGTCACATGCATAACTTAAGTACATGCAGAAGTCTTTGTACATTCAAGAATTTTTTCTCCACAAAAATGTAAATCCCTTAACTTTGCTATCTTGACCAATAATGCAAGACTGTGATATTGAGAAAGAAAAGGAAAATTCTACCAGCAGAATAACAAACACATGTACCAAAGGGATAACTAGCTAAAAATGGCAAGTCAATTATTTATGGAGGTTACCAGTGAGCTGCTGACCTTGAGCACCCAATAGATTACAGGCAACTTTTCACTGACTCCAGAAATGAAAGGGGGAAAATTCCCAGCAGGGGTGATTAAGAAAGCATCTAAGTCATTATTTTGGGGGGTTCCAGCTTCCTTTTTCCATAGACCTACTTTGGAAGGCAAGGTTCAACCCTCTTTCAATAAGGTTCTTTGTTAGAAGAGGAAAGTACAGCCCTAATACAACACAGTCTTTGTGACAGTGTCTCCATTGCCACTGAAAACAAACAAGTCATTCTTAGTGCATGTGGAGATATTTCTAGAATGGTAATTAGTCGAGAAACCAATACAGCTGGGTTTGTGGATTCAAGACAATTTGACAGAGTGTATCTGAAGCTAGGTCTACACTTGGAGTTAAAAAAAAAGAAACATGCTAGGAAACAGGGCAATTAACACATATTAAATATAAGTTAATGTTAGTGTGTAGTGTTACATTCAAAAGCCTTTCTAACTATCCCAACTACGCAGTTGGTCCAATAAAAGATATCACCCAGAAAATCCTTGCCTTTAATATTAGCGCAGGCAGGGAATTCAGATGACAATCACAACCAGCTAACTTTTAAGCACAACTGTTTTTATACACATTAAGAATGAAATCTTGTTCAGTATCACATGAATTAAAACACTTTATTTAACATATTTTCTAACATGGCACATACTTCCAGTATACAAGGGGACCTTAGGGGGCCAGAATGAAACAGCAGAACTTGAAGATGCCAGAAAGTTGTCAGTTTATCTTTGCAAAGTAACAGAATTTTGACAGTCCATAACTGAATTTTAGGACAGATTACAGTATATCCATTCAGCCTTTTTGTGTCCACAATTCATCAAAATCCCTTAGGCCCACATTAGAACTGTATTTGGGTATAAAAAGATGTTCCATTTCCTTTTCTTCCAATATCCTATAGATGTACAAGACCATTGTCCCACTTTGTGAAGTAGCAAAGATAAAATGTGCATATATTCTCCCTCCCTCACCTCTCAATCTTTGGTAGGGAAAATAAGAATCCAGTGCAAAAAAAAGTTTAAATCAGTATAAGACCTCTGGATTCTTGTCAATTCTACTTTTTTTTTAGCCCATTAGTAGGAAATCTTTCAAAAGATACTAAGTTTCATTCCCCATTTCTCCTTCTTTTATGCTAAACAGGTTTTTTCTACAAGTTTTTGTTCTTGAATGTGCTCTCTGGAGCCAAGGCTGCAAACACAAGCATATAACTAAATTAAAATCATGCATAAGGGTTTTTGGGATTAGGGCCTGTTCCAGACGATTAACCAAGAACAGAACACCTTATGGCACCCTTTCAGTGTTTCAAATACGGCTGTGATTTTTTTAAATAGTTAAACTAATGTCATCCATTGATGGCAGTCAGCACATTTCAGTGGCTGAAGTAAGACTTTGTAATAAGGCAAAGCAAAAGTATGGTTTTAATTGCCTTGCATATATATTACAACTATTTACATTTTAAAATTCCATTTTCTGCTAATTGCCCCCTGTTGTTTAGTTAACTCACTAGAAAACTAACACGAACAGAAGCACTCACCATACAGATGCTGTGAAGGAGCTATGTCATTGCCATGCATGCTTGACACCCTATTTGGATGACAAGAACAATACAAGAGAAACTGCTAGCTACTGGATTAGCAACTCCGAAGTGACTGATCAGCAAACCCTAAAGACCACGCCATGCACCAATTTATGTGAGGCTAGAAATAATAATTTCAATGATTTAATAAATAAACAAATAAGCAAATACATTAATAAAATCTCATTAGAGAGAACTGGAAGCCTCCATCACTAGCATTTACAGCCAACTACGCTTTTATTTTTCTCTTAGAGACTGCCTACAGTAGAGAGCCTTGAAACTTCACTTACAGCATGGTTAAAACAGCACATATTTTAGGGTAAAAAATCAGCATAACCTACATTAGTTTAAGTTATCTTTCTATCATCAAAAACAATGCTGGATTAGGGCTTTTAGCAGTATTAATTATGCTGGCAATAATCATGCTACTAATCAATACTAATAAAACTTTCAAACATCAACCACCTCAGTTTCTATATTTCTGGAGAGAGGTTGTTAATCATATTAGCCTGAAGTCAGGCAGAAGGCAGGGGTCTGCCTGTAGCTATGAAGAGATAACGTCCATTTTCTCTGGATCAAAGTCCTGTAGCATAAGATACCACTGGAAAATTCCTGGTATGCAAGGAGCAACAATAAGAACAACCTGAACCACTAAATATTTGTCTAATAAAACTATTACTTCTTGAATTATTTTTAATTGATTATTTCATCTGCTTTATTAATGTGCATAGGTGAAGATTCACAGAGTCACTAAAACAGTAGGAAGCTATTTACCAAATTGCCATTTGTGTCATTGCAAATCTATCCCATACTTTGTGTTTCTGCAGTATTTTTCCATGCTGAGGTTCAAACAACTCAGATGCTGGTTCTGCAATGATCGCCTCAATGTACAGAGCTCAGTACCACACCAAAGCCTAAAGTATGACAGTGGTAAGGTCCTATAAGCTCTGAGAAAGGCAGACTTTGCAAACATAGATGAGATAAGACTATAAGAATTGCCATTTACTGGGTCAGAACATAGGTTATCTTGCCCAGTAACTCACACAGTGGTGTGCTCTGCTCTGTGTCTCCCCTTGGCTCACTTGTTATTAACCTTTAACCATCATTCCCAACCCTGTTTTGTTATCATTTGTCCCAAATAATCAGTTGTTGCCTTTTTGGTAGCCTCCCTATTAAAAGGTCATTTTCCTATACAATTTTACCAATTGATTATTATAGAACTTGATATTGAGTCAGTTTTTTCCCCCTTATTTAGAGGCCCCTCACATTGCGATGACAAGCTGTAGCTTAAGTGTTATTGTTCGTCCTTCCGGGTGATGATGACCGCATCCAGCGGGAGGAGGGGAGGGAAGAAGAAGGAAAAGAAGTGGGAAAGAAAAAGGGAAGGAGAAAAGGGGAAAGAAGGAAAAGGAGAAAAAAGGGGAAAGGGAAGACAATGAAAGGAGGTGGGAGCTAGATCACTGAGTATGTAGGTAATTTATAAGTCTGTTCTTTGCTTTGATCTTTGCTGCAGCAGAGGCAGGGGGAGCAATGAAGATTGAACATGGGAGGTTTTTGTTTTCCTGGCCGTGCATTTCTTCATTGCTTCTGCCATGTGTTGCTGTTCAAAGGCCAGTGCTCCATTCTGGATTTGGCATCTCTAGGATGGATGGTCACAAGCGAATTGCTCCCATGACTCTGGGTCGATGCCAAAACTCTTCAAGGACACCCTTAGGGTGTCCTCGCACTGCTCTAGGGTGTCCTTGTACTGACAGAAAGAAATCTGGATCAGTAGTTTAAGCTTAAATCTGACACTGGATCAAATAACCCAGGCAAGGCATGGGTCCAGACTCCTTTTGAAGTTTTATTTTTTTAAAGAAATTTTTCATGTTCCAAGCCAAATCCGCAAGTCAGCGCAGAAGCGTAAGTGGCGCTACCATGGGCAAACATCCTCCACCCCCACTAGGGGCGTCAGGTATTTCCAAAGTCTTTCAGTGGGCATCCTAGCCCCAAGACAGGAGGGGGTTCGGATGCTCCCAGGCTTCCCCTGCCTTCCACCATACGTCAGCAGGAGCAAGCTAGGGAGGAGCCTCCTGTTTCCATACGATGGGCTTTACACCCCAACACTTCAGCGGCTACTAAACCACACCTGAAGAACAGTTATTTGGAAAACCACCTTCCTGGCCTCGGATACAGGGTATTTCCTTCTTGAGGCTCTCCAGGGCAGATGCCAGCCTCGTCCTACCTGTCTCCTCACATCTGGAGCCTCACCTTGCCATTGCCCGCTCCTCTCCTCACACCCGGAGCTCGAGCCGGCCCCTCCTGGCTCCCTCCCAAGGCTCTGCCTGAGACCCACGAGCACCACAGCCCCGGGGCTCGGAGCAGCGCAGCTCCAGCCCCCGCCCCGAGCCGGGCTGTGCCCGCCCCGCGGCTCCCAGGCTGCCTTGAAAGGGCACTGAGTGCTTGTAAGGGCGACCGCGTCTTCTTCCTGGGCACTGGCGCTGTTGGCGGGCCGGGGGCACCCCGGGGAGGAGCCGCGCCCACCCCGCGGCCCCCCGCAGCGCGTCACGCGGGAGCAGGAGCAGGAGCAGGAGGTGCCAGGCGGGCTCTCGCCGCGGAGCCGCGAGGAGGAGACGTGGGAGGGCTGAGCTGCGCTGCGCTGCATTACATTACCCGGGCGGGAGGGCTCCGAGGTCAGTGGCAGCTCCCTTTCCCTTCCCGCATCCCAACGCTGCTTGGGGCTGGAGGTCCCCGGAGTGCACCTCTCCTCGCGGGGCTCGGGCATCGCCCAGGTTTCCTCTCCCTGAAAGGGCTCTTCCTCGCGAGTTGCTCTCGCTGCTCTGCCCCATCACGGGGGGCTTGGCGGGAGTGGAAAGTGCCCTCCCAGCAACCCAGGTGAGCTCCTGCATGCACCTCTCTGCCCCAGTGCTTCTTGCTTGAACCCAGAGTTGGCGGGACATGAAGGGGGCGAGCTGTCCAGAGTGGGGAGAACTCTTGGTAGAGGCGATTCTCTTTGATTAAACCAGCTAGATGCAAATCATCATCATCATCAAGCTTTTGGGCTGAGGTGCCCTTCCTTAGGGGAGTGCAGAGGTTGTAAAATTTCTCCCAGGTTGAAATGAAACTTCATACTTCACGGGAGGGGGGAGGGGAGAGAGAGATACTACCTGGATTCAGTTGAGCATGGGGTGGAAACCTGCCTCTTTTTTCTGAATTCAGTTTCCCCAAGGCCACAGCCCTGCTGCCCACACCATCAGTGTGGTCCTGCTCTGTTTGTTTCTTCCAGTCGGGATGAGACGGAGAGGAATCTGGGTCTGAGCAGTATTTCCCTAATGGAGTCAAATGCCCATGAGAGAGGACCACAGTAATAAGATGGCCAAGTCGGCACCCAGGCTCAGTTTGACGAGCCAGGCTTGCTCTGAGTTATGTCTCTGTCACACCGCGATAGGTCAATGCCATTCTCTCAGGAGTTCTGTAGTTACTAATGCAAGTCCAGTGCCACAAGCAGAAAGGGGGAGGCAGGAGTGTGTGGTGCTGTCTGATGATCTCCTATTTCACAAGTGGTGACTATGATATGGCTATCTCACCCTGGATGTCACAGCTATAAAATATCCCCTGCCCCATCTTTACAAAGCACAAGTAATTGAATCCTTCTTTCTGTTCAGACTTTTTCTACATAGGATGTAAGGTATCCAAGGCTCCATGTAGGTGCCAGTGCAATGTGAACAGTTGCAGGGAATGTCCCTGCTTTTATGCAGGGAGATTGTTGTTGCACTACCTTTTGCACCCCCCTTCTCCCCCCTTTTTACATTTAGTATTTTCCTGTCATTATTTACCAAAGCAATACAGTGGCATGCTTTTAAAATGGGAAGAGCAAGTCATTAGGCAAGCTAGCAACTAAGGTCAAATGTAGTGTTTGTTCATGTCTTGAAATGTCCATTAGCAGCACATTTTGCTACCCCTGTGTTAAGAGGACTGAATTGCATCTAGTTCCTCATGATCTTTATGGGGAACTTTATTTTCTCACCATGCCCCAAACCACCTGCTTTTGGTATTAAGAAGCAGTAGCTTATGAGTAATTTATATATATGAGTATACCAAGTAACAGTGAACTGGCTGAAGAGCACAGGTCTGAAATTCTTGTGATTGACAAGGACAGAATTGGTGGGATAGGGGAGGTACCATATATATATACACAATATGAAAAAGAGCCTATGAAATCAAAAAGCATTGAAGTATTTTTCAGAACTTGAGATAGATTGACCATAGATACATAGGGCTGGAAGGGACCTAAAGGTCATCTAGTCCAACTACGTACTTGAGGTAGGATCTTCCTTATATACAATGCATTATCTAAACTCTACATAAGACTACCATCAACCCTGATGCAACAGGGTTGTATATAGGAGTGCTCCAAATTCCACTTCACTCCCAGGCTAGAAAGATATCTGTATTGTCTGTGGAGATGACACCAATCATGATAAGAATCAGGCTAGCAAATTTGACTCTAGATTTCAGAGTGAAACATCAGTAAGAGTCAGGCTTAGGCCCTGTTTTGCATGTGGGTCAGGAAATATGGGTTATGTTTTGACTTGGGTACTGAGTCACTGACCTGCTTTGTAACCTTGAGCAAGTCACTTAATCTCTGCTTACTTCTGTTGCAACCTTAATTATGTGTCTGTCTTGGTGCCAGTCTACAAGGAGATAGAAAAGTTATGGTTGGCTAAGGCTGTTAACTGAGGCTGAGGCTGTTAACGGACAACTGGTTTGATTAGGATTTGAGTGTTTTGTCTCTCAATAAACCCCAGATCTTACAGATGGACAAGGGCATTGTCATACATAAAGTATCAGTGCTGTATCCAAAGTAATACTTTAGCTCATCAATTAATACTATTTAAGCCATATGTGTAAACAACTGTCCTGCTCCCATTTTGATACAAGTCATATGTCAGACTAAATTGGTTGTCTGTTTAGCCTCAATCTGTGCAGTTAAATTACATCAAATCCTTGTGTAGATGTTCTCCTCCATCAGAAAAGTGCCTTTAGAGTCCCAAAAGAATCAAACTAAAGAAAACTAGAGCTCTGCTAAGGATTTAAAGCTCCCCTCAGCTGAGAAACTTACAGGATCTTGGCTGATTTCATCACATCCTCAGATGCCTATTGTATGTCCTTAAATAAAATTTGATCTATCCATATTTATCAAAATGAATATAAATGTCTTATTTTTAAAAAGTTTTGATTAGGGGGGGAAACCAAACCAAACCTCAGTCAGTTTCTCACACAAACATAGCCACTGTTTTCTTCCAATACAGGTTGTCAAACAAGTTTTCTCAGTATTTTCTAAACACAAAACAATGGGTAGAAAGTAATCGCATACAGAAACGAACCAATGTTTGATGCTTACCCTTGTCTAAGGTAATAGACAAAAGGCTTCAGAAATCTCTTCTGGAAGTATTTTGTTTAAGAGTGTTGTGCTCTTCAAATACTTGGAGGTTGTTCTCCTCTCCATACCACTTGGCCTCTCATAATAGCAATTAGCAGTGTATATGTATTTAGTTTATTGAATCTCAATGTTAGTTGAGATTTAAATGCTTAATTCCCTAACACTAAAATCCAGCATTCAGGCCTTTCTGCTGATATTTTTTTTCTGAATGATCTTCCATTTGTCAACCTTTTTCTATGGTGCATCATCAATTCTATATTATCAACTTAGTTCATTTTGAGGAACTGCCTGAAGAAATAATTTAGACCATATTTTTTCCTGGACAGATAAGTTTTTGGCCTGATCTGTGTAACACCTCTGAGGTGATAAGAGGTTTTTTAGTCTAGCTGCATGATTTTCTTATTACAAGAGAATCTCTTATCTTCTCTTTCAGCTTCTAAGTGCAGGCAGTCCTCGGATTTACAACACAATACATTCTTGAAAACCATGTCTTAAGTTGAAATGTTGTAACTTGGAACCAATTTGTTCATAAGAAACAATGTTATAAATGGGGGATTGGTTCCTGAACCAAGGCCTGATGCCCTATTTTCACCAAAAATACCCCAGAATTTTGTACTCGATATATTACTCATCTGTAATTGAGCTACGTTAATGTATTGTAAAAAACAATCACATTGATTTGGAAGGACTTCTTTGAGGTGATTTTGCTGGACTTTTTGAAAAGCACTCAGTTGGACTTTTTGAAGGGTTCTTGGATGGAGTTTTTTCAGGAGTCTTGACTGCAGGTTTTTCTGGAGTCTTGTCTGCTTTGTTAAAGGAAGTGTCCAAGGAAGTTTGGACAGATGTTCTCCAGGGACATGAGTGACGCAGTGAACTTGTTCACTGGCATGGCATTGCATCAGATCAAGCATTGTAATTCAATACCGATGTCATAAAGTTGAAACAGAGTATCAATTTATAAACATTGTAAGCACAAAACATTGTAACTTGAAATGTTGTAAGTCAAGGACTGTCTGTAGCTACTTTTAAATGTTGAAAAGAAGTGCCATCATTTTATTAAATGCTTTAGCTCAGTATTCTTAGACTTTCTTGTTACAAGTAGGAAAAAGAATTGTACGTTGTGTACTTGCTTTGTTCTCTATAAAGCCATTCCACAGTAGCAATACAAATCTATTTAACAATTCATTGATATGTAGAAGCTCGTGAGAGCCAGAAGCTTTAAATGCAAAGGCAATTCTTGTGGTAGTGTTGGAGTGATGTGGTGGTGATGGTCGAGGAAATATGTGAAAGGCAAGGATTTCTGTGGGTGATATCTTTAATCGAATCAACTGTATGGTTGGGATCTTTTAGACAAGCTTTTGAATGACCTGAAGAAGAATGTCCTACATTTAAAAGCTTGTCTAAATTTATCCCAACCATGCAGTTTGTCCAGTAAAATCTACCACTTGCAAAAATCCTTTCCTCATGGATCATTCTTTTTCAAGCAACCAAATTTGTAAAGCTCACAGCATCATTATAACTGGTCTTGGTTTGGGGGGAGATTGGTGCTCTTATCCTTTGGCGACTTTGAAAAAAACAGGCCTCTCCTCTAAGACTAAAAGTGCTGCAGGCTTCCTTTGAAGAGACTCCAAGTGAGAAATGATGCAGGCTGAAGGAAGGCTTTTCTCTGAGGGGCAGTGCTGAATATGGCAACAGAACTGGATGAATTCATGTGAAGTTTTTCCTATCCACCACCTCAAGACAGCTGAAACAGTGAGCTAGATTAGGTGATGAATGGCAAGAAACTGTTCTGGAACTAGAGACAGACCTACAAAGAGACTATTATACTTTACCGTTACGTCCAAACTGGGAAAGAGGTTAGGTGGGTGGGTCATTTTGTTATGCTTCAGCCTAAGTCTGAATTCGTTGCCCGGCATGCATGAGCCAATATATGAATGCCAGTTGGAAGTTTGAAAGAAAAAAAGTTTTTATTGCTAGCAATAAAGGTGCAA
>JAGPOW010000304.1:96664541-96694720 GCA_030014935.1 Caiman crocodilus
CACAAGAAGAGTACTCCTCTTTGGAGGCTGCTCCCTTCTTCCAAAGATAGTAAGCCTCCCGCTTTGCCCTCAGGGTCCCCTGAATATCCCTATTAAGCCTCGGGGGCTTCCAGACACCTTTGCCTATCTTGCATCAGGTGGGAACGGTCGCTTCTTGGGCTCGGAGGATCATCTCCTTAAGGAGCGCCCTCCCTTCGTGAACGCCCATGTCCTCCACCTTACAGTCCCAGTAAAATTGTATCTTGATTTTTTTTTTTTTTTATTTTTTTTACAGAAAAAAAGGTGGTACAAAGCAGAGTGGAATTACTTATAACTTATATGTAAGTACTGATTCATGAGAACATGAGGAGTACATAAACATTCATGCATACTGTGTATAATTTGGTTTTAAAGGAAATAATCTGCAATGCCTGCCTTTTATATAAGAAACAAATAGGACTGATGTTTTTTAAAGTTAATCTTGAAAGTTTTTTGTCATGTTAAAAATCTTGGAAGATAAAGGAGATAATTAGCTATCTGTCAGATGATTAACAAATGAATGGGGAACTCCATGGCTTCCTTAGGGGAAATAGTTGTTCCAAATGATCTCCCTTTACATGTGAGGGTAAAGATCTGCTAGGCACACAGCTGGATATCATTCTTAATTTCATTTTCTTTAAATAGGGGAAGTTGAAAGCTTGATGATCAAAGTGACAACCATTTTCTTAAATGTTCGTGACAGTAGTATCAATGAAGTTTACTTGGATAGTGAAGGTGTAGAGTTCACTGGAGACTGGGAGGGTCTGGCTGTGTATTGAAGAAGAAAAATTGACAAGGCTGATAGCCATGTGGCATGATCAAACAGCATGTTTAGAGTATGAAATAGTGGAACTGATTACTGAGAAACTGGTGTGCTGGCAGCAACAATGCACTAATTGGTGAGCAAAGACCTTTCTCAAACTACCTAAAGACAGCTATGTTTACGTGGAGTTTGCGTTCAGAGAGAGAGGGAGGAAGATTTGGCAGGCTTAATTTCTCCCCAAGAACCTTGACAATGGTTTACAATACTGAGTTGTGGAGCAGCTTTCTGAAATTAGTCTTTTTTAATACCATATGCTACTTAGCATCTTCAATACATAGTACTGGGAGAGTGACAGGCCCAGAGCATGGCTCTGATATAGGTAACAGTAATTGCTTCTCCAGAACTTTGTACAAACATGTGATGTTTGTTTTTATTTGAAACCAGTAATATAACAGCTGTAAACGTTCATAGAAAGTGATTCTAATATCAACAGTATCTCAAGTCACCCAACTGTGTGCAGATTTATGTGGTTGCTAGTCTCAAGCTTCCATACTTGCATCTGGATTTCAAATGCGCACAAAGTCGCAGTTCTAAGTTATTCTATTGTGAAAATATAGGAGACTGGCAAAACTGGACATTTTCCAAACTCGGGGATAGGGGTGTGTGTGGTGGTAGGGGTTCTTCTTAATCACTCTCCAATTAGTTGTTGCTGCTTTTGTACAAGAATGTAGCTTTGTGAACAGATTTTCTACCAAATATAAGTCCCACATATGAAAGAGAACATTTTTGCCAAACATAAGAAGGTGTTTCTTTAAAACACTGAATTATGATTTTCTTCCAGTGTAGTCCAGATGGTAGCATCTGCTGTAATGATGCATAATCACTGCATCATATTTTAATTAAATTGTATTAAGATTTATGAATATAACTTATTGTGAGGCTGATGCATAAGTGTAATTCAGTCAGTCCCCAAACTAAAGTATTCTGATGTCTCATTCTAGAGATAATGTTTTGTCTAGGGAAGACCTCAGAGCAAATGTAATTTCTTAATGACATAAGAGACTAGCATTAAGAATTTCTTGGAAGTAAAGCTTCTGCACTATGCTTAGCTGATAATTTCTTACAATACAGTACAGGATAGCTGGTGCATATTCAAATTCCCTCCTCCCCCAGCCCCCCAGAATGTTGTACAGTTCTTGCTTGAATTAGTATGATCATGAAAATTTATGCGTGTGTTATGCAACATATTGGCTCCATTAAAGTGCAGACTTATTAAGGTAGTTAGTACTATTAATCAAAATAATAATAATAATAATAATAATAATAATAATAATAATAATAATAATAAAAAGTTCTTGTACCATCTCCATATAAATCAACTGTGTGCTTTGTAGAATCTTTCTTATTTTGTGTAAGGGCGTGTTGTCAAATCACATTTAACCCCAGTCTTTACCTGGATTTTAGTTTAATTCCAGCCAGATGGGAAAACTTTTGACTTGGAAGTACTTTAAGGCTGAGCAGGAATACAAAGGTCTGAGCCTGGGCTCCAGTTTTAGCCCAAGAGTTAGTACAGACAGTCAAAAAGCCTGCATTCAATCTTTGCAGATTAGTCTAAATTGCCTATACTGAGTTGATAAGTGAACAGATATTCACCTTTGATTCTGGAAATACAGCCATATGCCTGCACAGGCAGAAGCAAGTGGCACAATTGGAGACATCTACTGGAGCAGGAAATGCTTGCTGTCAGACTAGTCTAGTCCAATAAATAGCTAAATTACATTAATCGGAAGAAAGAAGTCAATTGATTTTATAGTTTATTTACAAGTTGTTCCATGAAGTATATTATGCTGTGGTAATTTTTCCTCTTTAAGCATAGTGTTTGTAGAAAGCTTTTTGGAAGACAAGAATGTGGAAAGCTTGTTTCAGATAACTGTTTACTTTGATTTTTATAGCATAAATTGAATGTAACAAACAGTTTATGTAATATCAGCATAACTTTGAATAAGTATGAAGGTAATAAGAAAGTCATAAACTTCTAAATTGGAAAGAGTTACTGTTTATTAGAAAAAATGCAAATTGGAGTTTGACAAGTATTTATTTCCATTGTAAGACTCTTTCCTTCAAAAAGGCATGCTAAAATACTCTAAAAAATAAATGGTAACTATATTTTCTTCTCTTCATGCAAGTGTCCGGGAAGTTTGCCAGTCTTTTAGGACTCTAACAGATCTCACTATTAACTTATTCTGTTGTGGAAAAGAACTCCATTATTTTGTGGGGAGGAGGGACTATTTTCCATTCATAATCTGGTTTAATCCAAAAAAATTAAATAAAATAATGGATCTTATTGTTCTCCTGCTTGCACTGATTTTGCACAAAAATATAAGGCTATTTATTGTAATGCAATGTTTTTTCCCTCAGAATACTAACACTGAAAAGCAAGGAATCATGGGGAAATAGCGTGCCTAACACAATGATAGTCTGTAAGTGTTAGCTCAGTTTTATCACAGCATTCAACAATATAGATTTATATGTATTTACATTGTTCCTGAGTTTTATAATTGTAGTAATTGTATAGTATAGATTCCCAACAGAAAACCTATTACAAGGTAAACTGTATGTATATATGTAGAGTGTCATATGGAAAAATAAGGTATAAACAGGATAGAATCAAGGTGGTGTATTAAACTCTGAATTTTCAGTTCATTAGGTAAACTGAAGGTAATAGCATTGTGCATTGAAATTGTGTGTGTAGCCATTAGTATGTCAAAGTGGAAAAGTATCATGACTGTATTGGGCCGTTGCTTGAAGATGGGTACTGCATTTATTTGAATCCAAAGTAAGGATTGGACATATATTTGGCTGGGGTGATATGATCCTGGCACCCATTCCTGCCTGGGGCAGGGGGTCAGACTTGATGATTTGTTTAGGTCCCTTCTGACCCCAAGTACTATGATACCATGATAACAATTTTCTCCAATCAGCATGGAGGGGGAAGCCTGGTCTTGGATTTGAATACCAACCTGGGGCAGGTGGCAGCTCAGCTCTGGTTTTGGCACTGGGCTCAGTGCCAAAGCTGGAGTTAGGCTGCCACATACTCTGAACCAAAATGGCTAATTTGATGGGGGTGGGAGCACATGGCAAGGGGTGTGTGAGGGGAGACCAGGGTGGGAGGGGGAAACCTGCAGCCTGCCCCCCATATCCCCAGTATTTGTGTCTGGTCCCTTACCCCTTCCCCCCGTTACCTTCTGCTTCAGCTCAGATCCTTCCAACCTGGGTGCCACTGTTGCTTCTCTGTGACTGGGCTGCTGCTGCTGCTGCTAAGTGCCCTGTTCCAGAGCAGAGCTGCTGGTCAGAGTGTGGGTGGAGAAGCAGGCAGCCTGTGAGTGCTTAGCAGGGAGTGGGGGGCAGGCATGGGTAGGGACACGGGATGGGGCACATGGCAGGGGACATGCAGCAGACTGGGCAATCACGGGGTCGGGGAGGGCAAGGGGCAGGGGTCTTCCCCCTCATCCCCATTGCTTTTTCCCTTGCCACAGTAGTGAGGGGGACAAATTTAAGATGACCTTCCACTAATTAGATTCTACACATGGAAAGTTAAAACAAATTTCTAATTTTCCATATATCAAATCTAATTATTAAAAGTCATCTTGGATTTTGGTAAACATGGTATTTTATTGAATGTAACATTGCATTGACTTATTTCTATCCTTTGTTGTGTTTGCATTGAGTAATTTAGTCACAGTTTTCATAGATGGGAATATCCTTTTTAATCCTTCCATATACGTAGGGTTCTACCTAAATCATGTCAGAAATGCATTGTGCAACAGCTCCTTTAATTTTGCTGTCTTCGCTGTGCGCCCCTCTGCCTCCCCCTCTTCCCCCTACTGCTGATTGGCAGAGGGGCCCCATTGGTCTTACAGCTTGCTGCTGATTGGCCAGAAGACAAAAACAATGGCATATTTAAAGGTGCAGTTTTTGTCTCCTGACTGATAAATGGTGGGACCAACAGGGACCTTCCACCAACCAGTGGTGGGGGAACGCATGACAAAAACAGCCAAGTAGGTACCTACATATACATAGGTAGGGAGTAGTGACTGATGGCCTTGGTCTGAAGACAGCAGCAATTCTCAAACAGGGTGACGTGTTGTTATTAGCATTAGGTGTGCAAACATGATTCACAGAATAAACCCAGATTTCGGATAAAAATTAATTGTATTAAAAACATTCTGTCCTTTTGTGGGTCTTTCTGAGTTCATTGTAACAGAAGAATTGCTATATTATTATTATTTATTGACTAATTGATTGATTTTTGGAGTAAAAAAATGAGTGAAAACTAAAAGTTGGTATTTTTAAGGAATGCCTTGAGTCATCTTGATTCCAAATTAAAGGTTGAGAACCACTTGGACTAGAGGATAGCATGAGTTTGGGAATACTGGCACAGTGCAAGTTAATTTAAAAAATCACATCTCTTCCATTTAAAAGATTGTGCATCTCAGAGAGAAACCTTTGGTCACCTTTTTGTTTCCTTTGTTCTTCCTCTGGTAGAAACCTTTAGTCTAAAAGATTGAGTGCCAAATGAGGAAAGTATGACCATTATAACAAGTTTTTATTTTAGAAATATAAACTTCTAGGCTGAGGAGAATGAATGAATTTCTGGGCTGTGGTAGAATTTACTGTGTGTTGTTTTGTTTTGTTTTTTTGCATACCATCTCAAGAAGCAAGGGATGTGCAGTTCAGTGCCAGCAGGATTGGGCCCTCAGCTGACACTGCTGGCTGAGTTGAACTAACTGCCTGACCATAATTGTTGAGCCTGGTGGGCACCCCACTTGAGACCATTATGTATGGCCAGCATGAAAACTTGCAGGACAAAGGTGGTCCATACTGCCAAACCTTTGTCAGTGAATGTCCCAGCTGGTACAAAAACGCCCCAATGGATATCTAATCCATCACCTCAACCACTCAGCCACAATTTAGGATTTTCTCTTCCCAGCTAATTGCCCTAAATAATGAGCTACAGAGTTTGGCTATACCTTGTGGTGAATCATCCAGAATTTAAGCACCAATTGTCTAGACTGTGAGCTAGGTGTGTCCCATGAGGCTGTCCTTTGGCTAAAGAATCTCTCCACAGGTCAAGAAATTTGGAAGCAGGGGCACAGTGACTGTGTTAATTGCCACTCCCGTGCTGACAAATTTTGTGACCTCAGGGGGATGCTTGTAGGTTGGACGATGTGACCCTGCACACTGGACTGTAGTGGGACAAGCAAATGAGGCCAGTGCTCAGCCAGACTGCACAGCAGAGCAAGCCTGCATGTGGGATCTGGCCCAGGAACTGATTACATAAGACCTAACCAGCCCACAGGGCCAGAAGTTTGAACAACACTTTTCTAGATCTTAATGGCCTCAGGAAATAGGTGGGACAGTGTCAATATCTTGAATAAAGTCAAGATACAACTCTATTGCTTTTTTTTCTTAGCCATTTATCTAGGTATTCTGTCCAAGAAGAAATTAGGTCAGTTTGACCTAGTTCTAAATATCTGTGGGGAAAGAAGAGAGAGGGGATATTAAAAATGGGAACCTTTTAAAAGTTTTTCTCTAGGGTACAGGAACTACCACACTAGATCAATCAAATATTTTTTGTCTCTAAACATAGTCAGCATATAGCAGGCACTTTTGGAGGAAGATGTAGGAACCCTGCAAGAGGAAGATATTGGTTAATCTGCTCATAACATAATATCTCATTCAGAACTGAAATAATTAGACAGTGGCTGTAGCCTGGAAGCATAAGGTTTAATGAGAGAGCTCATATATTCTTGATATGTATATAAATATTCTGTGCCTTTTTTTTTTTTTTAAATGACTTACTAACTTCAGCTGTTCCTTGGGTTGTAAGGGTTTTTTCGATCTAATTACAACTGAAAATGTTTCACTTAAATGTAAATTTTAGTTTAACTTCCCTTGCTATTTTATTGTGAGTGTGATTCAGTTCCCACTTCATACCAGAAAGCCTATGATTGGTTTTGTTCCTTTAATCTGTTCTGTATTTTTGAAAATCTCTTTTTGAGGTGAAGTGACCAATATTCAACATTTCATCTAGAATTCTCTGCACTCCTGCTCATTCAATTAGCTTGTTAATGTCTCTTGGATGTTCTTCAGTCCTCTCTGCCCCTAATTAAGTTAAATAAGTTCAATATTGGCTGCAGATTTTGCTTCGCTGTTATACATTCGCCCTTCTAAATCAGAGGTGTTCAACTCCTGGCCAGGAGGCCAGATCCAGCACTAAGCCATCTGGCCTGTGGGGCTCCCCACAGGTATGTGGGGAGCCATGTGGTCCATAGTCCTGAGGGCTAGATCAGTTTGGTGGGTGAGTCCAGCTCAGGGCCCGATTCAGCCCTGTGTCACTCCTCTGGCCCATAGGGCTGTGCACCAGTGTTTTAGGTCATTAATAAGTTAAAGCATAACTTCACTGGTCAGAATATGGTCTTGATAAAAATTAACCTTCTCATTCTAGTTTCTACTTTTTCTTGTATCCAATTATTAATTGATAGTATTTAATTTGGTAATCTCCAATAATTCAGCATTTTTGGTATCCATTTGTGTCGGCAGCAGCGGCAGTCCCTCAGAGTCGAAGATGACATCTGTCAGGCTTGTTGGGTCCTCAGGTGACTAGGGAGTCTAATTTCTGGATACAGACGTTCTTTAGCAATGGGAGCATGTTGTGGTATGGGGGAGTGGGACTCGCAGCCCCAGGTTGGTCTCCTTCTCCTCCTGCTGCTGTTCCGCCTCAGTATCGAGTCTTTGGGCCTCAAAGTTGTGCGTGCCTTGGTGGACCAAGTGGCACCACACCAAATGGCCAGCAGCTCCTCCCAGCCATTGCTGTTGATGCTACCATGCTTGAGGGCAACCTTGAGTGCATCTTTGTACTGTTTCCTTTGGCCACCCATTGAGTGTTGGCCAACAGAGAGTTGGGGAAAAGAGAATCTGATAAGGGAGGCAGTTCTCGGACATCTGGGTGCAATGGCCTGTCCATTAAAGTTGATATCTCAAGAGCAAGGCTTCAGTGCTGGTGAACGCAGCTTCATGGAGGGTGCTTACATTGGTCCAGTGATCCTACCATTTGATCCCCAGGATTCGACGCAAGCACCGCTGGTGAAAGCTCTCAAGGGTCTTAATGTGGCGTAGGTAGACAGTCCAGGTTTCACTGCAGTAGAGGAGGGTGGTCAGCACAACTGCCTTGTGAAAAAGGACCTTCATTGACTTCTGAAGATCTCTATTTTTGAAGACACGTTGTTGCAGCTTGAAGGTGGTGGCATTGATGCAGTTGACCTGGTGCTGGACATTTTCGCCTATTGAGGGAGGTGGCTGTTGAGATATGGAAAGTGCTCCATGTACTCCAGAGCCTCCCCGTCTATGTAGATAGCACGAGGGATGTTCAGATGGCCCACAGGGGGTTTGTTTCATAGACATTAGGGCTGGAAGGGACCTCGGAAGATCATTAAGTCCTGCCTCTGGGACAGGGGGCTGGACTTCATCAAGTCAGATAGGGCCAAAGGATCCCAGCAAGATAGGTGTCCAGATGTTTATAAAGAGTCCAGAGTAAGTGCCTAAAATGGTCTTGGAGGAGTTTGTGACCATTTGACCTTGTCACCCCTTGAGACACTCTGGTGAACAGGTGTTCCCCTAGATCCTGATGTACACCTCTTTATATACTTATAGGCAGCCACCAGGTCACCCCTAAGCCTGCGTTTTTCCAGACTGAATAGTTCCCACAGCTCTCAGCCTCTCATCTTAAGGCCTGGTTTCTTGTCCTCTGGTCATAAATGTGGCTTTCCTCTGGATTCTTTCAAGCTTTTTCATATCCTTTTAAAATTGTGGAGCCCAGAATTGGATGCAATACTCCAGCTACAGCCTCACCAAGGCCAAGTACAGCGGGAGGTTGACCTCCTGAGATTTGCTTGAGAAGCATGTATGGATACAAACTAGAGTGTTGTTCACGTTACTAGCTGCCGGTTGGAGAACCTTGGTCTTGGTGACATGCAAGGACAGGCCTTCAAGGACTTCAATACAAAGTGTTGAAAAGATTTAAGGTCACTTGTACATCCTCTGCAGAGTGAGCTATTACACAACAATCATCCACAAACTGAAGGTCGTGGATGTCCTTGGTGATGAGTTTCATTTTTATCTGGAAGCGTCCAAGATTGAAAAGCTTCCCATCCAGTTGATAGTGGATACTGATGTCAGATGGTAGATCATCTTGGATGAGGTGGATGATGATGGTCAAGTGATAGTGATAGTGAACATGGTGGAGGTGATCATGAAACCTTTTTTGACCTCAGTACAGATGCGGAAGGCATCAGTTTCAGATCTTCCATTCAGTACAGTGGCAGTCATATCATCATGCAGGAGCCCCAGCATGGTGACAAGCTTCAGCAGGCAGCCAAGGCATTGGAGGATGGTTCAGAGAGCTTCATGATTTAAGGAATAGAATGCTTGTGTGGGAATCCACTTGTGTGGGACATTATTAAAGGGCTTTTGGAAGTTTGACTGAATTTTGTCATCCAGATCTCTCTATCCACTATTTTATGTTCCAAGACTAAGATTCCTGAGTTCCTTCGCAAAAACAAATCAAATTAAATCCTCCTCTAACATTATCTTAGATGTTATCTTGCTACAAATTGTTTCTTGTTATCACTACAACAAATTTGCCAAGTATAGATATTAGGCTTATTCAATGATTGCTTGGGTCACTTCAAAGCACTTTCTACAAATTATTTTTACCAAGTTTGCTACCTGGCTGAATCAGTGGCTATTTTAATGTAAACTTGCCAGTTTTTGTTAGTGGGTCACCGGTTACCAAGACCAAGAGGTCTGAAGTATGTTATCTGACCTAATGGCTTCCTCTCTTTCAAATGACCATTTTGCTCAAGCATGTTATTTTCTACAAATATGTTTGCTACCATAAAAACTGATATAAAGAAATACCTAACTTTCCTTAATTGCATCCTGTCATCCACTGAGATCTAGCAAATCATCATTTTTGGACAAGATTCTTACTTCTGTTGTACATAACTCATTGCTTGTGTTTACCCCTTTACCTAGTTGCTTTTATAAAGGTCAGAATGGATTTCTAATTTACCTTCTTTATTATGGCTGTTGTAGCTTATACTGTTCTCTGTTGGCTTCCATAGCAGGGATAGACAACTTGCAGCCTGCAGGTCTGTTCCGGCTGTACCTGTGGTGGCAAAGGAAGAGTGGCAGCAGCTAAGTGGTGACAGTGGCCAGGTTCTACCACCCCCCACCTCTGACTTCTGGTGGGTTGTTTCAGCCTGCAGGCAGAAAATGTTGCTATCACTCAGATTTCCAACCTTTTTTAAAGGTCTAGATAGTTTTTTGGACCATTTGTCTCCTTGGCTTACTCCTTGCCTTCCTTTTGGTTCAAGAACATAAATGTTGTCTAAGATTTATAGAGAAGCTGTCGCAAAAATTTCCCTTGTAAAATATTTTTAGTAAAATTTTGAATTTCAGAAGTGCAGTCAAACTGGAATTATTTAATCTGTTTTAAGTACCACTTAAAATTAGCTATTGAGTTTCTACCACTTTATAATACCAGAAACAGCCTTTGAGCAAAGGAATTCTTTCATGTTGAGGCCAAATCTCCTTTCATTTACAAAATGTAAACACTCTTCTGAGGGCCAAATACCTTTTCTTACCGAGAGTAATAGCTTACATGGAAATCAAAGAAAAAGAGTGTGTTTAACAACAGGTAAGGAACTCTAAATGCAACCATAAATTAAAGGAGAACTGCTCAGTGCATTACAGCACTGAAGCCCAAACTTTTGGCCCTGAGGGCCTAAGGAATGGGGCAGGGACAGTCCACAGGCCAGATTGAGGCCCATGTACTAGAACTGGGTCCTGGGGCTCTGTGCTCCTGGATTGGGTCCCTGGGCCCTAGTACTGTGAGTCCCAGCCCCCCAAATCTGGGATTTGGCCCTGGGGCCTAGTACTATCAACATCCAGCCCCCTGCATGTCAGGTTTGGGCCCTAGTGCCCAGTGCCACGTCCACCCAGCAATGTGAGCTGCGACTGGGGAGCTAATCCAGCACGCAGGGCTCAGAGCTCCCCATGGAGCTCCGAACCCTGCATAATGAATTAGCTCCCCATGGGTCCAGAAATTTGTCGGTGGAGGAACAGATCTGGCCCATAGGCCAGGGAATAAGCACCCATGAGTTAGAGAGATCCTTTTTTCTAAAAAGTTGTCAGTCAAAGAACACTTACTTTAACTGTTATGTACAGCAAAGACTTGGTTACTGTGAAGTACAGAAACTTGACGTAATTTCCTCTTCTCCTCTTCAGATAGCATTTTTAATTTCCTGTTATGACCCTGTATTCAAAAATGTGTGTTCAGAAAGCTGAATTACCATGTGTACATTAGATACAGATATCCGTCATCCACATACATACCATATATGAATACTGAGCATGCAGCATATGCTGACCATGCAACATAGAAACAGAGGACTTCCCCTACAAAGTCTCTAGACCTAGAGGTACAGATATGGACAGAGAGATGAGTAGGTTATGAGTAGAGGAATGTGTGGAGCCTTTACTCTCTTCCCAAAGCAAAAGCACCAGTTGAGCAGGTATAAGGATGGGGCTGGAGAGGTAAATCCTGCTGCTAGCTAACCAGTAGCAGATTTCTGAATTCAATCAGGGGCATGTTAATTGCGTGGGTGTGAATTCTAGTTGTCAGAATCATGTTTTTTCCTGGTCTGCTTTTCAGACCACACAGTTACTGGCCCTTATCATGAGCTGGGAATAAACTCTTAGTTTATCCAGTAATTTAATCATGCTGTTACTGTTATGTGAGCTATAATTGCATTATTTAGGTCTGGCTTTTTGCTATGCATCCAGGGTTCCTCAGCTCCCTAAAATTGGCAGTGACTTTTTTTTAGTTAGGGTTGTCAATTGTGGCCACAATCTGCGCTTGAGTCACGTGAGTATGAGATGCTATAACCTCGGTGCTATTATTTGAGCATTATTAAATGATTTTAAGAATAATTTTAAATAAATGCAGGTTTCAGGCCTGCATTTATTTAAAATTATTTTTATGTTGAACGATCACTTCTTAAAGACAAGAGGAAGGTTCATTCCCTAAGATCTAAATTTTGAACTCACCAGAGTTTGAAGTAGTTATGGCCTGATTTTTACAGAGATGCTAAGCACCCAAGTGGCAGCTGCCATCAGTGGAACCAAGCTCTTTGTAAAAGCAAAACTTGTCACTAAGAAGGATTGACTTGCTTTGCCCTGTAATAAAAATGGCATAATTCACTGGAGTATTTTTAAATAATATATTTGTTGAAGAGCCATTTTTCACACTGATACAAAGAGGTTCACCTTTTCATAAATATCCAGTAATTTGAGGCCTTCGTTTTTGGATGCCTACCCTGAGATCAGAAGGGGACTCTCAAAGAAGTGTAATTTCACTATGAGATTGCAGTGGAGGCTGGTATTTTTTACACACCACATTTTGTATTTCATGATAAAACAAAGCTGTCTCTTGAATTTACCATAGTAAGTTTAAAGATCTCAATCCTTCTTATACTAGTGCTAATTGGGAGTAACTTGATACTTTCTTATAGCCCAATGTAAGTGAGGTTGTTGTGGATGGATACCATTATGTTCAGATTTGTTTCTAAATAATTTAACATTGGGGGTTTTGTAAATTAGCCAGAGAAGCAAGAAACTCCTGCAGAAGCTGAGTATCATATCATAAAGAGAAGCTGACAGCTATTAAAGATTAATGACCTTTGCATGCCCATAAGCTTAGAATTGTGTATTATTTTTGCCATCTTTTACTAACTAGGCTCCTATAGATGCAGGGGATAATTGGTTAATATTGTGGTAAGGTTGTTGTCTGAAGAAACTACATGCCTCTTATTTACTAGTTGTATGGTCCCATTGCAAATGTGACAGATGTTCTTGAAAAGCTCCTCTGGGACAAACCATCAACTTCTCCAAAGTAAAACAAGATGTATTATATCCTGATACTAAATATCCCCTCTGGTGTCATTGCTGTTCACTGCTATAACTCTCTGCTCCAGGGCTTCCATCCCTGCTGTAATGACATTATTTAGACAACTTAAAACCACACAAGAGCTCTGCTTTATTTACCTTGTGTGACACTGCTTGTTTTCTTTTTTTAAATCCATTTGCTTCAGAGCTGATAAGGTTCTAGTAATTATTAAAACAAGGGTTGTGTATTACTAGCATTTACATTATTAATGATCAGTTTTCAGGGTTTGGGTTTTTTTTCCAATGTGTTTATACAACTTCTGGGTGGGCCAGAATTTGCATGGCGTGTAGCATGGGGGACTTGTTGATACAGACAGCTTGGAGAATTTCATTGTGATTGGTGAAGCCTGTCCACCAGGAGTGGAGTGGGGGTGGGGTAGGGAAGAGAGGAGAACCCCAGACCTAGCTGTAGTCTGCTCTTTGCAGGTCCAACAACACTCTGGGGCAGAACCTCCTGAGTGAATAAAAGGAGTTGCGTGCCCAGCATATGGCAGACTTTTTGAGGAACAGAAAAGAGGATGGGCAAAGCAGCTGGTGTGAGCTGGCCAGCATGTAGGATCAGAATCCTGAAGAGCCCAAAGAAACCTCTTCATGAGCAGGAACAGTGAGCAACTGCATCACCCAGCTGCACCGCGGGGTACAGTGTCAGTGCACAGCTCAGTGCATGGAGCACAAACCCTGGGAGCCATACATGGGCACTTGGGTCTGCAACCCCTGGTGTGAGGCCAGGGACCCGCTGCACAGGCCAGTGCATGGAGCTGGGAGCTACACGAGGCAGCTCGGGTCTGCAACCTCCGGCGAGTAGCTAGGACCTCGGTGCACCCAGCGGTGCATGGAACCAGACCCTGGGAGCAGCTTGAAGTGGCTTGAGTCTGCAATCCCTGGCAAGCGGCCAGAGAACTTGGTGCAGGTGGCACTGTATGGAGCTAGACCCTGGGAACCATTTGAGATGGCTTGGGTCTGCAGTCACCAGCACAAGACCAGTGCTTGGTGCAAGCAATGCTGCATGGAGGGTCCAGGAGTGGATTGAGCCTCAGCACCACATGAGACCGCTTGGGCCTCCAACCCCCAGCAGAAGGCAGAGCCCTCAGTGCATGCAATGGTGCACGGGGCCACCTGTGGGTGGTAGCCCAAAGAGAGCCAGTGACCTGGGAGGCCCTGCCCGCAAGGAGCAACTTGGCCGAGGAGATGGGACCAAATATCCAGGCCCTGGAGTCGTGAGTTCTTGGGGAAGGGATTCCCACAGTGGAGGGGAGCTACCTTGGCTGTGAGGCAATTAATCTTCAGGGAAGCTTGAGCTAACTGGTTGTTGAGGAGCCTTATATTTTGTGGGAGAATGCCCCCTGGTATGTGACCTGCGCCTTATATTTTGTGGACATTTTAACTTTAGTAGTTTAATAGAGTGTTAAGTATAGACTTCATAAGGAACGCTGCTGGGACCCCTTCCATAATGGTTAGATATACTTAACTGTATATTTGTGTTTTGACTGTTGTTTAATTATCTTTATACGTGCTCACCTGTACTTAACTATTGGTTGTCTATTTTAAACCTACTGTCTGTCAACACAATGCTTGGGGCTACCTGGAGGGGTGTAATCTTTCAGCCTTTATTTGTAGGACATAGTATTATATGAAAATTGTATATTTGTGTGCATGTGTAAACACGTATGTATATGTTTTATAGTTGCTAGGGTCAGAAGGGACCTCAATTGATCATTCAGGCCAACCCCCTGCCATGGAAGGAAAGAGTGCTGGGATCATATGACCCCAGCCAGGTGTTTGTCCAGTCTTCTCTTGAAGACCCCCAAGGTAGGGGAGAGCACCACCTCCATTGGAAGCCCATTCCAGATTCTGGCCACCGTTACTGTAAAGAAGTTCTCCCTGATGTCCAACCTAAATCTGTTTTCTGTCAGTTTTTGTGGCTGTTGTTCCTAGTTATTGCAAGGGGTGCCTTAGTAAATGGAGCACCTACAATTTCTTACTGCTCTCCCTCCACACCCGATTTTAAATTTGTAAACTGCCACAAGTTCCCTTCTCAACCTTCTCTTGTAGAGACTGAAGAGATGATCCAGATCCCTCTGTCCCTCCTCGTAGGGCCTTACCTGCAGGCCCCTAGCCATATGAGTGGCCCTCCAATGGACCCTCTCAAAGTTATCTGCATCCTTTTTGAAGTGTGGTGCCCAGAATTGGACGCAGTACTTCACATGCGGCCTGACCAGTGCTGCATAGAGGGGAAGTATTGCATCCTTGGACCTGTTTGCGATGCACCTGCTAATGCACGATAGAGTGTAGTTAGCTTTACTGAGTACTTCATCGCATTGATGGTTCATATTCGCCTTGGAGTGAACTATGACTCCGAGATCCCTTTCTGCCACTGTGCTGCTGAGAAGGTCATCCCTCAGCCTATAGGTGTGTTGGTGATTCCTTCTCCCTAGATACAGCACTTTGTACTTGTCTTTGTTGAACTGAATCCTCTCCTTTTCTGCCCACTTTTCCAACCTGTCCAGGTCCACCTGGTTTCTATTCCTTCCCATTAGTATGTTAACTTTACCTCATACTTTCGTGTCACCTGCGAGTTTGAACAGAGTGCTCTCCATGCCCTCATCCAAGTTACCAATGAAGACATTGAATAGCACAGATCCAAGGACTGAGCCTTGGGGGTCCCCACTGCCCACAACTTCCAGGTCGATACTGACCCATCCACTACCACTCTCTGGATGTGACCCCCTAAGCCAATTTACCACTCACCTGACCATGTAATCACCTATGTCACAGCTGCTCAGTTTGTTTATGAAAATAGGATGAGACTAGGATGTTTATTAATCTATACAAAAAAAATAAGAGAATAGCTATTAATAAATCTGTATATAGTTAAGTATCTCTTGTCCTGGCCTGACTCTATAGGGAGTACAGGGATCTGGTCGGCATATTGCAGATCCCTCTCACAGCACTCCTGCCTGCCACCCATCCCTTCTAGAGAGGGGAGCACAGTACTTCGGTGCACCCAGGTTGCAGTAGCACAGTTTTTCAAGCCAGGAGTCTATTTACTTTTAACAGAAAGTGTTTGGCATTGGTTTGGTTTAACTGAGATTGCTTTGAGACTCAGTTAAATGTGATACCAAATGCTTTTTCTCTTTGAGAAAAAATGATTAGCTCACTGGTATAAAGACGTACTGGCCACATCTACATGAGATGCTGACTGCAATTGTTACTAGTATACAGAAGTACTAAAATGACTGCAGTAACCAGAGTTATGGTGCAGTAGCATCACCAAACAGTTTTTTTTAGGTGATGCTTACTGCACAGCCACTCGTTACTACTGCTCAGCAGTGTCACATGCTTTGTGCCATGTAACACTACTGTGCAGTAGTAACAAACTACTGTGCAGTCAGAATCTTGCATAGACATGGCCACTGAAAGCTTCAGAGAAAGCTGTTGTTTTGTGGTTGTGTTTCCTGTTATGTTCTGCTAGCAACCCTAGGGGTCCCAGTATAGAATGATTTGCTAGGGTCTTTACTACTGTAGTAGTGCCTGACCTTCCTCAAAGCAGGTTTAGTTACTGATGATGATGATGATAATGCTGGTGGCTTGCCCATACAGGCATATTTCTCAGTAGAGTTACTCTAGTGCTATCACAATGGCAGAAGAAGTCCATAAGTGCATAGGAAGCTCAGTGTAGAAAAGGTTATGTGTACATATAGGATGATTTTGAAAAGTGAGAAGAAAATGACTGGCTTGTTGCACCCTTTGGTGTTAGACAGTGTAAATTGCACCTCTGTGACCCACCAACAGGCTAACCAGGTCTGTGAACCCCTTGAGTAATGTGTTCAAGAAATGAGAAAAGGACCAACAGAGAACCCTATTGAGAGAATGTGGAGAACTTATGCATATGCTCTATGCCTTTATTGTAGATCCTGACTCTCGTTTCATCTGCCCCCATGCCCTAAAATGCTGGAAATTGTCCCCAGGAACAACACATGTTTTCATACCCAAATGGTCCAAACAGTTGTAAGATTTTTGAGGGCTATATATATTGAATGTTTGGAGGCCATAAACACTAGCAAAACAAATATATTGAAGAGAAATCTTGAGATTTTGTGTTTGTGAATGTGAAAGGAAAATTCCTTGTTGTAATTAAGTTTCAAAAAATAGTATAACTAGACATTTCAGGTTGTTAATATTCTGTTAAATGAGAATAAAATGTGTCTCCAGTATAAAGTACAGCTGCTCCTTCATCTGTTGAACTTTTGGAAATAATGGATTCCAGTTTGCACTGGTGGATACCTTTAGCCAATTAAAATGTTTATTTAATAACATGTCAAATAACTTGACTTTATTAACATAAAGATTTTCATATGCTATTATGTACATCACAATATGAATCCAAACAATATAGTCTTTCAGCATGCATTGTCATTAATGGGAGGTGTTTGGTAAAATGAAAATGAATACTATTCCTTAATCATATTACAGACTTGTAGAGATGAGTAAAAATAGCATGGTGACTTTTGCTAAATTGAGCTTTCCCACCCTACAAAAAATGAAGTTATTTTATTCATGATGTCAAGCAATGTGATATGCACCCATTAAAAAGCTTTCTTTTTCATATCAACTGAACCCAACTGGTAAAGTTGCTAGGTATGAAAGTGTGTAATTTTAGTGAAGAATGTGTAAAAGAGGGAGCCAGGAGACTTGGACTTCTGTTACTAGATCCTAGTACCAGTGTGACTTTGGACAAATCACTTTACCTTTCTAAAATGGAGCTTTATATGGTCGCACTTCTTATCCAGCTTCCTTCAGTCTGTCCTTTAAAAGTGTCATGTAAAAGTTAAATATTTATGGCTCCGTAATAACAAATACAGCTCTTTTTCGTTTGGCAGATGGTTTGTCTAGGTGTTCAGGCTAGGGACAGAAGTTACACTCAAACTGGTTTAAGTGATTGGAAACAGGTTCAAATCTGTAACACGACAGAGGTTCAGTGCACTTAAACTGCTTGCAAAATGGCTGAAACTGGTTTAAGATTAACCTGATTTAGGTCAAACCAGTTCATGGAATTTCTGTCCCAGACCCTGTCAAACAAACTCACAGTTCAGCCCCTCCCCACCCCTTTCTTTTGCCTCATTGTGCTGGCCAAGGCCAGGGCCTTGCCATGCCCCCTACTCTCTAGTCCAGTGGGGAGTGAAGAAAAAGCCTGGAAGGGGTTCCTTCCTCTCCTCCCCCAACAGACAGACTCAGCCTGCACCTCTAGGTAGACCCAGACCCCACCCCCGTCACCCAAGCAAGGATTGGGGAGTGTGGCTAGGGGAATTGTTCCCAGCTCCAGGCAGGAATGGGAAGTAAAACCTCTGCTTTGGGCTTTCCCATTCCCCCAAACTGCCCCTTTCCCCCATGCACAGGACAGCTCCCAGCTGGAAGTCCTGTAGGTGGGGGGGGTGTTTTCCCTCCACCCTAAAGTCTAATATTAAAGTCTGGTAACAAGGAGGGGGGAATCCCTTCCCTGTGCCAGGGCAGGAGGGGACCCTGCCAGGGGTGGGGAATACCCTCTGAGGCTGGGGCACCCCGCCAGCCTTGGGTTAGAGGGCCTGTTTGCCCCTGGGGTGAGGGGAGTGCAAGGCTTTGATGGGGCATGTATTGGCAGCCAATCAAGGATAAGCCCTGCTTGGTTGCATTCCAGTGCCTTTGGCAATGGCTGGCAGGCTGGGAACCCCCCTCCCCCACACCTCCCAACTACTGGTATGAGTCACTGCAGGGGTCTGACTGCCTTTCCAGTTTCAAAAGTGAATGTTTGTTCACTTGCTTCTTGGTTCAATCTACACAGTTTACACTAACCTGCAAAGATTAAATCTATTCAGCCTGGGGCTTTTTTCATGCCTGTATTTATCCCCATTGTCCACCCCTTTTTCAGCCATTGTTGTACTACCTACCTTTGTGGGTGGAAACTTTTCCTCAGCTGATATGGAGTTGTCATCCTCTCCTCAGTCAAATGTAGGATACCTACAGAAAAGGTAACTGCTCAATAACAGCTGGTTAGAGGGCGAAACAGGACTGTCTTTTTATAAGTACCACTACTCTTGTCCCCAAATAATGACTGTTCAACACACACTAGTTAACACCTTGACCACTTTGCTTATATGCTCTATTTTTCCTCTGTTTCATTATCTTAGGCCTAAATCCACACAAGTACTTCAGCACTGTAATACCTTTAGGTGTCTAATGGAATTTGTAACTCCAAACCTAGGCACTTAGTCTCCCTGTAAAAAGCCTGAAGAAAGTTTGATGCCTAGGAATGAAATCCATCACAGCTGAAAATTGAAAAAGGAGTTGTATAGGCCAGCCAAGAAGAAATGTCATGAAATAGAGCTTAGCCAAGGCCTTAAGGCATGCACTTATTCCTTCCCAAGTGCAACACTTTCTTGTACTTGTTGAATCTCATCTGATTGACTGTAAACCATGTTTACAGTCTATCCAGGCCATTCTGAATCCTAGCCCTAAAGCAGAAAATACTAAAACACCAGTGTACCCATGTTATGACTTGTGTGAGATGGATACTGTGCATTGGCACAGCTGATAAAAGAAATTTTCCTTGGGGAAAGGGACCCATTTTCATCAATGTAAAATCAAAATGCCCTGTCTACAGTTCTTCTAATAGGTTGCCCTCCTTTTTTATTCCTGATTTGAATTTGTTTTTAGTCAAAGCCAGGACATACTTGTGTAAAATATTGCTAGTTCTGATAGTGTACTTGCATATGTGAAGGTTCCACTCTTCAGTACCCATAACACTTTCTCCATAATAGTTGCACAAAATAATTTTGACAAAAACACTTCAATATTGTCTGGACCAGTTTACAACATGAATTATGTACATATTCCCAGAACAGGGTAAATCATCTTTAAACCAAACTATTGGTTACAGTCATATACCACAAATGATTGCATCAAGCAATTTAAGGTGAAAAATTATGAAGAATATGTTAGCATCACAATCAATTTTATGTATCCAAATATCATTTTAATACTTTTATTAAATTATATTATAAACCAGATTTAGCTTTGAGCTGCTAATTCTTGTGAAAGTCATAATTGTCTTGTTCTCAGCAGGATTGCCATCCAAGTTAACAAACTTGACTTGCAGCATGCACATTGTAGTAAATTGGTCCAAGAAGTAACTCCGTTAGACACTGGTTGTTTAGGATTCTTCCTCTCTGCTGCCTGAGCCTTCCTGTCCCCTTTACCTGAAAATCCCTCTGGCTAAAAATCACATGCCAGGATTGTATTAAAGTAGAAGGAGAGTGCTTGGCTCTTAGCTTTAACCTTCCTTTTGTGTTCCTTTTTTTCTGCAAAATAAAAGGAATCTCAGACACTCCTGACCATATCCAATGTCTACTGGAGCCAGTTCCTTTGCTAGTCTTCATCTAATTTAAAGAGGGTAACACTCCCAGTCTGCTTAATCACCTCTCAGGTGCAGTTATATTGTATGGATGTTTTAATTCTAGACATAGAAAGCTTCATATCAGCAATTTTTATATTGTTTTTTATTAGCAAATTTGCCGTGGCATAGTGCTGCTATATGCATATAATTTTTCTGCATGTTCCATGTGTCATATTATGAACAGGTCAGCATATATTGTGGGGTTGTTTTTTGTTTTGCTTTGTTTTAAGTGTTCACTTTTTTTTTTTTAACTGTTGCACGTAAAATAATTCCTGAGGAAGATGTGTATGTAATAAGAGCGAATATATTACAATGATTTATATAGTTGTAATTTTATAGGGTTTTTTTTTACATCTTGACCTCTTCTTTGGGATAGAAAATATTTGCTCAGTGGATTAGAGCATTGGTCAACAATGCTTGCAGGTAGTGGGCTAGAATGGCCCAGCTCGAGTGTGAGGAAGGCCGGACCTAGGACCCAGCTGCCATTGTTGCCACTGGTTTTCCCAGCTGCACCATAGAATGGGAAAGTTCTGTGCAGTGTGGGGCCATTGCCACCAATGCTAGCAAAATTCCAGCAATACAGGCCAGTATTGGGCTGTTGGCCATAGGTTGCAAAACCACTGGATTAGTACTCCTAAAGCTGCTGTCTTTTTTTATATTCTATGGGGAAATATAATTTCCTAATTCCTAAATTACAATTTGTTTTGTTTTCTTTACATTGTATGGAGTAGGGTGATGAGCCACCCTTTGCTACATTGTTTAAATTTTATATATATGAAGATTGTTTAAATAAGCCTGTGGATTCTTGTGTTTTGCAAGTAACGTGGGAACACAAAGTGAATGGCCTTGATTGAATGTAGAGAAAGCTACTTTTAAAAAGTGCATTCAGATCATGACACTGATGTTCACTGCTAAGTAAAACTGGAAAGTATTATTTTTATACTTTTGGTATAAATAAAGCAATGCTGCTATTTTTTTAGCACAGATACTGCATATATCTTAGCTCTTAATATAACAAATATCATAGGGTGACAAACTTTGCAAAATTCAGAAATGGGACACACATCATTTAAAAAAATTGGGGGTTATTATATATTACATTACATTCTATATTTAATAGCATCTTACTAATGTGTTTTGTTCTCCACTGGACTTTAATCCATCAGATTTGTTATTCAACAAGTTTGTGTGTTTTGCAGTAAAAAAAATGTACATTTTTTCTGGCAAATGTAAAAATAAATAAATCAAACAAGCAGTGTTCATTTTGATTTTAAATATGTACATTCTATCAGATCTTGCAGATTCTATGAGTTTGCATTGCCAAAGCAGATTAGTTTCACTTGGCATTTCATGATACTGGGACAAACCAGTGAACAGGGGCAGCAAACAGAGCAAGCAGTCTGAAGGCCGTTTTGTCAATTCACATGTCAGTTCTCCCCACCCCCTTGCTTTGAGGGGAGAGCCTTTTAACTTGGTGTGAGGAAGCTGGGAGAGAACCCTTTGGGGCCAAGAAACAGCAGAGTTCTCCAGGGAAGGTGTGCTTGGAAGAAGGACAGTAAGAGAAGAAGCAGATTAAGAGACCCAGGGAAATGGCTGGAAAACATTGCAGTGCCAGAACCACCATCACTGCCTCTGCTTGCACCTGTGAAGTTTCTGTCCAGACAGAACTGCTCATCATTTGAGGCTTCCACCCAGGTCCAGGTTTGGTGTTTTGAGGACTGCGGCTTGTATGCTCCTTCCAGTGACAGCCAGGTGGGGGAGTGCCTCCCATGTGAGCGGTGCCTCCTGATGGTGTGTCTCAGGGAACGGGCAAGTGAGCTACAGGAGGAGTTGTTGAGGGTCCAAACCATCCTCCATCATGAGGTATTCATCTATTCAATGCTGGAGGAGGCCTCTGAGACTATGGAGAAAGAACTGCAAGAGGCAGTGCTAGAGAAGGGAGAGGAGATGAGCTCCCAGAAAGGTGGAATGGCAGCAAGCAGAAATCTTCATCTCCACCTGCTGCAATTCATCTGGAGAACAGATATGGAGCCCTAGCAACAGAGGGCAAAGTGCATGTTCCAAGGAGGGCAGGACAGGCCTTTGCAAGGTGGGAAGGATGGAGATGACCAAGAAGAATCGAGGGATGGTGGTGGGCAGAGACTTCCTTGTATGGGGGATGGAGGGAGCCATCTTCTAACTTGACCTGTTATCTTAGGAAGTCTGCTGCTTTCTTGGAGCCTGGATCCAAGACGTCATGGAGAAATTATTGAGACTGATCCAGCCCTCTGACTTCTACCCCATACTGTTTATCCATGTGGGCACTAATGATACTACCAGGGGAGACCATGAACAGATTAAAAGTGACTACAGGACTCTGGGTGCGAGGGTAAAGGGGACAAGTGCACAGGTGGTGTTCTTTTCAATCCTTCTAGTCAAGGGAAAGGGCCCGGACAGGAGCAGGTGCATCCTGCAAATCCAGTGCCTGGTTGTGCAGGTGGTATTGCTAGCAGGGGTTTGACTTTTTGAGCATGAGATGATGTTCCAAGAAGGATTGCTGGAAAGAGATGGGATCCACCTGATGAGGAGAGAGAAGAACATCTTTGAAGATAAGCTTGCTAACCTAGTGAGGAGGGCTTTCAACTAGGTTTGCCAGGGGATGGAGACCAAAACCCTGAGGTAAGTGGGGAAGTGACATGGAGGAAGAGCAAGCAGGAAGGGGCAGCAGGGGAGGTGCTCTCATTCTTCCTGAGAAATGAGGGCGATCAACTAATTATCTCAGGTGCCTGTACACAAATGCACAGAGCCTCAGAAATGAGCAGGAAGAATCTGATATCCTTGCACAATCACAGAACTATGATGTGATTGGAATAACAGAGACTTGGTGGAATAGCTCGCATGACTGAAGCACTGTCATGGATGGGTACAAACAGTTCAGGAAAGACAGACGGAGAAAGAGGAGGAAAAGTTGTATTTTGGGTAGAAGAGCCATATGATTTGCTCAGAGCTCCAGTATGAAACAGTAGATAGTCCTGCCAAATATCCTGGTTAGGGTCAGAGGAGAGAGAAACTAGATGTCATGATGGGGTTCTGCTATAGGCCACCAGACCAGGTAGAAATGGTGGATGAGGGTTTCTTCAAACAGCAGAATTTTCTTGATCACAGGCCCTGGTTGTCATGAGGGACTTCAGTCACCCTGACATCTGCTGGGAGGACAATATAGCAGTGCACAGGCAATCCATGAAGTTTCTGGAGAGTGTTGGGGGCAACTTCCTGGTGCAAGTGCTGGAGTAGCCAACTAGGGGCCATGCTCTTCTTGACCTGCTGTTCACAAACAGAGAAGAATTGGTGGGGAATATACTAGTACAGGGGATTTCAACCTTTTTCAACAAGTGTACCCTTTTTGTCTCAAGTTCCAGCTCATGTACCCCTTTATATTTTTTTTTTATTTTTTTTTTAAGGAGTGGCACAGATCAAGGCTCCTGTGGTGAAGGAGGGAGAGGAGCTGGGGCAGATGCTGCACAGCTGGGGTGGGGTGCAGGGCAGTGCCATAAGTGGCTGGTCTAGGCAGCTTGGGGGTGGGGAGGTTCTGCTGCTGCATGCACCCCGGGAGGACATGGGGATCATGTGCTCTCAGATCTGCGCTTGGAACAGGCTGGGCTGCTGCTGCAGGTTGGTGCTGGAGCAAAGCAGGGCTGTTCTGAGGTGGTGGATTGGGCTGCACTGCAGTCAGGGCAGGTGGGGGCGATGCTGGAAAAGGGTGTGGGGGGCTATGATGATTTCTGTAGTGGCTGCAGCCCCTCCCATAGGCCCCCATGGTGAGGGATGGAGTGGAGCTGGGACAGATGCTGCACAGCCAGGGTGGGGCATGGGGCTGAGCCATGTGAGGGGGGGCAGCTCATGCCATTACGTTCATCCCTGGGGGGGCATGGGGGCCATGTGGCCCCAGATCTGTGCATGGGGCAGGGCAGGCTGCCACTGCAGGCTGGGGATGGAGCAGCATTGGGCTCTTTCTGGTGGGGGGGCTGAGCCAGGCTTGCTTGGGGTTGGTAGTGGTGGTGCTGGGAGCCAGGCAATGGGAAGGGCTGCAACCATCCCAAAATTTTCTGTAGCCTCCCCAGCTCCTGCCAGGAGCCCAATGCCCCCACTGGGAAGAGCCTGGCACTGCCCCAGCCTCTGCCCCAGCCTGTAGCAGCAGCTTGCCTGCCCTACAATGGCACTGGGAAGGGCGGGGATGAATGGGGAAGGCTCACAGGTGATGGCTGCCTCCCTTGGCTCTGCACCATGCCCTGTGCTGCTTTCCCATGGATGGTCACATGTGCAGTTCCACAAGCTGCTGATGGGCCTCGCACCTGGCTACTTGTGTGCTGGCGGAGGCAGGCACAGAACTCACTCCCCCCTTTCCCCCACCATTCAGACTCTGTCAGCTCTGTGGGAAGGGGTGGCCATTGCACCTCCTCACCAGCCAATCAGAAAAGTGAGCTGGAATAGAGGTGGGGGAGGCACCACAATGTGCCACGTGGGGCTGGTGATGCCCAGTGCACCCCGCCCCCAGGTAAAAGGCTTAGGGTGGGAACATGCCTGGGGAGACTCCACCGCCATGCCCACCCACACACACCCCCCACAGCCTTTCTAAGTATCCCTAGGTACGCATACCAGCGGCTGACAACCCCTGTACTAGTAGATGGCAACTTGGGCAACAGCAACCATGAGACGATTGAGTTCAGGATGGTGAGGAAAGGAAGGATGGAGACCAGCAGAGCAAGCAGACTTCAACTTACTTAGGGAACTCATGGGCAGGATCCCCTTGGAAGCCAGTCTAAGAGGGGGAAAACTCCAGAAGAACTGGCTATACTTTAAAGAAACGTTACTGAGAGTGCAGGAACAAGACACCCTGATGAATAGGAAGTGGTTCTTCCCCTCTGTTCAGCACTGGTGAGGCCATATCTGGAGTACTGTGCTAGATACTAGGAAGAATTTTCTCACTAGGGCAGCAAAGCACCGGGGGTGGACTAGGTTAGACTAGACGACCTCCCGAGGTCCCTTCCAACTGTAATTTTCTAAGATTCTATAATTAAATTGCCTTAGATTAGCTCTACCATGTGTCAGTCATTCTGGTGCTGTGTAAATCTTGTGAATGATGCTGTAGGGGTGGGGCTGTGCACTGCAATGTAGTTGTAGTTGTAGTTGTTATGGCTTGACTGTTAGGTGGTAAATTTGAACTGTGTTTGCAGGGAATCTGGGACAAATGCTGTCCTGGAATCATTCAGCCCAGGACCAGCACTTAATATTTACATTTAGGGACTGTCCTGCCCAATTAAGGGAAGAGCTGTCACCCTAAAATACCATTAAATGCTGATGCTTCAAATGCCAGAACCAGTAGTACAAATGGAGCCCCTTGTGCTGTTTGCTTGGCTGAAAATATTGTCAGAATCTACAGCTAAGGTACCTTCTATGTTGAGGCCTGACATGACTTTGCCAGTTAGCCCTTAGCACTTAGTACTTCCCAATTTAGAACTAGAAAAAAACTATTAAATAAGTGTGTAGTCTCATCTTCCTGTGTATGCGGGGCATTTCCCTGCAGTCATGTGTTCCCTAATAAGGGCATAACCATATTTGTAGTGCTTTATCTCATTGAGTTAAATCCAATACATATCTTATCTCCTTGTTTGTATCACTTAAACTCATCAAGGAAATAAGGCTGTAGTTATATAATTGGAAACCTCCTTGAAGTGAAAACCTTTCCTGTGGTAGCCAGGTAAAGGCTGAGCTACACAATTCTGCTAGCATTGTTGCTCCCTACAATAAACTCATACATAATTAAAGCATAATTGGTGTGAAGGTTTGCAAGGTCAGTCACAAGTTAAGTTTTGGGGGGTTTTTGTGCTTATCTCTTGCCAAAATTATATAGATAACATATCTCATAATCAAAGAAAATAATTTTTTTCAGCTGATAGTGAAAAATCTAAGATATTTTAAATATTTATGTATGTCATATGTAAAAATGAGGTGAGGAAAAGAGTTTTTCAAAATTGATGAATCATCTTTCAGAGAAGAACTGCAGAAATTTATTTACTTTGACACATGCTGTTATTTCTGCATAGGCTTTTATACTTGGGGGAAAATGTTAAACAAACCTGAGTCAGGACATTCAATTAAAGTGTCAGTATTAACTATTATCTGTGGAAGAGTTACTGAATGAAACTCCTATCTTAATGTTGTCCTTTAAAAGAATAAACAAACCCCAAACTATAGTATAAGCTATAGTAGTTTGTGTAATTAGCAGTGTTTTGTATTTACAGTGTTTTTTGAGAAGGTAGTGTTTTTTAAATGTATGTTTTATTGCAATGTGCAATCTCTGGTTTCAAATTAACAAGTTGAGCATGTGTTCAAGTTCACAAAGTCAAATGTCTGTTTTGACTAAGCAATCGTTGGAATAAATTCAAGGGTATTTAGTTCACTGCACTTCTAACAATGTTGTATATGTGTTAGTTGAAAATGGCATAATTCTAATTGCTTGAGATTTGTGAGTGCTCTAACTTGCACTAATCCACAAAATCCTGGTCCTCTCTGGCCACTAGATTCTACTTGGGGGACTGTAATAAAGGTTGGCGATTCCCTGAGGGTGAGGGGAGTGAGATGACAGCCCACACCATAGCTACATGTCTCTGTCTTCTTGTTAGTAGTGGGCCTTATCCTTCTCTCTAGGAAAAATATGAAAAAGAAAGAGCGAGAAATCCCCAAACTGCTAGACCACAGACAGCATCTGGAAGAGACTGTGCATTGTAGCTAGGAGGAGACAGGCTGAAAGCCCAATGCAGCTGTGGAGCCCGTAAGACAAAAAGCTCTGCTAGAGAAATCTAACTGTGGGAATACAGGCATCTGTCCTTGCTGGATCAGAAGGTTTGAGCAGTTGAGGATGGTTTCAGGTTTAGCAGAAAAAAACACAGGAAATACTAGGTAAATGCCTTCATTTTTGCCATGGGAGAGGCTGCAGATGATATCCTATATGTCCTCCCCTGCACTAAGGAGGAAAAGAAAGAGTATAAAAAAATTGAAAGAGGCTTTTGAGGCCCATTTTATAGGGAAAAGAAATGCTATTTACAAAAAGGCCACATTTTAATATGAGCTACGAGAGGAAACAGCTGAATTGTTTATTACTGCAGTTCATGTTCTTACTGAGCACTGCAATCCCAGAGTTTTGAAAGAACTCCTAAGAGGGGATTGTCATCAGAGATGACAGTTTTTCAGCATAACTGCAGTTAGATGCAGAACTCATATTAGCAAAAGCCATAACAAATGTTAAGATGCAAGATACAATGAAGTAACAGCAGTATGATATACAGGCTAACATTGCACCTAAACGTCTTCAGGTAACATAGATATGGTAAAAACACAATGTCTAAGAGGGAAAGGGACCCTCATTTCTGGGATACAATATAATAATAGAGGAAAAAAATACTTAAAAACAATCAAGAAACTTTGATAGTGAAAGCAGTGAAAGGTTTGGTAGCAGTGGCAAAACACAAAAAGCAAATCTCTGTCCTCCAAAACAGCCAAATCTGAAACCAAATTGAAACATAGCCATTTTGCATGGCCCTACTAGCTGGGTCTTAAAAACCCCCAAGGATGGAGATTCCATCACTTCTCTGGGTAACCCATTCCAGTGTTTTACTACCCTCCTAGTGAGAAATTTCTTCCTAATATCTAATCTAAACTTCCCTTGCTGCAACTTGACACCATTGCTCCTTGTTCTGTCATCTGCCACCACTGAAAACAGTTCAGCTCCACCTTCTTTTGAACCTCCCTTCAGGTAGCTAAAGGTTGCTACTAAATCCCCTCTCAGTCTTCTCTTCTCTAGATTAAATAAGCTCAGTTCCCTGAGACTCTTCTCATCAGTCATGTGCCCCAGCCCCTGAACCACTTTTGTTGCCTTCCGCTGGACTATCTCCAATGTGTCCACATCCTTTCTGTAGTGGGGGGCCCAAAATTGAACACAGTACTCCTAGATGTGGCCTCACCAGTGCTGAATAGAGGGAATAATCACTTCCCTTGATCTGCTAGCAGTGCTCCTACTAATGCAGCCCAGTGTGCAGTTAGATTTCTTTGCAATGAGGCACACTACTGGCTCATATTCAACTTATTGTCCATTCTAAGCCCCAGATTCTTTTCTGCATAGCTGTTGCTTCGTTAGTTGGTTGTTGGCCTATACCAGTGCACATGGGTGTCTGGTGCCTCTTGAGTCAGGGGGGGCACAGGCCAATCCTGCTGACCAGGGTGGGGTCCCCCGTGGCCACTCTCACTCACCATGAAAGCAACTACGCTGTTTCAGGAAGTCCCGTGAACACTTCCAGAAGCAGCACAGCTGCTTTTTCTGGCAGCCCTGCTCGCCAGCCAGGACTCGCATGTCCCCCTTCCTACCAGCCAAATAGGGAGCCCAGCCTGGCAGGGGGTGCAAAAGTGCTCTCGGGGGGGAGGGGAGGGAGCACATGCACCTCCGTGTGTCCCCTACGCATTGCCCCTGGCAGCACATGGGATTCTTCCATCCTAAGAACAGGACTTTGCATCTGTTCTTATTGAACTTAACAAGATTTCTTTTGGTGCAACCCTCCAATTTGTCTATAGGGCTTTCTGCATCCTAGCCCTACCCTCCAGCATATCATCTACTACTTCCCCCAGCTTGGTGTCATCTGCAAACTTGATGAGGGTGTGCTTTTTCCCATATCTCATCAAAATAAAAGACTGTCTCTGAGCCATTACATTCTACAAAGATACCAGATAGACAGCAAGTAGTAACAGATTTATTTTTTTGAAAAAGGTGCAAACATGTTATAGTTGATTATTTTTCCTTATATATTGACTTGGCTTAACTTACACAAGCCTCATTGGCACAGGTTATCCAAAATCTCAAGTCTGTATTTGCAAGGGATGATGTTCATGAGGTCCTCATATCAGACAGTGGACCTCAGTTTACCTCCAACTTATTCCTACAATTTTCAGAGAACTTTGATTTGTACAGATTACGAAACAGCTTCTATGTAAATTCAGAGATCTGTATCTGACACACATGAATTATCAATGTGCACAGCTAGCATCAGGACTTTCTCCAGCTGAACTGCTCATGGGACAGCACCTTAGGAAGCCATTATCTATGGGACCAATGTAGCTTAGCCCTAGATTGCTCACAGGACTTTAAGAAACAAGATACTGAACTAAGACTTCAGCAGCAAAGAAACTTCACTATTTGACACAGACCAAAACCACTACCAGAGCTGCTGGTAGGACACAGAGCTGGCTCAAAAGTTCCCAAATGTTTGAAACTGTTCAAAATATGGAAAAACCCCACTAAATCCTACTTAACGGAAACTCCAGAAGAGCTTCTCCTGAGAAATGGAGTTTATCTTCAATATCTTCCTTCATAAGTAAATTTTACTTTGTAACAATGTTAACAAGGGCAGGAATCAAACTGCCCTTCTCTGTACCAAGTTGGCCCCTGAAAGAGTGAATGAATCAGTGATTGAATGTGTGACATGATTGAATGTGTAACATAGTAGCAGACAGTAATTATCACCTGGAAGCTGCAGATCAACCAAGGGAAGAACTCAACAGAAGACAATGTAACAACCAGGAAATCTCTAAACGTCACTGATAAAGGGCTAGAAGCCCTGGTCTGAGTTAATCAATGCCGGAGACCAAATTTTGGGCTGAATATCTCCAGATCAACTGCTCCCAGAGCCCTACTCAAAATTCATGAATGGACTCCCAAACCAGCACGTACATGCGGATGACCCCTGGGGCTGACAGTAGCCACTGAGTGGGGGTGGGGGGAAAGTCCCACAAGGGTCAATGACCCCTGGATTGGGCAAACCTGAAAACTGGGGAGTCACCAAAGTCTGCCAAGGACAGATAAAAGGCAGTGAA
>JAGPOW010000304.1:96694820-96726528 GCA_030014935.1 Caiman crocodilus
GACCCCTGGATTGGGCAAACCTGAAAACTGGGGAGTCACCAAAGTCTGCCAAGGACAGATAAAAGGCAGTGAAAAGTGACCCTCAGTGGTGCCCTCTTGGTCTCCAACTCAACCAGACCTGTCCAGCCAGAAGGACCAGCCAGTGACCCCCTTCTGGAAGATAACACCATGCTGAAAGAAGCCTCAACAACAGACTCCAGTGCTTGTAGGATAGGTATACCTGACTCTGTAGCCTGCTACTGTGTGTGTGTATGTGTATGCACGTGTGCGTGTGTGTGTGTGGGGGGGGACCACCCCCAACGTTTATGATTACAGTGTTTCAAGCCGCCTAATAAACTAGAATTTTAAGGATCCCAAGTTGGACATTTGTAGCCAGCACATGAAAAGGATCAACGACCAAAAAGGACAGAGGCAGAGCATGGAAATTAACCTCCTCTTCCTGGCTCAGTGAGAGAAAGGAGCTCCCAGGAGAAAAAGGCCTGGGACACTGAGCAGACCACCATAGAGACTTGACCTTTAAACAGCCATTTATAGTGTATATAAATGGTATATATTAAACAGCCATTAGGTGTATATTTTATTTGGCTAGTATAGCACTGTAAATAGTTTTAAAGGTTATAGTTTATTATTAATCATTTCTAGTTTGTTGACATCTAATCTTGCATTTTTTTATTGTAAAGAAAGGATGATGTGGAGTGATCAGAATCCTGGTCCTCCTAGGTCCTCCTCCCTACCCACTAGATAGGTTGTGCTAGGGGAACAGCAATAAAGGTTAGAGGATCCCTGGAGGTAGTATGTGCCTGTCTCCTTTCCAGCACACAGTCTTCCTTGTAGCACACAGATTGTTATGGCTAACAGGTAATCCATACCTTCTCACATTTTTAATTCACCAAGACAGTGATGCTGTGGTCAGGCTGAGGATCTGGGCCTATGTGTTCTTCACATAGACACTTGGTGCATTGCCTAGAGGCATTATTGGTTCTTAAAGTTAAGTAAGTTGTACAGCTTCATTTGACATCTCCTTACTTTCCACCACTTCACCAGAAAGCAATCACACTTTTTTTCTGTATTGGACCTCCAGCAGAACACTTGCTATTTAAAAATATCTTTCCTTTCACCTGCACCCCATTTTTCACAAATAGTTGCTTAAAAATAATGGGTTTCTCTCTGTTACCTTGTACTTCACAACCCTTTTAAATTTCTCCCATTCATTCACTTCCAATGTGCTTGTATTTGAAGAGTATTTTTAATATTAATGAAACTGCATCTATTTGTATTGCTGTACAGCAACCCAGTATTTTTGGAAGGAGAGGCCTGAAGGGTACTATACAAGCTAATATTACTTAAGTCATTCCAGCCATCATCAGAAATACATCTATACCCAGCTGCTATGGAAAATTATTTAGGGCTAGAGACTACACTTAATTAGGAAAGTATGTAAAGTTTTAAAAGGCCAGGATATGCAAATGAACACCAGAAGTGCCGGACCATGTCAGGGGGAGGAAGCAGCAATCGTGAGCTTCCATGGTGATTAGTTACAAGTGCAGTGTATGTGGGGAAACAAGAACTCTTAAAGGCTCAGAAATCTGCAAGCTCTTGAGGAAAAGCATACAGATTTTTCAGGGCTTAATCAAGCCAGGGGAAACACCCTGTATCTGGGTCCATGAAGGCAGTTTTTCTTAAGTGTTCCTGTGGATAACTGTTCTTCTGGTGTGGTTTAGTACCCACCAAGGTGTTAGGGCTTAAAGCACACTTTATGGAAATGGGAGATTCTTCCCTAGCTTATTCCTGTGGCACTATGGCTGAGGGAAGGTAAAACCTGGGGGCGTCTGAACCCCAAGCCTCCAGGCTTGGGCCTGCATGTAGGATGCCTGCCAAAAGACTTTGGAACATTTTGGAAATATCTGAAGCCCCTGTGGGGGAGGGGGGTAGAAGATGTTTGGTGGTTGTAGGTCCACTTGTGGTTCTGGTACAACTCTCAGATTTAGACTTGATTTAGCTTGGAACATGAAAAATTTCTTTAAAAAAAAAAGATGTTTCTTTGCACCATGGAGTAATAAAATGATGACAGCAATATGTTACTTGTCATTTTGAATCCCTACTTCACAAATATGATTTGATTAATCTTTGACCTCTCTGTGAGCTTAGTAATTACTATTTTAATTACTATTCACAATACATAATGGAGAAAGGATAAGGCACTTAATACTCCAAAGCCACCCAGTATCAGAGAGCAAAGCCTAAATTCTGACTCCAGAATTTTTTCAGGTGAACCATATCTTTGGATAACTAACAATTCTGACAGTTGATTATTAGGCATAAGATAGAAAAACGTGTCCCTGGAACAAGAGAGTTTAGGTAGTGTCCCTCTCTGACTTGCTTCCATGGAAGCGTAACTGGCTATTACTGAGTCCTGGGGGTGGGGGGTGGATCACTGCACACAGTGAAGAAGCAACAGCTAAAGATTTGCTGCATGTGGGGGAGATTTAAACCCCCCCTTACCTCCCCACATATATATCTGCTGCCAGCCATTTAAATGTCAATGTTAAGCAGCACAAAAAAAGATGTGGTGTTTGCTTCTCCAGCTGCTTCTCCAGTCCCATGCACCCACTGGCCATTGCTCTGCCAGAGCCACCATAGGGAAGATCAGGGCGCCCCATTCACCTACACATGGTTACATTAGACAGCTAAATCAAGGCCATAAGGCAAGTTAAAATTTGGTTTGGGTTCTTAACAGTTAAGATTATGAAGCTTTTATTTAATAAATAGAAGAATTAAAACATTGTGTGGAGTGCAACAAAGTGTGGCCTTAAGTTAGTCTCAAAGGCCATGTGTAGATGAAATGAGGGGCATGTGTGCACAACACTTTAAAGTGGGTTAAATACTTTTGTACCCCTTTAATGGAGTTGGTGTTTGCGCACATCAGCGGCGTATTGTGCAGTAATTCCAGACACTGTAGGAAACTGGGTGGGGTAATTCGCCTTAAATGACTTGGGGCACAGCAAATTAAAACTCCTCGGAGGCATTTTAGTTTGCTGTCCTACAGCCACAGAGTGAAGCACTGGACTCTGTGCAGTTCAGAGGCTCTGCAGGAAGCCCATGTAGGCAGCCTGACAGCAGCCCGGGAAGGCAGGCTCCGCCTAAGATCTCCCCCACCCCAGCCTGCCTGCCTGAGCTATGTGGGGTTCCGGTGCTTCCCTTCACAATGCGGTGCCCCCCCAGGACTGCCCAAGCCAGGTGCCTGTGGGCAGGTGCCACCTGGTGGGGGCTGTTGCTGCTGCGGAGGGAAGCACCAGCCCCACCCACAGCCCAGGGACCACTCCTCTCGTTGGGACTGCCCTTCCCTTCCCGCTGCCAAAGAGGCAGATAAATTCAGGTGTGCACATGACACGGGAGTTTAAAGGGCTGTAAATTGAAGCAGTGTCTTTAAAAACCCACCACTTCAGTTTGGGGCCCCAATTTTGTCTGTGCACGCCCAAAGAAAATTGTCCCCAAGGTGTAATAGTTCTTTTAAAAACTATTATTCTTCACCTGTTTTTAAAAGTGGACTCTTTGAAGTAACTGCCTCTGTCCCATGTACAGACCACCTTTCTGGTCTTCAGATTCTGACTTTGCATGCAAATCACATACAGTACATGCTTAATTCCACTGCCCAAATCAAAGAAAACACAGAGTATTAAGACCTGTGTCCTCTTGTCTTCCTGAAGGATACTGTTACTTGAGTAATTATAATAAACAGCATCACAATGTTTTTATTTTGTGGGTTGGGCTCTCAGTTATTGTGAACATGTGGTTTAGGGGTGGTGGTTATATTCTGAGCTTGTCATTTGCTTTACAGTAGTGAGCTGTAACTATTAGCAATGAGAGGTTTTGCTGCAAAAGTATAACCTTCTGCCCTTAGGGACCTGAAAAGGTGAGTGAGTTTTTGTATCTAGACATTTCCTTTTATTTGCTTTAACTTTTCATGTTATACAGTAATTTTTTCTTTTCAAACTGGCAAGGTTTAAATCAGTGGTCCTTCAAAATATTTTGTTTTTCTTTCTTTTTCTTTTGTACATAAGAATAATTCAGTCCATTTTTTTTTTAATTTTGAAGTGTAACATAATATAAATAGTCTTACAAACTGGGCAACTCTTACTGTCAGGTAAGGAGAGAGTGAGAGATTTACAAAGAAATACCAGCAGCCGAGTACCACTGCTTTGGGGATTTATGAAAGTGTTCCATTAAAGATCATTCATGCTAACAGCTATTCAGAATTAGAGTTGAAACTACCAGTCATGCAGGATCTAGGAGTTCCTTGTATTCTTGTGCTTAGCTCAGGCAAATAGTGGGAAGGGAGTGTCTGGGAAAAAACAAACTTGCCTGAAGCTGAAGCAACAGGTAAGTCAAGAAAAAGACGTTAGGCAAGTAATATTACATTATTGCCTTGCAACAATATACACCATTCTGGTTTTTGTTTTTTATTAATTTTTATTTATTATAGAGCTGTTGGCTGTTTTTACTGTGTCTTGACTCAGTCGAATAAATAGGTGTTGGCATAGAAGGTGTAGTATTCGTTTGAAGTTGTGTAAAACTTAATATGCACCTTTCTACCAAAAGTTCACGTATTTTGTTGCTTGCATTTTAGCTCTTTAGCAGTGAAACTTTTTTTCCTTTTACCTTTAGGGTTTGTCTGTTTTTTGTTAATGTCTAAAATCAGAATAAAGTGAAACAATTTCACATTCACAGTGTAATGTCAAAATATGTACCCTACCTCTGGTCAAATGCATGCACGCACCCAAGTGCTATATTTTATGTTTAGGAAATGCTAATATTCTGTCATCCCAGCAGTTCAAGACTAATTGTGCATAGAATATGACAGGTGTAATTTACAGGAGCTGTCAGTGGCTTCAAGAAGCTATTACATAGCCAGGGATTGCTAGGCCACATGTCTGCAAAAGGACCAGTAGCATAGAGGGCCTATATGGAAGCCATGTGCTCAGGAGGGCTCTGTTACCAGCAGTGGACTGTTTCTTCTGGGACAGGCCAGCCTTCAGGTTACCTTGCGATAACAGGGTGTTGCAACCCAGCCCTGCTGTGCTTGGGAAAAGGGGGCAAAAAGTTTTTACTGAATCTATTAACTGCACTGACAATACAATGCAGATGTAGCAATGGATAGAGAACTCTAACTGAACTTGATAAAACAGATATTTTTCTTACAATTTTTAATATAACAGTAGGTACTTTGTTTCCCATCTTGCTGCTCTTGTTTTAATCTTGTACACAATAAAAATAAGAATATTGTCTGTAAACTAACTTGAAATATGGGGTTTCCCTTTTACATGTTTCCAGTGATCACTGTACATGTTAATTGTAGAATGTTTGGGTTTCTTGAATGGGAACCAAACGAAAACATTTCACATTTCCTGTAAAATGAAATTTTGGAGAAAAAACTATTTTGGATTGAGATATTTTGTTGAGACTTAAGTTGTTATAAATGTAAAACAAGTTTGTTTTCAGGTAGGACCTTTCCATTTGCTTAGGATTGCTTTTATTACATTCTTTTTCTATTTTTCTGAATAAAATGTAGTTGAAATTTATGCTTTCTGGAGAAAGTGCAATATTTTTATAAAATGGTATTTTTCAATGAAAAAATCTTATCAGAAGTATTTTGGCCAGTTCTAAATGTGCATGTTCTACTCTAATATGGGTGTGAGGTTTTTTCTTTCACACAAAACAAACTTAGTAGAAAGATGTACATCCATCTCTTTTGGAATTCTTAATCCTCCCAAAACAGTTCACCCTGGGTGATTGGTTGTATCTTGAAAACTAATGTTTGACCAAGACGAACTTTTCTCAGGCCCCAGTTCAATAAAGAATTTACACATGTCCTCAAGTGCTAGACTTAATGGGCTGTAGTGCATCTCTGTTGCTTTCCTATCTTAACTGTAGATCAGTCCAAAAGAGTAGTTGTTAAGCAATACAAAGCTTGCACTTCCTCTGGGCTTGCTCTGCTAATCTACAGTGGTTTTTCTGCTAGCATTAAGTCAGGATAGATAAGCAACTGAGAGAATTTAAACTAGAACAAATAGGATGCAATTGAGAAAAGGGCAAATTTAAACGATATATCAAGCCCCTTGCCTGCATGACAAGATTATGGAAGACAGTTGAAACTGGGAAATAGCATAAAGTGGTGGAGGCCCTACTGTGTAAATAAATTATAGGGCGAGAACTAGAAAATGTTTTTATGGAAACTCTACAACTCTACTGAATGGCCAAAATACCCATTAAATGGACTGTTTCTCCAAATTCCATGATTTTCTGAAGCTTGGGGTACCTTTGGTTTTTAGCTTTTATTGTTTGTTTGTTTTGCTCCATTCATCCCCCTGCCCCCTGCCCCCATTCCCCTGCCTTCTCATATGAATGAGAATTCATTTTCAAAATGAAAATGAATTTTCAGGCTTTTCTTAAATTTCAAAATAAGAGGTGAATCAATCTTTAAGATCAGAGATCTTTTTCAAGAAGAACATGTAATTAATTTGTAGACAGACCTAAAAACTCCATCATCTTTCTAACCTAAAAAATGTTAGAAATCCAGCTTCCTTCCAAGTCTTTGCCTATGGGAGACCTTATGGGTAGTTTAGTTTCATGCCTATGGCAAAGTTATCAGCCTATTTACTGAATCATCATTTTCAAGCAAGTCATAAACAGAACAGTAAATTCCAAACAATGCAAATCACAGGGTCTTCCATAAATAGAAACTCTTAATGCCTTTGTTTGAAAATCATAGGAAGTTGAGAGGTAAGCTAAGCAAGAAAATTAGTACAGAAAGTGACTTAATTTTGTTACAGCATTGAAGTTTATTTCCCTAAACTGATGAAATCTAGATTTAAAAACTTCAAATATGTGTTTTGCTAATAGAAATTTGGGATGTGAGGTACCGGGTAGCAATTAACAATGTTTTCTGTGAGATATCTTGTAGGTAACAGAATTTGACAGTTGGGCTAGGGACAGACATTCAAAAAGCCCAAGCCTAAATTGATTCAATCTTTGAATCAATTTAGTCTAACCAACATAGATTGAACCAATTTGCAAGTGAATAGACATTTGCTTTTGAGTCTAGAAATGCAGGCACATGCCTGCAGTGGCTCAGACTAGAAGACGCGAGGGGGTCGGTGCTAGTGCAAGCCCTCCCTTCCCTTCTGCAGCAGCTACAAGGCTGGGGGGAAGCTGACCTGAGGGACATGTCCAGCCTCCTCTTCCCCTGGCAGGCTGCTATGTATGATTGGGGAGGGATTTAAACCTCCATCCTGGCCTGCAGGGACCCCAGCCAGGGTGTGCCTGAAGGTGGAGGGGGGAAGCAGCCCTTGCCAGGCTTGTCCCTGAGGTGGGGGGGGCATGGACAAACACCAGCCCAGGCAATGCCTCAGACAAAGAGGGGCAGGGTAGGGGATTCAACTTCCCTGTCTCTCCTCCAGGCATGGGAACAGGGACCTCAGCCAGGGTCTGTGTGGCTCTCCCCCCTGCTCACATAATGGGGGGCCAGGCCAGAGCTGACCAGCATGGCCCTGCCATCTGCCTGGGGCTGAGGCTGTGGGCCTGAGCCAGGCTGGCCCATGGATGTTACTGAGGATGGATATGGAAGGGTCAGCCGGGGGGGGGGGGCAGGGCTCTTCCCAGTGGCCTGTGGCTTAGACTTGGGCTGTGGGAACTGTGCACTTGGATTGTTCCTGGCTCCTCGCACCCAGGCCAGGTGGAGCTGTCATGGAGCTGCAGCTTCAGCTCCATGCCAGCTGGCTGGCTGTGACTCCATGACAGCCCAGCCCAGCAGCATGGAGGTGATGTTCCTGCAGCTGAAGGCAGAAACCTTGGCAGCTGGACTGGCCACGTGGGATGTGTTAATCATGCTCATGGCTGCCCAGGCCAGCTCAGAGGCATTGGAGGCCCGGAACCTGGCAGCTGCCTGCCACAGAGGTTTGTGTACCTGCAGCAGCCACTGTGCCTGTTCTCCATCACTGTGCAGCATCTGGCCAGCTGCAGCTGCACCAGAAGCTATATGCTGCCTGGGGTGGACTGGGCTGTTCTACCTCCCTCATCTCCAGCTGCCACTACTACTGCTGCTGCCACCCCTGCCCTGGCCGTGTCACTCTGGGTGGGCAGACAGGAAGCTTCACTGCCTGGGAATTTGGCTCCAGCTTCCAGCATCCTTCCATCCACTCTGCCCACCCAGCATGATGAGCAGCCCCTGTGGGTGGGTGAAGTGGGTGGAAGGTGGCCAGAAGCTGGAGCCAGAGCTGGAGCTCCATGCACTGGGCAGAAGCTGCTAGGCTGAAGCTCCTCCCTCACCTCCTTCCCTACTGCCTGGAATGGCACAGCAAGGGCAGGAGTGGGAGGAGGAGCTGCTGAAGGTAAGGAGAGCACAGCAGCACTCAGCCAGCTTCAACCACACTGGGAACAGTCCCATCAAAGCTGTGTGCTGGCTGGGCTGTTCGTCTCCCCTCACCTCCAGCTGCAGCTCCTGCCCCTGCCATGCTGCGCTGCTTTAGGAGAGTGAAGGCTAGGGAGGCAGAATAGCTCAGCTGATCGCAGCCAGCATACAGCTTCTGGTGAAGCTGCAGCTGGCTGGGTGCTGCACAGTGAACAGGAAGCTCAGCAGCAGTGGTGGCTTCAGACACCCAAGCCCCCACAGTGAGCAGCTAATGGGCTCCAGGCCCTCTGGTGCTGCTGAACCAGCCCAGGCAGCTGTGGAGACAATTTAACATGTCCTGTGCAACCAGACCAGCTGCCAAGATGCCTACTCACAGGTGAAGTGGCTTCACCTTCACACTGTTGCCTGGCCAGCTGCTGCCTGTGCTACTGGCCAGGGCTGTTGCAGAGCTGCAGCCAGCTAGGAAGGGCCCACAGGCCAACCTTGCTGGGCTTTTCTTAGCTGGATGCATCTTCATGACAGCCTCACCTGGTCTGGGCACAAGAAGTCAGGAGAAATCCAGTTGCACAGTTCATGTGACCCCAGACCAAGCCACAGCTGGCTGGGAAGGGCCCAGCCCCCATGGCCTAGCCTGGGCCAACAGCTCTGCATCCACCCTCAGCAGTACCCATGGGCCAGCTCAGCTCAGCCCGTAGCTACACTCCCAGCAGGTGGATGTCTGGGCCATGCCCCTGCCCCTGCCACTGTAGTAGTGAGGTGAGGGGGTTACCCTGATGGGTTGCTCCCCATGGCCAGGCAGACTCCAGCTGTAGTCCCTGTGGGGAGAGGGGAAGGTGTGGGGGATAAACCCCCTCCCTGCTATCTTGGCCTTAGGGGGCCATGCCAGGCTCTTGTCTGGCCATGCCTCCAGTCCTGCTCTAGCTAGAAAGCAGACAGGTGAGGCCAGCCCTACTCTTTGGAACAGATGGCACAGCCCAGCCCAGGGCTGAAGAGCATGGTGGAATGCTGTGGGACTCTGGTTCAACTTAAACCAGGAAGGGGTCTGGAACAGAATTTTTATACACCTGTTTGATCCAAATCAGGTAAGTCTGATACTACATTCAACCAGGTTTCTCTTGAAGCCCCTTCAGCCAATTTGAAACTGTTTTATGTGCACTGAGTTTATGTTCTGTTACACATTTAAACCAGTTTCTGATCACTTAAACCAGTTTATGTGTAACTTCAAAGGATCTGATTTAATCAAATTGCATCATAAACTGTTAGGGCTAAACGTGGTGCCATGTAGTCAAAAGTTAAGCACTTCTGTTACTTATTAGAATGGAATGCTGAAATTTTCACTTTTTTCTGTGGTACTGGCTCTGGAAATCAGGAATAGGTTAGGAAAGCTACTGTCCTCTGTATACAATATACAGAGTCAGCCTCTGGATCCATTATTCAAAGTGAGTGCATCTCTGCATAATGTGAATGCATTTGAAATACCTAAACACATTAATTAACAGATTACTGTTTTCACTGTTTCTTGAGGCACTATATGATTGCCACATATACTGTAGAGAATAATTGTTGACAGGTTACGGCAGGTAAATCGCTTTACAAAGCAATTCTTTTAACATGGAATTCTTATTATAATGTATAAGTCCTACAGAAGATGGATGCTGCCCTTGCATGAAAAATAGTTTTTTTTGGTTTTAAACATTTGTTTTTGGTTACATAAATCTGTCTTTTGGGAGATGTGTAAAACTGGGATCTTGACTTCTGATTATGCCTGCCAAGACTATTGTTCCCATCTCTATTTTGTCCCTGATTTCAAAGAGGTTAGAGATTATGAACAGCTAGTTATAAGAGACTTTTCTTCCTAGAACTTATTTGATAACGCCTTTATTGCAAAGTCACTGATGCTAGAAAAAGACAAAGAGTAAATGTTATTGGTAATCACATTTGATAGTGTTTCACTTCTGCTTTTTTCCCTCCAATCAAGTTGCCCATAACTACAAATTGTAAAGGGCAAAGCTAGAATTAGGGCACAGTAACTTTTGACTCACATCTTCTAGGGTGTTTGTACATATTATGGGTTTCTTAGATATACCTCACAAAAATTGCTGTTTTGCTAGTTTAGTTGTGTGTGAAAATACATGTTGACATCTTCTTATCATGGTAATTTCAGTTTATCATGGTAAATTAAACCACGTCCGACATGTTATACTCTTAACGTGGCCAATTGTTCCACCTGGGTTGGGTTTTTTTCATTAAAGTTTTACAACGTGTATTCTTGGACACAGCTAAAAACACCATTTTCCCTGTTCTGCCATGATTTGTCCACTAAGTGGCACTTAGATTCACTGAGAAATCCATGCGATTTCTCTTGCAAAGCATCCACTAGATAGGTGGAAAGGTTCAAAATTATTACCCATCAGGCAGTTCAAGAATCTCTAGCCCAATCAATCACAACGCTGGTGAGGGGAACTGAGCCCCATTGGTCAGTTCCCCAGTCCAATCCTAGTGCTAGGGAGGGGAACTGAGTCAGGCTGCTTTGAAACTTTTTGAAACTTTCAAAAAGTTTGACTGCTCTTGTTTTATTTTTAAGCCCTTTTGAAACCCTTTCTTTCTTTGAAAAATAATTTTTATTTCACTGTCTTGAGCTTGAAATGAATTGAAACAGTGTCAAAATAAAACAGCTGGTGAAATGTCAAACAGCCCTAGTATATGGTGAGGGCTGTGCTAAACTGTCGTGTGTGGGTGTTGCACCCAACTCTGGGGTGCATGTCACCCCTCCCCATACACTGTTATATGCAGCTGCTACACCCCAGAGCTGGGCTTATCTCCTCCCTTCCCAGGCACTGTTATATGTGGCTGTTTTGTCCCAAAGCTAGGGCCACCCCACGCCATGCCTCTGTGGCATGGGAAACTCTCCTGGACACCTCTGACCATGTGGCCATTGTTCCCATCCCTGACCATGTGGCCATTGTTCCCATCCCTATTTTGTCCAGCCCAGAAAGGATTTCCAGCTGTAATCCCAACCCAAAAACCAGTCCAGTTCCAGAAAGCCAAAAAAAACAGATCCAGAAGACAAGACCCTCCCCCTACACTACTTCTAGGCATGTGGTAATTTATGTAAGGTGTCCTGCCCTGCCTTTCTCAAGGACTAATGGCCAGTGATCAGTGACCATTCATTAAAATCCTTTGAGGTGAGAAATGCTCTGGGAGATAGGCACAAAAGGTCCCTACTTTGTGAGAAGGCCCTAAGGTGGCTGTCTCAAGGTGGCTGTCACCCTCAGTAACACCCACACTCATGATGCCAATTAAGGGGTCCATCCCTGGTTCCCCCACATGCTCCCACAGTTACTGTGGTCAGGAGTGTCCAAGAGAGTCCCCCAGTGCCACAGAGGCATGGTGTGAGCTGGCTCTAGCTCTGGGGTATAATGATCACATATAACAGTGCATGGGAAGGACTGAGATACACCCCAGAGCTGGTTTCAAGAGCCAGATATATAATAGTTTAGCACGGCCCTCATCATATACTGTTATATGTGGCCATTACACTCCAAAGCTGGGCACATCTGGGTCAATCCTCGGTTGACACATTTGTGTCTGGAGAGCTGAGGAGACAGTACCATGGTCTGCTACTGTGCTCAGCGTCAAGGGGAGCTGTCCTAACATTATGGGAACTGCCCGGGTGACCAGTCGGGTCACCCTAAAACCAGCACCTCAGCAAGGCTGATAGATGAGGTGTGAAGCCTCTGGTGTACACCCCCATTGGAAAGCCCAATGGGCTGCATGGTGCCAAAGGGTGCAGGAGTAGCACACTTCATCAGGGGTGTGGAGGACTGTCCCCTGGTGCAATAAAGACATGGCATGGGACGGCCCTACCTCTGCCAGTACCCTGTACTGGGGGGAAGGGGACAAATGTGGGCTGGTGACTGTGGGCTGGTGGCTCCCTACCCTGCTGCTCTCCCCCTGGGGACCTCCAAGGTCTAGAGGTTGGGACCCAACATGACAGACAGAGTGGGGTAGGGAGACTCAGTGCTACCATGGAAAGGCAGCTCCTGCCTGCCCAGCAGCAGTGAGGGGCACAATTCTGTGCCACCACCCCAGCTGCTACCGAATGGGCAAGGGGTGCCATATCATGGCAATGCAGGGCTTCTAGTGGTAGCACCAAGTCTCCCTCCCCTGCTCTGATCTTCCAAACCCTGGGGGGAGGGCAGTGAGGAAGGGAGTCAGCTGCCAGTCTGCATCTGCCCCCACCCTACGCACAAATCTAGAGGCCACATGCCCCCCACGTCCTCCCCAGGAGTGCATTTAGTGGCAGGGAACTAGTCCCCCTGCTGTCCCCTGGGACTCCATCCTGCTCCCACCTGGGCCCTGTGACCATCCCGGCACTGGGATCCTCCACCCTCCCCGGAAGGGCAGCAGCCCCCGCCCTGCCCTTTCAACCATCGTTGTCTATGATTCTATGAAGGGACAAGCCACATGTCTTAAAGGGAACCAGTTTCCATCCCCATGCCTCAGCCCAGCCTGTCTGTCCACTTCAAACTTGCGTGTCCCCCTCCTGCCAATACTGTGAAGCCATCATGAGCCACATTTTCTTTATTATATTTTAATATAACCTTCTTGGGTGGAAGCAGAATAAGTTTCTAGCCATTCTCCAAACTGGGGAGGAGGGAACCCAGCAGTGGGCCAAAGATAGCCCTCATTCATATCTAAAATAGGCCATTCCAGTATAAACCCCTCCTTCCCATTCATATAAATTAACTCTCTCTCTCTCTTACCTGGGAAGGGAGCAGGTGTAGAAGAGCAACTCTAAAAATAAACACCTCTTGCACGTGTTTAACCTCCCCCCCGCCCCAACTTCAAAATTTGGGCCCAGCAACCGTGCCTGTGGCTCTGACCTCTCTGCACAGAGTCCTCTGGTTAATAATAATCTCACCCAAGGCCTCTAGCACCTCCCGCTTGTAGTTGTTGATCTAGTTGACAGAACACTCCTCCATCACCCACAACTAGCAGGTAGTTTCCGTGATCAGTTGTGCATTGTGGCTGATGATGATAACTGCTGTGAAGAGCAGGGAGGAGGCAAAGTATGAGGGGATGGAGGTGCAAAGCAGAGGCTACGTCCATACTGAAGGTGAATGAAAAGACCCCTATCAGCTACTGCCAGCACAGGGCTGGGCAGTGAAGGGCATGACTGGGACCAACGTGGACTCTGGCAGGAAAGAAAAGGGCCCTAAGACAAGTGGGGTAAAAGGAGCATCCAATCCCTTCTCTTTCCCCAAAATGACATGATGCAACTTCCCACCCACCTCCTTCTGCTCACAGTAGCTCAATGCCCTGCACTCCCACCTAGGGGAAGGGCAATGATACTGGAAGTCTCCATCCCCCACCTCAGCTCTCCTCTGTATGGCCAAGCCCACACCCCTCCCACAGGCACAATTCCAGCCTCTCCCTGACTTTTTCCTCGGTGCTCAGCCCTCACTCATGGATTCCCAGTCTGTCTTTCCCCTTTGCCTCAGCCCTCACCTCCTGATCAGCCCCCTGCACCCTAGTTTCATAGTTGGTAGGGTCAGAAGGGCATAGAGCAGATCATCAAGTCTGCTCCCTGCCATGGCCAGGAAAGACTGCTGGAGTCAAAGGACCAGCTAGGTGATTATCTAGCCTCCTTTTGAAGACCTCCAGGGTAGGAGCAAGCACCACTTCCTTTGGAAGTTGGTTCCAGATCCTAGCCACCCTGACTGTGAAGTAGTGCCTGCTGATGTCTAGCCTGAATCAAAATAGATAGAAACAGAAAATTAGTAAGATGGTTGCTAATCAGATGAGCCTCCTGTTTAGTTTTGTGAATATTTCACAAACTGCTGTGGAGACAAATGTGTGCTTTACAGGTTTACTGATTTGGAATTGGATAAGGTAAATTTTACTTGATAGAAAACATATTTCCAAGTGAGTTCTAACAATTCCTATGGTGGAAGTTTGGACTCCTAACATTAGACTTCTTTCAGAGTCTTAGTGCTGAAGTGAAAAATGAATCATTTCCCTTTAATGCTCACTTCTGTTTTATGCCTGATTGATTCTACATGCTAGTGATTATTTCCATGAAGCTTGCCACTGTAAGAATAAATGTGGGTGTTTAATTACCACTCGTGTTTCTTAAAGTGGACAGTGGAACTACCATTGAATGAATACCATATAAAAATATCTACATATATGCAGAATTTTGAGATAATTAAAATATTTACCATAATAAAGATGCCTATCCAAGGCTATCTAAGTACTTTTAATACAACTAATCATACAATAAATACAACTAAATAAAAGATCAGCCAGATTTAAACAATCAGTCCCACAGGAATCTAGATCACTTACCAGCCACCTGGCCCTTTCACATTCTAGGAAGCATACCCTCAGCATAACCCTATCAAATAAATTTGTCCTGCAGCATGCCCAGAAAATTTCATTTTGACTCAAGGACTAAAAGCTCTGTCTATTCTTTGGAAAGCAACTTTGTTTAATTAGTAAAAAGGAGAAAAATGTTGAATTTAGCATCCCCTCATCTAAAGAAAAAATAAAATAATATAGTGGTGATTAAATCTAGTATATTATCCCAACCTATCTGCCTTTCTATATTACTGTGTTCTCTGTTTCCTATGATACCATCACATTGTTGTGATAATAAGAGGCACCCCTTCTTAAATTCTTGCTTTTAACAAGTTTCACATGCTGACATGTTTAACTGGTGCTTTAAAGGATTCTTCCTTTACCTCCAGACACACATGGCTCTAAATTAACATGCCTGGCCTAACTCTCCAGGCAGTAGAGGTTGCGAAAGTAAATTGTGGCCAAAGGTAGACACTATTTGTAGTAACGCTTATGTCAAGACTTCTGCATGGCTTGATTAGAGTTAAATGTAATTTCAGGTGAGCATGGAATTCCATAGATTAAAAGGAATGTAACCCTCTTTCCTGCCCTTTCTATTAAATAATTTCTTTAACCATATTTGTTTGTAAACTATATGCTAAAATATAAATGTCCCAGTGCAACAGATGCTTCCATGTCCCAGTGAATCACTGGACCAAATACCAACTCAACAGGTCATGCCAGAGTTAGACATGGAGCCCACTATAGAAGAGCTAAGCCAGGCCATTGGTTATCAAGTAGATAGATTACTGGAAAGGATGGCATCCCAGCAAAAAATCTCAAATGCAAGAAAGAAACCCTGCTACCATATCTTCATCAGTTACTACTCAAATGCTGGATAGAGGGTAAGATACCACAAGATGTGTGTTACATAAACATCATCACTTTGTCTGTAAATGAAAGAGATAAGGGCAACTGCAACAACTGCAGAGGTATCTTGCTACTAAGTCTATCAGGAAAAGCTTTTGTGAGGGTCATTGTGGTGCACCTACAACAGCTGCTGGCAAGTTGTGTCAACCTTGAATCTCAGTGAAGATTCAGGGCTGGAAAATCAACCATAGACATATTTTCCCTGTGTCAACTTCATAAAAAGTACAGAGAGCAAAATTGACCATTGTACATCGCCTTCATGGATCTAACCAAAGCATTTGACACCATCAGCAGAAAAGGCCTATTTGCAGTCCTAGAAAAGACAGGATGCCCACCAATCCTGTTAAGTCTTAAACGTTCCTTCCACTACAGCATGAAAGCAACTGGTCAGTATGATAGGTCTACTATGGATAGTTTTGAGATGAAAAGTGGAGTGAAGCAAGAATGTGTTCTTGCCCCTTGTGGCATCTCTGTTGGATGCTGTGAGTACCATACCACCCCCTTGGTCAGGGGGTCCCCTAACTCGTCTGCCATGACTTGGTGTTTCCTGAAGAAAGGAGGGGTTCAATGGTGTTCTTATTCCTGAGTGACCCGATGATGGAGTACTCACAGCAGTGTCATGGTGTTCCTTGGGGCTCCGCCTACCCTACACCCCATCTGTTTGCCAATCATCTGGGTGTTCTGCTCATGGTTCCGCTGTTCCCAGCAAGCCCTTTTCAAAGGGGTCCAGCATCAGCTTCAGCGCCAGTCAGTTGCCTACATGTTAAGGCACTTAGAGCCTCAGACCCTGATCCCAGAGGGCTGAGCTCCCGTTCTCTGGCATCCTTCTCCCACCAAGGGAGAGGGATGCTCCTATGAGCTTTGAAATTAAGGTGACTGGGGAAAGACCATCCCCAGCCTGAAGCAGGACACTGCTTCCCCTGCTTTGGATGCGGGTGTAGCTCCTGCAACACTGCTATTGGAAGCCTTTGGAGCGACTGCCTGCCTGGTAAGCTCCCCATAGGCTCTCTCCTCTCTCCCCTGCTAGTTTCCAGTGGGGTTTTTAAATTTCTTGTGGCAGTGGCATCAGCTGCCACAATTAGTCAGCCACCACCCCACCTGGGAAGCAGCTGTTTGAAAAGGCGGCGTAACGCTGGCTTGCAATGCTGTGGCTGTGGCTGTGGCTGTGGCTCTGCTCCTGGATGTAAGTTTACCAGGGCACAGGTGGCCTGCTTGTTCAGCCTAGGAATGCCTGGGGCTACCCCCGGCACCCTTAGTGCCTGTGGGGGCTTCTGCTGCTACACCCCTACATTTTTTGGAATCTTCTTCTTGGTACTCCTGAACTGTGCATTTAAAGATATGGAAAGTATAGTGTTCCTTCACACAAGATCAGATGGGAAACTCTTCAACCTGTCATGACTCAAGGCCAAGACTAAAGTTAGAAAGTTCTTATCGGGGAGCTTCTGTTCACTGATGATGCTACCCTTACAGCCCACGACAGAGACCTACTGCAAGAACTTATGGATCGCCGTTCAAGAGCTTGTCAGTAGAACTGTGTGAAATTTCACTGGCCCCATTTTGTTCTGACGTTTTAACTCAAAACAGCACAATCAAAATGAAATGAAGGGCTTCGAAACAGCCTTGAAACAAAATGAGGCTAGGCAAAATGTTTTGAAAGCTGGGCTAAGTTCATTTCCCCAGTGCTATCATCATGCTAGCATTGGGAACTCAGCCCAGGTGAGTTGGCTTCCTTTCCCCAGCCCGATCTAGTGCTGGGGAGGGGAACTGAGCAATCGGGCTCAGTTCCCTTCCCCAGACCCAGGCAGCAGCACTGGCTTGCCTCCCTCATCTGGCAGGCAGATCAGGGGCCCTCAGCTCTGGGAGGACTGGCACAGCCCTAGCAGCCTTCCTGGGGTTGGGCCCCAATCTGCCTGCCAGATGAGAGAGGCTGTTTTGAGTTTCCCTGTTATAGCCAATTTACAAAACATTGAAACAGCGCCAAAAAAGCCTCACTGTTTCAACAAGGTGAAATGGAACAGTTATTTAGACTCGAAATGAAATTTAAAAAAAAACACTGTTCCATCCAAACCTCCAAACTCAAGTCGAAATGGAACAGTGCCATTTTGCACAGCCCTATTTGCCAGGCATTTGCTCTCACTATCAACATAAAGAAAACAGTTGAACCAGGACAGGGAGTTTCACAAGATCCATCAATCTCTCTTAATGAGAACCAGCTAGAAGTAGTCCATAAGTTCAGCTACCTGGGTTCTACAGTGACCACCAACCTCTCACTGGATGAAGAACACTCAATGGTTAATGTTTGTATTGGAAAGGCTGATGCCACATTCAGCAGACTAATTAAAAGAGCATGGAACAACCCAAAGCTTACCATCAAGACTAAAATGCTATTGTACAAAGCTTGCATACTCAGCACTCTCATGTGTGGTGGGGAAACATGGGCAATTTATGCACATGAAGAGAAAAGGTTAAACAGCTTTGTCTGTGCTATTTACACCACATACCCAACAACAAATGACAAGATAAAGTTACCAATGCAGATGTTCTTTGAAAGGCAAATTTACCAAATGTGACAGCCCTACTCAGACAGAGATGACTGTGCTGCCTAGGCCATCTGAATAGATTGGAAGATGGACATATACCCAGGGACATGCTATATGGAGAATTATTGGAGGGAACAAGAACAACAGGATGCCCCAAGCTTCGCTATAAAGACACATTCAAGTGAGATATGAAGGCATTTGGAATTGATCCTGGCCAGTGGGAAACATTGGCAAGTGATCGGAACAAGTAGTGTCATCATCTCCACCGTGGCATTATAATCCACAACAGGAATTGGCTTCAACAGCTTGAAGAGAAAAGAATCCGTAGGAAGCAAGCAGCTCCCAAACCACCCAACTGTTACACAACCCCTTCCACAGAACATTTGCAACAACTTACACAGAACGTGCAAATCTCAGATTGGACTATTCAGTTACATGAGACATTGCAAACCATTTATGTCATAGGCTGCAATTTCCACCATCTCTCGCAGACAAAAGGATGCCATAAATGATTCCATGCTTTTTTAAAGATGGTTTTTCATCTCAGACTAGTACCCAGAAACTTATACAGCTTTGCAGCAACACTCAACATGAATGTAGTCTGATATTCATTCAGGCAAACGTAATTTAGTATTTTCCAGGTTATTGGATAACTGAAATGGACTTGATTTATATATCAATTTATCAACTTTTGCCTAAAGGACTCAAGTCTTCCCTAAAAGCAACTTCAACTGCACAAGCATCCTTATCTGTGATTCAAGGCCTAGAGTTGGCCACCAGAGCCCCACAAATGAACAGCTTGTGAAGAACAAAAACACTTCCAATGGAAGGCTCCTTGTAGAAATGTTACAGTGTGTAACAGAGCACAGGGTGTGCACAGGGTGTGCTCTGTTACTCCTAGGGGCATAGGCAGCAGCAAGGCAGCCTGCAGCTGGTTGCAATACCCGATTAGGCACAAATGCCTGACTGGGAATAGGGACCAACTGTTCATGAATGCTGCATGTCCCCGGAAGTTTGGGGGGCACAGCAAGCTCACACAGGTGGTGACAGCACTGTTGGCAGTGGGAGCATGGCAGTGGCAAGCGAGGAGCTCCCGCAGGTGGCTGCAGCACTGTTAGTGGCAGGGGGGAGGGGTGAGCACTGACCATCAGTTGGCAACTGCCCACAGATGCCACCAGCAGCATCAGCAGTGGCCAGCAGCAATCGCAGACTGCCTGCAGACGCCGTTTGTGGTGTCAACAGTGGGAGGGGGGCATCAGCAGCGACTGCCTGCAGGAGCCGCCAGCAGTGTCAGTGATGCCTTTTCACAGGGGGTGTACTGCCATGCTCAGGGGGTGCCTGTGCACCCCCTACACGTCACCAATGAAACTGTTCCTTTATAAGAGCAGGAGCCTGAGCAGCAAGGCCAGCTGTCTGCTACTTGCAGCTGGGAGAACACCACCTGGCTGGAGCTGCTGTTTGAGATACCTTGGAAGTAAGGGCAGGAGCTATGGGGATGGTTGGAGGCTACTGGTCCTAGGGCATGACTTAAAACTACACCCTGCTGGGGCTGATTGGTATGGTGAGACTGCCAGTGGCAGGGCAGTCTACAGGAAATGCCACACCTCGGGCCTCCTCAAGGGAAGGCAAGTATGAGGTGCCAGAAAGCCTCAGCCCACGCTGCCTTGTAGGTGACCCCGTGGAAGGGAAAGGCTAGGGGAGCACACCCCAAAGAACAAAGCAATGGCCCAGACTCCCTGTGAGTTCTGAGGTGGGGTCCTGGCCAGGTGAAGGGACCAGAGACGGGGCACAGATTCATAGTGGGATCTGAGGCTGTGCTAAGGGAGCTGGGAGTGAGGCTGCAGGAAGGTGGGGCCCTGAGCCTATGGGGATCTATGTGAGAAGCTCCTAAGGTGAAGGGATAAGGGGATTTTGTGCTCAGTGTAGGGTAGGGGATAAGGCCCAGTGTAGGGAGGGAATTGGTGCTTGGAGCCCAGAGTGGGGTGTGGAGCCTTAAATGGGAATGGGGCTTGGAGCTCAGACTTGCTAGCGGCTTGCAGCCCAGAAGTGGGATGAGGCTTGGAACCCAGAATGGGTAGAGGCTGGGAGCCCAGAATTGGGATGGAGCTTAGAGTTCTGAGTGAAGAACAATGGAGAGTCCAGTGAGAAGTCAATGGGACTATGAGCTCCACAGGGGAGTCCCATGTGAGACTCTGGAGCTTGGGTCCCAGTGTGTGACACTAGAAGAACATGGAGGCCATCTGCAAGGCATGGAACACAGTATAAGGATGTCTGGAGCCATCTAACAAGTTAGTCTAAGCTGCATAGATTGAACTGATAAGCAAGTGAACATACATTCACTTTTGATTCCAGAAATGCAGCTACATGCAATGGCCCAGGCCAGAAGTCAAGGTACACTAGAGCATGCTTCCCTGGTTGGCTGGAGCAGACAACTTGAATCTTGAGGGGAGTTGGGATAGAAGTTCAATAAACTGATTTAACCTAAATGAGTTCAGTCTGATACTACATCCATCCAGGTTTATCTTTAACTAGTTTTGGCCATTTTGAAAGCTGTTTATATGCATTGAACTTCTGTTGCATTACACATTTGAACTGTTTTCCAATCACTTCTACTGGTTTATGTGTAATTTCTCTCCCAGCTAGAGTTTGGAGGCTTTCAAGGTCAGGGAACACAATGTGTACCTTCCAGCCTTGTAGGAGGACAGGCAAAACACAAATGTTGCAGCCCTGTGAGATCTTGTCACTAATATGTGACTGTCATATGATGTAACAGGAAGGTAGGCATGTCAAAGTAACAGGCCAGCTCAACTCTATTATGGACACTGGTTCCTCAAACTGGATATGAGAGAATTTTTACTGTAGAAATGTTCTTAGCACAGGGAGCAAAACAGCAGTGCATTTTCTAATTTTCTGGTTTTTTGTTTCTTTTGAAATGTTATCTGTCGATGGTATTAGCTGGTACATGGCAAATAATCTAGCAGGGAAATTGTGATCTTAGACTCATTCACAACTGAGATATTTTTGGAAAATGTTTCGTTATCAAATGGGACTCTGAACTGTCAATATAAACTGATTTTAGAAAAATGAAGTGATAAGGTAGGAAGGCAATCAACAGGACTCCCAGGGGGATGCAGGCTGTGGGTAAAAGATTCTGAATCCAGTGGAATCCCCAGGAATGATGTGAAGGCCATACATGCTCTATTCCTTCTTAATGGTGTCACATTAAGGGTGGGAGCAAATCACACATTTTTTCTGGATATGTCAACTTCAGTTGAAGAATGAGAGTTTATGAGTCTCAAGCCTTCCTTTTTTTAATTTCAAATTTCTTATTATAGTGAAATTTTTTATAGAGAAAAAAATAAACTAAAGAACGCAAGTAGCTAGAAATGCTGGGTAACAGTCATTGCTAGAAGTGGGAGCAAATTGATTGGCCTCCATAGTATTGTGCTTTAGTTTGCTGATATATGACATGAGCTTTTTCATTTATAGTGGAGCAGCAAGAACTACATTTGCTAAAAAATATGTGCTTAAATTATGCAGATTATATTTGAATCAACTTTTTTTAATTTTAATAGTAGGAGGAAGAAAGGTCTGGAAAAGTCAGACATCATGGCTTCGGATGCAAGTCACATGCTAGAAGCAGCCCTTGAGCAGATGGATGGCATTATTGCAGGTAGGATTATTTTAGAGCCACCTAATTTTTGGGGGGAGGGAGAGGAAGAGGGCACAGGGTCTGACCTAAAAACACCAAATGTTAGTAGATGCAACTTACTCTGAAAACACTAAGAGATCAAAGTGCTTGGCGCCTCATACAGTTAAAGCAGTTTTTGTTGATTAGTCTCTTTCTTTCAAGAAACACACCCTTTTTAATGAGAAACGATAACTAGGAAAACTTTGTATCTACAGGATTACTTTCATAGATTTCATAGGTTTCATAGACATTAGGCTGAAAGGGACCTCATAAGATCATAGGGTCCAGCCCCCTGCCCAAGGGGCAGAAAGTCAGTTATGGTCAAATGATCCCAGCAAGCATCTAAGTAATCATAAGCATCCAAGTGTTTCTTAAAAGTGTCCAGAGCGAGTGCTTGCACCATCTCTGGAGGGAGTCTGTTTCAGGCCTTGGGGGCTCGATCAGCAAAGAAGTTTTTCCTTATGTCCAGTTTAAAATGGTCTTGCAGGAATTTGTGACTGACCTTGTCATCCCATGGTGTGCTCTGTTGAACAGATCCGGATGCACACCTTTTATGTGCACCACATTGCCCCTGAGCCTGTGCTTCTCCAGGCTGAAGAGTCCCATAACTCACAGCCTCTCTTCCTAAGGCCTGTTCTCTTGCCCTCTGATCAAGTGTGTGGCTCTCCTCTGAACTCTTTCAAGCTTTTCTACACCCTTCCTAAATTATGGAGCTTTCCCTGGATGGTTGGGAGGAGAAGACAAGGGAGGGAGGGAGGGAGGTTGACTTCTGTTGGTTTGGCGGGGGCAGGTAGATTGGAACTCCCCCAGGTGAGGAGCTCCAACCCACTGCCCCCTGACTGCAGTGGGGCTGAGAGAATCCTACAATGACGTGTAAAGTCAGAGGGTTCTGAAGCTGAGCTTTTCTATTTTGGCACAACTTAGAGCAATTTCAAGGGGCCAATCACATGACAAATGTAATTTCTGTCTGTGCTGTTAGTGGCCTTCAGGTTTGCACTGACACCCATCACCATATCTGACCACATTCCCAAAATAAGTATCTATGGAGGTCCATGACTTTACCCTCTGCACAATGGGATAGCACTTGCTGCAGCTCTCAATGTCTAGCAGCACCCACTCAGTAACTCATTCTTCCTAGCACCCTGGAAGATGACTTCAGCCTCTGGCACATCAGTTATTAGTTTCTTCCCCGCTTCCCGGTAATAGGTTTAGATCTCAAAATGAAGCCTCAAAATGTTGTTATCCCCAGCAAGAAGTATATACATATCCAGGTTTTGTTTTTTATTGTGAAAGATCTGAGATAGCCACAAATATCTACTTTGTTCTGCTCCTTTATAACTTTATGTAAAACATGTCAGTATGATAATACCTTTAATTTAAAAATTATGCTGTATAGAGTGCAACATAGAATATAGTTTTAACCAGTAGTAGATCACTGAGATCCTATTTTTCACCTTTTAATAAACAATAAAACATGTAAGGAAAATGTTTCCTTCGTCTTTCCCCCAACCTGTCTTGCTTAAAATGAGAAAAAAAAAATTTGATTCCAAATCCAAAGAGTCAGTTTCTTGAGCAAACATTTTTCTAAACAAAGCAAGCTTAAGGCAGTTTCATCTTTGGTAACAATTTCAAATGCGACTTTCTTGAGTGTCAGCATAAGCTTGTAAATTGCTTTTGAAAATGGAAATCGTGCACCCAAATCACTTAGGTACTACTGCAAATTTTACATTATATATGGTTTCAAAGTTAGAACTTTAACAGTTCAGGCAGGTGGATGATATCTGAGTTTTCGTTTTCTTTTCCTTGCTTTAAAAAAAATAGAAAGGAAAAAAAATACAAGCAGACCCAGAACATATATTAATTTAATTTAGATGACATCATCCAAGATTGGGAAGGTTATTGTGTTTGAGGGTTTTTTGGGTGGGAGACTGGCAGAGAAGCAAAGTTGTTTATGACTAGCATGGGATTTAAGGGATGTCATTCCTAAGAATTTTGTCAGCTGTAACAGCCCATATTCTGTAATTAATTGTAGATGCTTCCTGACATAACTCAAATTCTCTGAAGTCCTCTGCTGTGAACTCCAGACAAGAGGATATATATCTTCTAGGGCACTGAGTGATATAGATGTTTTGTTTAATGAATTTTCCAGTCATATGTAGAGTGTATTAAACTCACTTTAAATAACTTCTACAATTTTTTTTTGAGATGGCCTTTAGAATGATAGGATTTATTGTCCTTTCCATGCCTGTGTGGAGTTGCATTGATATCCAGTGAGCCTTTCCAAATGACATTTGTGCCTTTATTCAGGAAATGACTGTTTATAGGTATAAGTGTTTGTGCTACTGAGTTTGATGAGATGAGGCTGGATTAAATGAGATGACATATACGTATGCATTATATGTCAGTGTATCTGGAACTTTTAGGGGTTTACTACTGGTCAATAAGTAATGAGATTTTAATACTGGGGTTTTGATTGTCCCAATGTGCCAGTTGATGCCTTTTTCCTCCCATCACTTGCTTGTCACAGTACTGGAGATGGGAATATAACAGGGAAGAAAAGCAAATAGCACACAGACTCTTACATGCTAAACAACAGACTGAGCACTCTGCTCACAGCTATTCAGCAGCAGTGTTGGTATTTATACTCTGGAAATTAACTAAAAAAGGTTTGTGCATGCTTATGGGTTCACTGAATTCTTTTCTACCATGAAGAGAGAGTGGTGGTGAACAAAAAAAAAATATCTTGGAGGGAGCTGATTTTTGTATGAGTTTTACATTGCTCAAATTTTGTCTCAGTCTGCTAACATTCTGGTTTATTTGCAGACATAAAGTTAAAAATTAATGATTGCTATTGAGAACACATCTTTTTTTCTTGAATAAAATCTCAAGAAACCATAAATCAAAGTAAGATTTCAATTTTAACCGATATATCAACATACATTGTTTTTCTATATAGGTAATAGTTCCCACTGTTGTTAGGAAAATCTGGTGTGTTTACCTGGAAGCAGCCAACCAATCCACCAGTTGATGGTTTGGAGATCACATTTTTTTACCTTCAGGATTTGGACCACACAGAAGAGCACCTCACACCTTCCCTTTGCAAGTAGCATGGGTCTCAGCATGGTTCTGCATCTCATTTCTTTTCCCACTGTGACATGGAAATCTTATTCTTTGACTATAGACTACAGTACAACATAGACTCTGACCCTGTCTCTCTCAGTGCTTTCAGAGTAAGCCCCCATAATTTTTATTGTAAAAACCTGCAATTAATCATGTTCCTGAAGCAGGTGTAAACCCAGAAACTCCATACATAACCAAATGGGTATAGTTTCATTTTGAATAGGCAACATGAGGAGGAGGGAGGTGGGTCCTTCTGCTACCTTTAGAGAATTGGTGGGGAGTATACTAAAATTGTGTGCTTGTTGTTAGAAGTATATTCTTATCTTTTAACTATCTCTTAATGGGCATTTCCTTTAATTTTTAAGGAACATTCTTTGATTCTTGTTTATAACTTTAAATAAATATTAATTGTTTAGGAACCTAATGGCCCTGTCACCATAATATCCAAGCACTTTGCAATCTTTTAATCTCCTTACTAAAGCATGCCTGTGATGTAAAGGAGGTATGCCTGTTGTTGCCATGTTACAGATGGGAAACTTGACCATGGAGAAGGACATTTGCAGAAAGGCAGGGAATTTAATCAAGTAGAGCTAGCATCCTAACCATTAGACCATCCTTCCTATGATCGGGATGCAGGACTGGTTGAAAATGTTGGTAATCCTGAGAAACAACATCCTGAACTAGTCAAATATAGCACTAGACCATGGGAAAAAAGATGCCCCAATTAAGAGAAAATCTTCTTTATGATCATTTTGGAATCCTCTCTACTTACATTAGAAAAATGGATATAGCTTTCTTTTAATGTTACTGATGCCTGCATAATGTTGGAAAAACTAAAATTTTTAGTGCTAGATGTAGGTGAAGTGATTTTGTTAGATGAGAGCAAAATGAATTGTCATTTGGCCACTCTACAAATATAACCTTCCATAACTTTTGCAATGTCCTCTTTCCCCATAGCAGTCTGATTCAGAGAGCAAGTATCTCATCTCAAGCCTGAGCATGGATTCAGATTATTATGCTTGATTCAGAATAGCAACCTGGTTACTATCCAGATTTTGTTCTTCCTCTGCCTTTACTTCATAAAACAAGCATTAGGGTTTCCTTTCTGAACTCCAATAGACAGTAATGCTTTGTTGGCCATCATGGGTATTGTCCCAAAAGATCAGAGGGAAAGTGAGGCAAGCTTCCTGAGGAAAGGAGAACTGAACACTTGGCAAAGAGTAAACAAGGAGGTTAGCCCTACTACAGTGTAGTACTGAGATACCAAACCAGTTCTGTATGAGCTAGACTGAGTACTGGAAGCAATCAAGCTGCAGTAGCATAGATCTATTTATGGGAACCTATATTTTTGCAGTTGGAGTTTCAATCTTTCTCAAATTTTAACGAAGCCAACATATGTCTGTAGCTAGTTCTAATAAAAATATTCTTCCTGTAGACCATGCAACTCAGTGCAATATAAAATGTACCAACATCAAAGCTTATAAGAATAAGATTGTCAAGAAAGATTATCAGATTGAATTGTATGGGTTTGATTGAATTTGACAGAGAGGTCAGTATTCCCAAACCTTTTATGCTTCAGTGCGTGTATTCTGATAACTTGTCCCTGTAGCTGTTATGAATTAGGCATGCTGAACAATTAGCTTTAATTAGCTGCTCACTAAAATTTCCCTTGAAGTGCAGAAAAAAATAATGTGGTTGCCAATGAACAAGACTGACCTATTGGCCAATATGCTTGCTAATATTAAGCAAAAAAACTCAGCCTAAAAAATGCTTCCATATGTCCCTATTGCACGAAGAAGGAGCATAACTGTGACATTATGCTCCTCTGTGGTTTTGAGATAGTCGTTTAACCTCTTCCTTTTTTAGCCTCTTTAACAAAATGCATGCCTGTGTTACAGTGGGGCTATGAGATTGATTAATTAAAAATTCTCTGTATTCATTAAGTTAAATTAAGTATTAGTTAATTGTTTACATCGCAGACTGTTTCTCTGGGCTCCTGTCTTGGGAATCTATTTTTGGATAACCCCAAGATCTAAGAAGCTCCGTAATAAGATTTTAATTTTTAGCAGCATTATGGAACAGAGTTGTTTCTATTCTTTTCAAATAGAATTATTAAATTAACCCTTGGTAAAAGTTGTTGCACTTGTTTGTCACTGAAGGAAACAGATATTAAAAGGGTTCTTTGTGTGTGTACAGTGAATGCAGCGAAATGGTTGAAGAAGTAGATACTTAACGGTTACAAAAAAGCTTGTCAGATTGCTCATATGTAATGTTTGTTTAAAGTTTCTTGAGGGATAAAACACTTGCAATCATCCTGTGACAATGGTCACATACTAAAGAGACTACAATTGCCTTTTGTGGAAACGATCTTGAAGAGATCCCCAGAATTTTAGGTTCAGTTTTTAAAAGATTTTCCTTAGGGTTCTGGATGCAGAAACATAACATAGGACCTCTCTTCTTCACATCCAGCCCCACTGTCTTTACAAGAAAGTATGGAGTGATGCTGATTCCCTATCTAGCAGGGTAATGCATCTCTTCATAGACCACCAACCTATCTCAAGCATAATGGTCGTCTGACAGTGGAGATGAGAGCAATGGATGAAACTTACCAATAATGTTCATTAAGTCACTTTAGATTATAAGTTATACGCACACCAGAATAAGTTTCTTTATTACATCAAAATATTTCCAAGTGGCCACATGCTTTCCTTATGAATAACCACCCACATCATTACCAACTTTATTTAGAGCTTAGTATCTTTTTCTCATGAACAAGAGTAAACCCTTCTTAAAAAAAAAAAGGGGGGGAATTTACTGCTCTGTTTCAGAAGTGTTTGAAATGGCTCAAACTAAATAGATAATGCTTACTATATTTCTCTTGTAATCAGTATTTTTTTCTTTTCAATGTATGGCAAATATTGTGGAGCTGATAGGCAGTACAGATTTTATGGTGTGTTTGGAGAGGGTGAGCGAATCCAGAGTATTCTCCTTGTTTCCTTATCCTGGTTCATTTTATCCTTTGCTCTCTTCCAGCTGTCTCAGGGATCATGGTATTTCAAAGAGGGATGAGGAGGAGAGAGTCTATAACATTTTACAAATTGTAATAAACAGAAATTAAAGAATTTTACTCAGGTGCTGTATTGACAAAGGCTGAAATTGAAATAATGATACTGGAATGGAATAATTGAAGTAAAGAGCAAGTAGTTTCTCTGGGATCAGAATAATTGGATGTCAATAGTTGCAGTGGCTGAGGCTCATAATCTTTGTTGGCTGGATGGCATAAGGGATAATACAACTATGTTGTAATTGTCTTAATAGTTTGTGCTTCAGTTAGAATTGTATTATTCTGTTGTTCTTCTGAATATACATATAAATGAAGTTGAAAGCCTAAATGTGTAGGGCGGAAAACAAAAGTCAGAAATAACAAACACTGTAGATGTCATCTCCTAGCGTTAGACTTTATTTAAAACTATGTAAATTTTACATCACATTCTTGTAACCCATCATAAAGGCCTTCTTAGATTGAAAGCTAAAACCTTTTCCAAATTCTCATAGTTTTATAGATTGATAAATGATTTGAGACAAGATCCTGACAAAGTAAATCTGACCTTAACCTATCACAAGAGCACCAGAGAAAATACCCATCACAGTGTTATGAAAACAATACAAACCTCAGTTTATCTTGGCAATAAATAAGGAAAGGAAAGAAAAAGTTAATCATAACATTTAGCCAAAAGCTTGAGTGATCTGGTTAATTGTGAAGAGTGACCTGGTTAATTTTTATGAAGGATGTTAAGTGATGATATTAAGTTCAAAATTGCTCTCTGCAGTTCAACTTCACTGAATTCTGCATTAGTTTATCCTTCATTTTTCATCAGCAATAACATATTTAAACATGCAAGGCAATAGCCTCTCAGAAGCTTAATTCAGTGAGGAACACATAGTCTAGCTCTTACAAGCATTTTTGAGTCACTCCTCTATCAGACCTCTTCCCAACACTTTTTTGAGTAGGGAGTAGGGCAAGGTGTCCAAGTTCTGTCTTGGCCAGATTAATTCCCTCTATCTCCCATAAGAGCATTTGTCTGAATTGCATACTTCCTCATTTTTTCATAGCTGTTTCTCAGCTTAGTTATCTCATGGAGCATATACATTAACTAGCTTTAGTTTGTTTTGATATGGATTTTTGTTGTTATCAGCCAGTATGTATGTATGAAAATAGGCATTGCATGCCTCAGCAGACTGAAATTATAAGTGCTTTACAATTTACATACAATTTAGGTGGAAGTCAAGGACTTGCATAAATTATTGGGTACAGTTTGGAGTTTCAAAAAACAGGCCAAATTGAGATCTTAGCAACTGCATGGTGATTGCACATGTGTAGCACAGTTCTTCTCATTCTTTACCCCCTGTTGCCAGAACAACCTGAACTTTGGAATTTCTTGAATTTTGAGTGCTTGATCTTGCAAAACAGCCCTGCAACTATCTTGGCTATTATCCCAAAAAAATCCTACCTCTCGTTCAATTTTTAATATGCTAGACATACTGTCTCTTTAGAGAAAAGTTATGATCTGAAAACAAGGCAAGGATTCAAGAGGTTTTAAGTTCTAATTCCCTTTGTGAATGTGACTGATTCCTTCTGTAAAACAGGGACAATACTACAAGCTTTCTAAAACTGTTGAACATTAATAAATCCCTATAAAAGTTCTCTAAAGATCTTACTTTTTAAAAAGTTATAAGTATTTTTAATCCCATATTTATGTATGACAAAACTGACCTACGAGAAGCTAAATGACTTGGCCAAAGTCAAATGTTGAGTTATTGGTCAAGTTGGTCCTGGCATTCACACATTTGATGTCCAGTGCATGCATTGCTGCTTCATGGAACAGGATTTTCATTCCATCCTAATTAGGGCTGAGATGATTAGCCATCTTCCTCTGTTCTTTTGAAGTATTAATAACATCTAGGTATTACAGAATTAGGAAATGCATATATATGCTCATATAGATTGTGTAGCATGTTAAATGCAGAAAGGATATTATTCCTGTTTATAATGATATAGTTTTCTATATTTCTTTTTCTAAACTTATTTATTATTTTTTTAATTTTAGATTAAATATATCATTAAAAATTTGTAAACAATGGAGGAATGTTCTTAATTTTCCCCTTGTATTTAAAAAAATCTGCCAGTAGTTGTCCTCCCATATTTCTGAAAAAATATTATGGGCAGCCTATGCAAATATCCCTAATAATAAAATATAATAGGAACTTACTTTATTGTCAGGTATATGCAGTGATGTACAGTAGATTTGGCACAGTCAGCATCTGCAAAAACTAAGAATTTTATCCCTACTAAGAAAATATGCCTTACCCACAAATTGTATCATAGGTACAGAGACAGCAAAAAGGATTGTTGAGAACATCCATAGTTCAAATACAAGTAAAAGAAATGTTGGAGACATGCATCAGAGTAAGCCAAAGATGAGTATAAAATTAGACTGCTGGTAGCTGTTTCTCTGGTTCACAAAACATAAAGCAAAGGTCACAAAATCAAGCAACATAGTTTCAAAATCAAGAACTCTGAACAGCCAAAATAAGCCATTTAAGTTCTGCAGGCTAACTCCAGATGCACAAGCCTATTTATTTCAAACAACTGAAGCAGAGACCTATAGGAAAATGTCTAAATCAACATACTAAAAAAAGAAATTGCATCTGAGTGTTTTGTCATACATGTGTTCTAAAACTGTAGCATTTAAACCATGTACACTATTGTATAGAGCTTGATGGAGATGCTTACATAAATTATGTTGATATTCCTAAACCAGAAGGACAATATTAAGATCCTAGGAATTCAGAGCATTTGTCTGCCCTATCTTACTGTACCTTCAAACCAGAGGTGGCCACCATTTGATGCCAGCCAGTATCTTAGCCAGAAATTACCATTTTTAAGGGAGGGCTCTCTGTGCAAAAGGATTTGGATTGGTTCAGTCAACACTTCTAAGTCATTCACTGCTTGGACAGGTCTTCCAGCAAGGATAAAGGAGTGGTTGTACCACAGGTGGAATGACACAGCACTACCCACATGCATTTGGAAAATGTGTCCCAATAACTTTAAAATCCCTTATCTAACTTCTGTCTCAACTTCTCAGGAAGGTGTTTCCCTGAGCTGCATCCTGCCACATGAAGGTTCACAGGGTTTGATTTCTTTTTGTAGAAGTGTAAAAGTTGGAGGCATAGTGAATGAGGCATACGTGAATGAGAAGAGAAACACACTTTACTCTGTGGAGCAGCATGCAAGACCTGTGGTCCTTCTCTCTGGCTTAAAAGTTTGGGAAGTTAGAGTGGGTAAAAAATTGCTGCCTAATCTAGAGTGATTCTTTCCTTGAATCCTACTCTTTGTAAATGAATTGTTGAACAGTACAGATATTCCTAGAATCTGATTTACAATGATGCAACTTACTTCAAGCTGTGTGATGCCAGTTTTACAGACATTTGGCCAGTACTGGGAGCCTGATCTGGGGTAAAGGAGGTACAGATAGGAATGGGGGTCTAGTGAGACCATGGTGGAGTTGGGGGGCGGAATTCAGGGGGGTAGCAGTCCTTGGGGGAGGGGGGGGTTAGTTGGGCCATGGGGGCGCGCGCTGGTTGGAGGTAGGATGGGGAGGGCAGGAGGCTGAAAGT
>JAGPOW010000304.1:96726628-96744685 GCA_030014935.1 Caiman crocodilus
GTGAGACCATGGTGGAGTGGGGGGGCTGAATTCAGGTGGGTAGCAGTACTTTGGGGAGGGGGGGGTTAGTTGGTCCATGGGGGAGCTCTCTGTTTGGAGGTAGTATGGGGAGGTCAGGAGGCTAAAAATAGCCTGGTTGGAACAGAGTGGAAAGAGGTTCTCTGATCCTGCCACATGCCCCCATGGACTCACTGGCCCCCCTGGCCCATCCACCCTTCCCTCACCCCTGATTTACTTTGGTTGGGCTCCCAGAACTGACTGAATGTCTGTGAAAACCATCACCAGATTGTTCCCAGTGCCAGTTTTACAGATGTTTGCTGGTGCTGGGAGCCCACTCTAAGTAAATTGGGGTTGGGGGAGGAACAGGTAGGAATGGTGGAGCTAGCAGGTCTGCAGGCAGGTTGGTGAGGTCTGGGGGAGTTGGCAAGATTGCGGGGAATGCTAGCAGGACTATAGCGGGGTTGTTTGGTCCACAATCAGGGATTGTCCATCTGGAGGAAAGGCTAAAAATAATCCAATGGTAGGGTGGAATAGCAGAGCAGGACCACGCCCAACTCGATCATTCTGGCCAGGGCTTTGGCAAGCCAGGTCTTAAAAACCTCCAAGGATGGAGATTCCACAACCTCTCTGGGTTACCTGTTCCAGTGCTTTACCACCCTTCTAGTGAGAAAGTTTTTCCTAATATCTAACTTATCTACCTTGCTGCAAATTCTGTCACTACAAGAGAGAGGCTTAAAATTCAGTCTCATAATGGTAAAGAAAATTCGAATTTAGCTAAAGGACAGCTGTTATTGCTCTAAGACAGTGGTTCTCAATCATTCTTAGACTCAATACTCCCCTCAGAAAATGCCAGCTCTTACTTTTCACTCATTTTGTGACTACAGAAAAATAATAGAGCAATGTTTATGGTGCAAATAACTTGGAAAGATTACAACATGTCAACTTGTTCTCAACACTGTGGATTCCTATTTGAAATCTCTGAGTTGGTCTTGTGAATCGTACGTGCATACCCAACAGTGCTAAATGTGTGGCACCCAGTGGTAACCTTTAAAAAGGGTTCCCTGATTGAGAATCAGTCTTCTAAGGTAGCTACAAATCACATACACTTCCAAACTCCATTGGTATTGCAGAAGCAAGACATTTGAAAACAAATACAAATACAGAACAGAAGAGGTGGTAGGCAGTCTACGGAAAAAGCATTTAAAACATGCTGGCTATAATCTGATAGGATTAAGAATCTGAAACACAAAGATTCTTTTGTGGTTTAGAAATCTGTTGACCTATACTCCAGCTTCATTCATCTGAATCACTCTGTTGTCAACTGGGCAGTAAACAGATCTTGAAGATGGTCAGATTTAAACAATACTTTAGCATCATCCAAGGAATTTCTGTATGCATGTCCAAAGATATATTTTGTTGTTAATACTAACTTTATTTTCATTATGGGCAGGAGTAACATTTGAAAAAATAAGAAGCTTGCAGTATAAAGATCTTGAGTATAACTTGAATATAATGAGCTTTGTGATAATTTGAGTCTAAATGCCTTCCCTTTCTCACAGATCAGATTTTTTTTTTTAATGATTCAGCTTTTCTTGATGTGGAATTCCTGTTCTTTAATAGTGTTAGCACCCAGCTTTCTGGTCCAGAGTCATGACTTTGGGGTCTGCACTGAAATCCTGTGGGGTTTTTTTTCCTCTTGCCCCATTAAACTGTTTTTTGTTAGATTTATAGCTGTCTGAGCTGAAGTGGACCCTATTTTCCAATATGTAACTTGAAAGGAAACTGCAAGCTTGAACTCTACATCCTAACACATATGAGGGAATAATTTAAATTATGGAGCTGGCTTGGATATGGCGTTCTAGCAAGTCACTAGTGGATTGCTTTTAGTGGTTGAAGTCCCTGTGCTGCAAGGATAGACAATGAAGAATGCTACATAAGATATGTATGTATTTCTAATTTTAGGGAATTTTTCCCCCATGTCCCTCACTTCTCCCAATTTAACTAACTCATATCCACTATAATAGGACCTCTGTGTAGCCCTTTGTGGCAAGGTAGAGCCATATTCCTTTTGGAGTCACCAGGATTCATTTCATAACAGTATCTGGAGAAGAAGTTAGTTGCACTCGCTCCTCCTTCCCTTCCCCATGCCAAGCATTCTGCTGCAAAAATGGGGTTCAGCTACATGTCTTATTCACTCCTCATATTTGGTTTATCTGAGTTCAGGTTTTCAAAGCCATCTTAATGGGGGGAAAGGGAAAGAATCTTTTTTCACTTTTCAAAAGAAAGTGGAGATTCTCTGTATGTAGAAGTATAAAGGACAGACTTCTGGAGCCCAGGTGCTGACCCTAAGTAAAAAAAAAAAAATCCTGTTAAATATTTCTATAATGTATTACAAGCTGACATCCTGAGCATGTTGGCTGTTCTGTTGTGTAGGAGACTGGTCAATGATTAAACCTCTACAAAAATCATGTGGTCCTATTTGCATACAGCTTGATATTGTTCTGATTTAAAAAATAATTATTGTGTAAAATGTGCATTTTCAACATATCCTAAGCTATCCTTTCGCCACAGAGATTAATTGTTCCATTAGGAAACTCTTCTGTATTGATGACCAGACTAGGATAAAGTAGATGACAGTGCAGCTTAACAGAAAAGGTTTGAGTCATTTCTTACCAGGAATTGCTTTCTGACTGTTTTCAATTTGGTGCAAAATCCAGAGGAGCCATGCACATGATCAGAGATCAGGAAAACAGACCTTACGATGACAGGCTGAGATCTATGAGGCTCTTTAGCCTGGAAAAGTGCAGGCTCAGGGATGATCTGATGGCCACCTATAAGTTTATTGGGATGACCATCAGTATCTGGGGGAACGTTTGTTCACCAGAGCGCCCCAAAGGGATGATGAGGTCGAATGGTTATAAACTACTGCAAGACCGTTTCAGGCTGGAGATAAGGAAGAATGTCTTTACTATCTGAGCCCCCAAGATTTGGGATAGCCTGCCATTGGAGGTGGTTCAAGCACCTACATTGAACACCTTCAAGAGTAAATTGGATGCTTATCTTTCTGGGATCCTATGACCCCAGCTGACTTCCTGCCCTTCAGGCAGAGGGCTGGACTCGATGATCTTCCGAGGTCCCTTCCAGCCCTTCCAGTCTATAAAATCTATGAAAATGAAGAGATTAAATATGTTAAGGATGGAAACAGCAGAGCAGGAACTGAGAGAAGTAAAATAATATTGGGGACAGTGGCTTGTATGGAAGTGGAGAGATGGATAGAGCAAAGGAGTAAAAGTATAGAAAAGAAACAGTGGATGGAGAAACATCAGATTGAGTAAGAGTGGATTTTAAACTGTTTGTATATGATTTGATAGCTCTGGTAACCTTTTTTCACAAGACTGTTACAAGTTTTGTTTTCCAAATTGGTTACATATTTGCCCCAGAGCAACCTTCCCCTGGAATTAGCTGATTCACCTCAGAGAACTTTGAACTCCAAATATGACATTTATTATCACAGAATAGAACCCAACAACTGCAGTTCTTTTCCCTCACGATCAAATCTTATTGAATTTACCATAGAATACCAATGAAGCTGTATACTTACTACAGCTATATATATACATTCAAATAATCTAGGAAATTCTCTCAGGTTTACTCCCTATGTAAAAGAAAATTACCAAGAGCCACATGTATAGACATTCATGTGCTGAGGCACTGAAAAGTAGAAAACTTGTAGGGCTGACCCTGTGCAGCTGCAGGAAGGGTGATGAGGGGTTTGTACACACTTCTCAAGCTCTGCAAGCGCTAGTCTTCCTGATGACAGATGGCAGCAGTGCATAGGGCAGCCCTGATTAACTGACCCAGACTGTCTGTGGTCAACCTGTGTTCTCCTCCAGCACAATGTGGGGATTGTGAAGGGAGCATGTTCTACTTCCTGCTGGACAAGTGACTGACACATTGTCTCCCTGGAAGTAGGGGAGAGAATGCTGGAGGACACTTGTTTTCTTCTGCGAGAAGCCACAGAATATACAGACATATGTTCTGCCAAAAGAAACTCTCCCAGGAGTGATTTAACCCTGGCTATTCCCATGTTATTTTTCTCTTGGTGTAGCCATTTTTACACTGCGAGAAAAATCCTGAACATTGTACAACAGCTTTTCTAGGATAAACTGACTCTCTATATGAGGCCTATGAAGACAAAAGTCTGAATTGGTCAAGGCCTCAAAAGTCTTCAAACCCCCAACCTGCCCTTTGCCATCTTCTCGCTTGCCACATTCCTTTCCCTTCTCCCCCTCTCCTGTTGCCCCCCACAAAGGATCAGAAGCCAATGGTGCTAGGTGTGGTATAGGCACAGTACAAGATTCCAATCCCAAATGTAGACAAAAGACAGAAGAAAATAATTCTTATAGAATTAATTTCTTTTCTAGAGAGGTAACTGAGGCTAAGACAGAGCAAGCAACTTGCATAAGTTTACAATGTGAGTTTTTGGCAGAGCTGGTCAGCCCAACCGATTTCTGAGTTCCAGTAAAATGCCTATCTATGCTTTAAACACACTCTTCCCCACATCTCCCCTTGAGTCGTTTGTCAAAGCAAGCTTGTCAAAAGGCTATGTGCAGTTTCTTTTTTTGACTTTAGTATCTTCTTAGATTGTAGTCCTCAAGGCAAATCTCATTCTCACGTTGAAATACTGTATCTGTCTGGTGTCATACCTTGCTTTTGTGCTTTGCAGCTTCAGCATGCAAGTAGTTAAATTAAACTATTTAATTAAATATTTCCTTTTGCTTCCTTTTTTCAATTTCTTTATTCTTCTGCATTCCATCGAATAAAAGTTATTTAGGAAGTGAACAAGAAGAAGTTGGTAAGAATGCATTTCAGTCCTAGCTTTGTTTACCCAGTGAAATAGAAAGCTACTAAATCAAATATTGAATGGAATAATGCATCTTTCCCTTACTTCTCTCCCTAGGCCCTGCCTCCAGAGCAATTTGTCTTTTTTTTTTGTCTTGCAGACAGAGAATGAAAGGGCTGCAGTGGGAACCTGGAGTTCATTGGGTTAAAAATAGCAATGCAAAAGGAGGAAGTATGTGCATGTTTTTGAGGGGAAATAGGATTATGTTCTCTCAGGCCCGCTCTACATGGGCAGGTAAAGGCACAATCAGATCTAATGCATGATCCACACAAATGTGCTACCTGCTATGCCACACATGCATCTATTCTTGCCAATCTTGGGCTCCCTCTTCATAGGCAAGAAGCAGGTACCCATGGTTGGATGCCTGCTCACGGGGCTCCCAACTGCAAGGACCACATGCAGCTAGAATACTGGACCTAGAGACCCCTGCATGAGGCATAGCCAGAACCAAGAGCCCTGTGTGGGCACCTGCAAACCTTACGGATCATGGGAGCTGCAATTCCCAGGGCTCCAGAGTTATACCCCTGTGGCTGGGAGTCCTATCAGCTCGCTGATGGGGCCCCCAGCTGTAGATGGGGCCTGCTACATGTGCAAATTAAAGATCAATAGCAACCAGCTGTAAAGTAAGTACACATTTTCAAGGTCTAACTTTATAAATGACTGGAGCTTTTTACCTTGTGATAGCTATGTGATAGCTGGTCTCAAGGTTATTGCCTGTTAGCCACAGTTAATTGCATAATACCTGGAACATGTAGAGGGAGCTTTATTGACACAACAGGGTGTGTGAGTATGCTCTCTACCCAGCGAATGAATTATTTCAGGGATTTTCAATCTTTTTTGCTTGGTGTGCCCCCAGCAGCCAGTTCACAAGGGGGGGTCCCCCAATGGCTGATCAGCGACTGGGGGGGAGGAGTCCCCTGAGCACTGTGGCAGTGAAAAGTGCTGGTGGCCTCACCCCCTGCTTCTCCACACCACTGCCGTGTACCCCCTGGGGCCTCCCCGAGTACCCCATAGGTATGTGTATGCCTGGTTGACAACCCCTGAGTTACTTATATAAGGGCTTGATTGTACCTTATGCTGGGCACTTGACCAGTCTACCAAAATACTTAGGCCTGCGCTCATTCTTTATTCTCAAAGTAGTCCCATTGACTTCAATTTAAAGGTGCTGTACTAGATCAGGACTGAAATGTTTGGCACCTTGCAGGACTGAATTTTAAACTGCCTACACAGCAAATGTATTGTGCCAGGCAGCATAATGATGCCTTTGGATACACTCAAAGCAGGGTAGCTGTGTCGGTATGATGACTTGGGTGCACTAAGTAGTAAGGGCGGGCTAACTGGTATCCAAAGCACCATGTAGAAGTGACTAACTGCTCTGTGCACAGGCTGCTTCCCTAGCAATGTAACATGTTAGAAAGTACCACTCCCTGGCACAGTAAGTTTCGCATAGGAACATGCCCATATTCCCTGGGTATAGCAATTTGTGAACGATCTTGTCTGCCTCATCAATAGAGAAGATATCTTATTGCATTGAAGACTAAACTTTATTAAATAAAAAAATAACTTTAGAGTTGTGTTTTACTTACTGATCATACCTGAAATACAAGGTATGCTGTTCCCAGTAGCAGGTCTTTCTTAATTATCTTTTTTCCCCAAATTCCTTTACAATGCTACTGAAGGAGTTTTCCATTTATATCCTCCAAGGAGTAATGATCTAATTTGCAACACTTGTATATAATGAAAGACATTAGAAAGACTAAGGAACCTCTTAGTCTTCCATTACTTCCCTCCACAAACATTAATGTTCATAGATATTAAGGAAACACATCAAGAGACTTGTTTATCTGTCAAGGCCTGGTGGGACTTGCTCAAATGAGGAAAAATTGAAAAGATCAGAGCTTTCAATTGTAAGACAGCTTTTACCACAAGTTTTAAAATAAAAACAACAGCCGAATTCTTGATTAGCTAATACATCCCATGGTCTAAGTTGGGAGTTAGCCTGCAGGCTGGTTCCAGCCCACAGAACCATTGCATCTGGCCCATAGAGGATGTGGGGCTTTGACTGCATTCACTTTCCTCATGATACCATGGGGGCAACTGCCGGTGGTGGCCAGGTCCTAACACGCACCCACCTATCCACTTCTGATGTGAGGTGGGTAATGTCCAGCCTTCAGCCAAAAAGGTTGCCAACCCCTGGTCTAAGTCATTGTCTACTTCAAGACTTAAAATCCCATAGTGCTCACAATTGGTTTACAGTCATAAGCAGCTGAATATGTTGGCTTTTATGGAGTATTGAGGAACCTGAGGTTGGAAGGAGGATGTCTTTGAGGATTTTAATTCATTTTCGTTTTTGTAGAATATGTTAATAAAGAGAACATAAAAATTGTCTTTTGTTTTGGCTTGTCAATTCTGTTTGCTGCAAAATACAAAGATTGCAAATCATATCAGAAAAGACAGCAGTAAGAACAAAGCTGGAAATTCTGAAATGGAGTCTATGCAGGATTGATTGATCTCCTGTTTGACACCCTTCCCATTAAAGAGAGATTACTGTCTTTGCAAACATTCCACTAAAAACGACAGGACTACTATCCCTCCAAGGCACAACATATAATATCTTCCTAAATCATAGTGTGTTAGATTAGGGTCATGCAGATCCAACATGCCTGTGTCTCTTGAAGCATCTTCTGAGATGCTAGGTACATTCAGATACACTGGAAAACAGAGAGCATTGAAAGTTCTTAGGACTTTTTGACTAAGAATAGACATTACACATAAACCAGTTTAAGTGATCAGAAACTGGTTTAAACCTGTAACAGAACAGATGTTCAGTGCACATAAACCAGTTTGAAAATGGCTCAAAATGGTTTGAGATAAACCTGGTTGAATGTAGTATCAGACAACTGATTTGGATCAAATCAGTTTATGCAATATCTGTCCCAGACCCTTTGCTGGTTTAAGCTAAACCAGACCATCCCAGCATCCCAGCATGCTCTCTGGGCTGGGCAGGGCTCTCTGCTCAACAGCGGAGCTGGCGCTTCCTCTCTGCTCCCTAGCTGGAGCTCAGCACAGACTTGCAGGCACAGCAGGGTCTTCTGGCTTCTCCATGCCCCCTTAACCCTCTCCCCCCCACCACCACTTACTGCTTAAGCAGGGACCCCTTCCTCCTCTTTCCCACAGCACAGACCATAGCCAGCATGTGGTATGCTAGCTAATGCTGTGTTGAGGCAGATAGGACAGCATCTGCTTAGGGCTTTTTGGAGGTAATCAACAGCTCCAAATGTCGCCGTATTCCTTCCTCTAAAAAAAGCTGTTTAAGAAGAGCTTCAACTAATGAGCAAGGCTTTATTTTCTAATGGGGTGCTAAATGCTGATAACAGAGCTGATAAAGGCTATGTTACTAAGGGTGGGGGAGGGGGGAACCCCTCCCTAATCACAGTGTCCTATCAGGGTCTGGCCTCAGCTTAGCCCTGGAGAAGGGAAGGGAGGGTGCTAGTGCCCCCCAGCTTCTAGCCTGACCCACTAACCAAAAAACTCTGCTTTGGTTGTTTAGGTTTTTTGTTTGTTTGTTTGTTTGGGGGGTTGGTTTTGATTTTATTTGCTCCACTTCAGTTGAATTGTAGTAGACAGTATATGGTAGAAAACTAGTAGAGCTGAAATGAAAATTGAAAAGGAAAATAACTAAAGACAGAAATGAACAAGAAAAAAATGCCTGGCGTATCAAAAGAAGGAAGCCTGCAAAGGCCACATAGGATCCATTTGATTGCCAGTACTAGAAGTAAGTAATTAAGAAAGAAGAGCCTGTTTCTGGGAGGTGAAATTATTGTGTCAACCTTCACAGCACCAGAGTGGGAAGACACTTAAAAAAGACCTGTTTCTTACTGGAACTTAAGACCAGGGTTTCCTATCTGAAGTAGCAAAAGAAGACATAAAGAATCAAATTTATAAATTAAAAAGCAGAAAGTCACCAAGCCCAGATGGTATACATCTACAACTCCTAAAGGAGCTTAAGAATAAAATGACTTTACTAAGTTGCTAACAGATATAGAATCTCGCAGGAAAAAAAGCAGCTGCTGATAGATGGGGAGTAGCAATATAATATATTTTAAAAAAGGTTGTAGGGAAAGTCAAAGCAGTGCATACTTGTACATCTGGGTTTTAAATTAATTATATAAATTCATGAAAAAGCATCTTGAGAATTACTGTAAAAAGCTAAATGAAGACTTTTGCTCAGTGTGCAGCTGTGGTCAAAAGAATAATGAAGATGTTAAGCCAAATAAGGAGCAGATGGAGAATAATACAGAAACCATGATTTTTTATGAACCAGTGTTTTGATCTCATTTGACATACTGTGTTCCATATTTGTCGTCCCATCTGAAAAAGGAAGTTATGGTGATAGGGCTCAGAGAAGGACAATGAAAATGCTCAGATGCCCGAAAAATGTTTTAACTGAAGACAGGGACCAAATTGTCTTTGTTTGCCTTCCAGAGAAGATGCATTAGAGAGGATATAATAAATAAACTAAGCAATGAATTGTAAAAATATGGTAGAATAAAAACTTCTATTCCCCTATCTTATCATAAAAGAACAAGTCTGAAAATCAAAACTGATACAAGGAAAAAACAGTTTTCAAATAACTCCTAATTAGTCTACACCAATCATTTCCATGGTCTATGGAATGGTGACACAGGATGTTGCTAAAGCCAAAAAACTTAGCAAGGTCGCTGGATTCTTGCGTGAGTACTGCTATCTAGACTAATAAAAGTACAAAAAAAAAGTTTTGGAAGAAATAAAGCTATCTCATGCTTTAAGGCTTACAGTAATCTCTTAACTAATAGGTGTTAAATGCCTTACAGTCTCTTCATAGGTGTAATTTCATGGAGAAATGATTATCCCATGTAAGGCTTCTGTGGAGTACCTGCTCCTTTTCTCAGAAACTTGTTGGTTATTGGTGTTGGACTGAATGTAGCACACACATCAGATCCTCTAAGACAGTACTTCTCAAAGTGGTGGTCCACATACCGGTGCTGGTCCGTGAGCCACCGGTCGCCGATCCGCAGTGAGTTGCCAGGAAAGAAAGAAATATATTTTCAGAAGCATAACATTGATATGTCATAGCACCACAGTTCATATGTTCCAACACTCCAGGTGATGTCATGCCGTGCAAGGTGAGGAAAGAGAAAGAAACAGCCAGTCGCTCATTTGTGTAGCGCTGTTACACGCAGTTGCTGCCACCAGCTGAACCGGGCACCGGTCTCTGGCCCAGTGGAAAAAAAATTGCTGGTCCACCACATCAGATAGTTCGAGAAGCACTGCTCTAAGGCAGTGGTGCTCAACCTCTGGCCAGGTTCCAATCTGGCTGTGCAGGGACAAGGGGTCATGGCCTGACTCTAACCTGGCTGTATGGGGCTTAGGAGTATGGCAGAAGTTACAGCCCTGGGATTTACACAATTTGTGCCTGAGTAATTTTTCATGTCAAATGTATAAATGTGTATAATTGCATAATATTACATAATTCCCAGGGTGTAGCTGGTGAATGGGAAGGGGACCTCCTGCCTTCAGGAGTGTGGGGTACATGTGGGATTTGTGCATGGGTGTAGATCCCCCTGCCACATACCCCATACTCCATGGAGCACAGCCCTTGCTGCGGGGGCAGCAGCAGGCCCTCAGGGCAGTCCTGGCTGGGTCATAGCCCCCAGCAGTGTGTCTCTGGAAAATCCCAGGGGCTGCACATGCTTCCTGCCTGCAGTGCTGTGAGCCCCACATGCTGGCACAAAGTCTGGCCCAACGGTGCGCACCAGCACACTGGGCCAGGCCAGCTCTATGTAGCCCCTGGAATTCACCAGAGCAGTATGCAGCCGGGTTGCTCTGCCTGCTGCACCCAGGAGTACCCTGGGGGCTGTGTGGGGGGGGCATTTAGTGGTCAGGGGTTATGCACAGGGGATGTGTTTTTTGGTGGGGGTTGTGCTGGGGGAGGGGGTGTGGTGGGGGTGTTGTACATGCGGGGGCACCTCCCTACAAACCCCACACACTCTCTGCACAAATCCTACACACTTCCATATCCATACCCACCCACAAAGCCCAAACACACACACACACATACACACACCCCTTCACAACCCCCCACAAATCCCACACACTCCCATATCCATACCCACCCACAAAACTCACTCACATACCCACACCCCACCAACCCCTTCACAACCCCCAACATCCTCATTACATTCATAACCCCCTCACACCACCCCCAAATCTCCCACACACATATCCTCCTCCCAGCCACACCCACCCCCCATACACAGGCACCAGCATATATTTCTAAAAAAGGTTGAAATAGCATTATATTTGATTTGTAAAAAAAATAAAATTAATTAACTGCGCACAATTTTGAATTTTTCGTGCATAATTCCCTGGGGTGTAGATGATGGTATTAATTACCAGTTCTGCCTGTCACCAAATTTCCCAACCCATGGGAAGTCCCACAAGCCAGGTGCCATAGATCTGTGGCCTGGATTTGATCCATGGGCTGGGGGTTGTGCACCACCACTCTAAGGCAGCTCCTGAGTCTTTTTCCCACTTAGTATTTTCAAGTAAAAGCTTTTTCCATTTTGGCACCTATTCTTTTATCCCAGATTGTTTGGGTAGGAAAAAAGCTTAAACCTTTAATGGCTATCTTCTGTGCTATCAAGTTTTTCTAAGTAAGGATGTTATCAAGTGTTATTGTATTGGGAAACTTAAAAAAGACTCTTCCCCTATTGAAGCACTGGTCCAAATGTGTGAATTTTTTGCATTTAGGAGAGCTACTTTGACAGTGTCAGTGTACAGTTAGCACCTGAAGGGAGGGGTGCATTGGTGAATAAATTACATTTACCATAATTGGAAAATGTCTCCTCCTTATCCCATCTTGTTGGTGTTTTTGAAAGGTTAAGAAAGCATTTATATAAGCTTTCCATTTAAAATTACCTATCAGTCTTCTGGTAATTTCAGTTAATACCAGACTGATATTGTGGTGCGGATGCTGAACATGTTCTATGTCTTGAGGGAAAACTCTCACATAATTTCAGGAGTTATTTTAAGAGGGCTATCCACCAGACATCTGTATAGCCAACTCTGACTCTTCTACTAAAGTGTCTTTCTTTTTCTCCCATTGTGGTAATAAAGCCTGTTTTCTCCTAAGTTTGCTGATAAAATAATGCATGCAGCTCTCTTACAGTATAGGATAAAAATACCATTATGTGCAGGGTCTTTCAGTTGCATGTCTCTGAAGAGCTAGTGACATCTAATGGTTGGCAAAGATAACTGCAGGTGATGATGGATTTTTATTTTTATTTTTTTAGTTTTGATGGGATCCAGTATTCCCTTCGATCTGAAAAGGGTGATTTATTAGCTAACTCGGAAGTGCTATGGGAAAAGTTTTAGGTACATCCATAAAGCTGCATCTAGATAGAGCATGGATCTTGTAGTATTGTATCTATATATCTATTAGTGATCTTTGAAATGGTTTTCAAAAAATCTCTCTTCCCTCCTTTTACTTAATTCTTTTAGGTACTAGGGCAGCTGCAGAGTACACAAATGGTATCTATGACATTATGTCACCTGCTCCATCAGTATATTTGGGAACATTCCAAATTCTGCATCTCCTAGAAGACCTGAAGATGGCACTAGAAATGTTAGAGGACCCTCAAGAGAAAGAATCATTAAGGAATCAGATACCAGGGGCCACGGCAGCATGCATACGGGAATGGCTGCAAGATAATTCGGTGAGTAGCTGGTAGCAGCTCTTCCATTTGCTTCACAAATAACATTGACCCCCGTACCTGATGCTTTGCTTTGCTTTGCTTTTCTTGGTCCTGGAATTCAAACAGTAGTAATTTAGACAAGTTTTACACCTGAAAAATGCTTTGTGCTTACTAAAGACTGGCACATTAGAGGGTGGAAAGTCTAACAAAGCGGTAGAGGTCTCTGTGGTGGGAGAAGCAGAAGGAGGTAAAGGGAAAACAATAATGCTTTCTCTTCTGTTTTGTTTCCACTGCCTTCATCTGGATAAAAACAGTCAGATGAGACTATTTGTGACTAGGTGCAGAACCCTTTTTTCCCTTCAAGATCCCTGTTTCAGGATATGACTGTAAGCCAGGGCCACTTACCAAGTTTTGGCAAGCTGTTGAAGGCTGCATGGGTAGCCCTGCCCCTCAACAGGTGCCTTGCCCCCTGGTCACCACTTTGGGTTCTGCCTCTAACCTCTGACCTTTGCCACTGGAAGTCTCTCCCTTTGCCCCTGGAATTACTCCTTTGGGGAAGAGGATTTGTCATCTTAGGGGGAAAAAACAAATTGCATACTAAAAATCAAACATAATAATATGTTTTAATTTAATTTTAAAAATATGTTTTTGTCCTGACTTGTGTGCGTTTGTGCTGGATATGCAGAAATGACTGCATATGGGGATTTATGGGCATGTGTGTGTGTGGGTATGGGAGCCATGTAGTGCAGAATGGCCAGCTGGTGGACAGGTATGAAAGTGGGGAAAGTGGTGGGGGGGTGGGGAGTGGGGAGTGGAAGTGAGCGGGAGTGTGGGTCCTGCACCAATGTCCCAGGGCCAGTGTTGCCGGGGCCCATAGCAGGGTGGTAGAAGCACAGGGTTTGGGTGGGAAGGTGTCTGTGGAGCCGGGCTGGGCTGCACCAGCAGGGTCAAGGGGAAACTGACCTGGCTCCATACAGCCCCTGCTGGCTAGGACCCCGCACTCCTGCCACCTTGCTCTGGGCCCCACCAGCGCTGGCCCCAAGACACCAGAGCAGGTCCCATGCTCCAGCCCAGCTGCCACTGGCTGCCACATGCCCGCTCACTCCCAGTCCCCCACCTCAGCCCTGTAGTACAGACGGGGAGCAGCATGCAGCCCTGACTGTGTGCCCCACATGTGCCCATCTGGTCTGAGCAGTGGTGGTGGGGAATGAGCTGTGCTCAGCGTAGGGGAAAAGCACTCCTCCCTCCCCCATGGCCAGCGCTTCTTGCTGCAGCCACTTGCAGCCCACATGGGGCTGTCCTGCCTCTCTGCCACAGCACTGCCGCCCCATAGGTAGTGGTGGCAATGGAGAGCAGGCACAGGCAGCCCAGTACAGGCTCCAAGTGGCTGCAGCAGGAAGTGCTGGGGAGGGGGAATGGAGGCTTTTCCCCCATACTGAGCACCAGTTTGCTTCCCAGAAACTGCCCTTCAGCATGAAGGAAAGTGGCCTCCCGCACTGCTGCTGGGCAGTGTTTGCTGCAGCTGCCTGCCCAGAGCTCATGCTGCACTAGGCTGTGGTGTGGCTGCTTCTGTGCTGTCCAAAGGGAGGTTATTCAGCCACTGGCCACAGCACAGCAGCAGCAGCTGGAGTCTAGGGAGGCAAATTGCGCGCCGGTGCCAGCTGCTGAATAAGCCCCCTCCTTCCAGGAGAAGGCTTGCCCTGAGCACAGAATAGCGGCTTCTCAGAGGATGAGCCCCTTCCCAGTGGGGGCTGTGCTGTGGAGTGCTGCGGGAGGTCTGCAGGGCTTTGGCCCACTCGTGACCTGGCGCTGCCATGTGCAGCTGGCTGCAGCTCTGCTGGCCCTGCAGTGCAGCCCCTCACCAGGAAGGGGCTCATCCTCCCCTGCAGTATGACAGGGGCTGCTTCCCCCAATAAGGGCCCTGCCATCTCCCGCTGCAGTGGCAGGGAGGGGACACAGCTGTGCAGAGACGGCATTATCCTCCTCCTTCCAGCCTCTGGTGGAGGGGACAGCCAGGGGCCTATTCTAGGCAGGGAGCGAGGGGGCAGTGCTGGGCAAACCTGGCTCTGGTTCCTGCAGGTGGCACAGGGAAGGGGGGAATTAAACCTCTCTCTGGGCAATTCAATCTGTGTTGGCCATGCCCCCTCCCTCCCAATGCCCCACAGCTTCCTTTTAGTCAAAGGCCTCTCTAGCGCCCCCCCCCCCAGCGCCTTCCCTGAGCAACTGCATGTGTGCGCCTGCATTGCCTCAGTGCAGAAAGCATGTTTGTCCTGTTACAAACCAGTTCATCCTAGGCAAGTTAGACTAACCTGCAAAGGTTGAATCATTTCCAGGCTCCAGCTTTTTGAATGTCTGTCCCTAGCCTTGAGAGATAAAAAGACCTCATTGGAGGCAAGAAAGAAGAAACACCAATTGAATGCCAAAATTCTTCTTCAAAGGCACTGGTTCAGTACTTATGATCTCAACCAAAAATTTTCAAAGTTTCAGAAAAGTTTAGTTGTATTGATGAGGGTTAGAGTTGTTGTATCAGTCCACTTTGATTCCTCATAATTTATCTTTCCTACCCTGATTCACTTGCTTTTTAGCTTTCTTGAAATTAACATATGCTAATAGTTCCAGAAGGTCTTCTCCTTTCAGGTTTTTTTGTTACCCACTTTTCTGTCTACATACTTTGGAAGTGCTGTTCTCTGAACTGAAAATTTGGAAACTTTGTGAAAGAAGTTGGTGCAGATTTTAATGTAGTTTTTTTATTTTGCTTTTTAAAAAAGATTTCATTTAATTTTTTATCATTTGAATCTTTGTATCAAATCCTAGGGCATACTCATATGCGGAGTTCTAAGTGAAAATTCAATCAGAACCTCAGGTCCTGGCCCTTGTGGGAAGATGAAGGAAATTATTTTAATAATATAACATTTTAGTAATTCAGGCAATCCTTTACATTTTAATAAATAAGCTTCATGGCCCCAACAGGTGGATTACAGGCAGTATTCTACCAGCTGACTTTAAATTCCTTGTTCTATACTAATCTTGTAAATAATAAGTATTCTGTGATGCAGTAGTTTTCTCTATGGGAAAATAGAAACCACAGTTCCCTTTTAAGACATCAGTACTCACAAATCTTGCAACTCTGTCTAGTGCTTCATAAGTTGCATTGATTTGTGTATAGAATTTGGGCAGTATGTTTTACCAAACAAACCATCTCTTGGGTCTCTTGTGAAATACATTGTGAAATACATTAAGATTGCTGAAAATATATTAAGTCTCCTGTGTAGTTGTCACATTATCTGTAAACTCTGAACCATTTTTTATTGTTGCATAAGGTTTGTCCACAAAAGGAAGTGAGTGCATAGGAAAGCCAGGTATGAATCTTAGTGAACTATAAATTCTGACCCCAGCTTTGTGTGCGCTAATTCCCTGTGAACACAGTTCCTTATTTATAAAAGTATATCTAACACTATTTCTCAGGATAGATGTAAAAATGGAAAATTGTCAAAGTACTTCCCAAAGAATTCTCCTCCTAAATGGTAGCAGTGCAGATCAGGCATCAGGGACAAATCTGACCAAAAAGATAGGTTAGCAAAGTCTGCAGTGAACCTAAGTCATGCATTCCAGATTTAAGAACCCCAGGCTGAGAATGTCACAGATTCAGACCTGAGTACTAAAATCAAAAGATGGATGAAAATTCAAAATAAATTAGTGACCAGTACACTTCAGGCAATACAGACATAAAATACCTCATATAGCAAGCTCTGCTCTGGAAGGTGTCTGCCATTCTTTGCTAAAAGCAGCTTCTGAATAGTCCTTGCAAAGTGCTTTTTTGGTAATCGTAAAGGAAAAAAATTGCAAACATTGGGTGTTATGACCAGAACTTTTGTAATTAATAAAGCAAAAATCAAAGTAGGGATATCTCATGATTCCAATTAAAAACAGTGTCAAATAAAGACCAGAACAAAACCTTCTGTGGGGACAGATTACCCCACATACAAACTGAAAGTTTCTTGTACCTTCTTCATCTTGAAGATGCACCAGCAATTGCTAGAGACCTCAGGTCTGAACCAGTATGACGGTTCCTATATTGTATAACATTCTACAGAAAGAGATAGGAAAAAAATATTCCTATTCTTCCTAGCTACTCCTGCCTGCATATCCAGGAAAAGATAGAGAAAAGAAATACCAAATTCCTCTTAATAGATGAGCATGTGACTTTTAATAGATGAAACAAGTATGCAAAATTTAAATTCTAGTTTGATTTTTTCCTTCTACAATTTGATTGATAGTCAATGTATTCCTATGTCTACCAGAATATGCCAACGATTGACTTCACTATACTGATATAATTTTAGAATAATAAAACTCTTTTTTATCTAAAACACTGTCCAGTCTGTCCCCTCTCTTCATGCCTTTTAAGTTTTTTTTTTGCTCATGTGTATAACACACCTACATTAAACGCTGAAATGCTTGGGGAAATTTCACAGCCATAAATGACACCACATAAAGAAGAATAATTGACTCTTTGTGGAATGCATCAGAGTACCAAAACAAGAAAAAAATGACTACTCATTGCTTTTTTATCAGTTTTTGGCAAATGGCTAATACAAATGACTACTTAGACACCTTGCAGCAATTTTTTACTCAGTGAAGAATCATTTTCCCTTGAAGGAAAAAAGCTTGTTGAAAAAAGCTTTTTAAAATAAAGTTTAATGTTGACTGTATAGACAAAATTCACCCTCCCTACTTTTATTGTAAAAAAACACAGCATCTGAGTACTAGCCCTGTTATGAAAGAGAAAAGTAATTGCATCTGGGGATTTGTAACTGGATACAATACCTTTCACCTCTAGGTCACCAGTTCAAATGTGGCCCCACGTTGATAGTGACAGAAACCATATGTTGGCTGTTCTGTGCACCTACAACATAAGAAAGCAGATGGGTGATCCTAGTCTAGTTCTTCTGCACTGTATCAATGTTTAAACCTAAAGTCTAGGTAAAGACGGGCACATTAGAGGCACATTCAAAAAAACAGAGTTTGAATTGATTCAGTCTTTGCAGGTTAGTCTAACCTATGTAGATTGAACTGGCAAGCAAGTGAAGAGACCTTCACTTTTCACTCTGGAAATGCAGACACATACTTGCAGTGACTTGGGCCAAAAAACCAGGAGGCAAGCCCTCTCCGAAGGGAAATTAAGCTGAAGGAAGTGGCATGGCCAGGCCTGGGCAGGCCTAAATATTATTAGGAAGGGGTTTAAACCCCAACCCTGGCCTGCAGGGATCACAATCAGGGTGTGCCTGGAGCGGGAGGGGGGAAGCTGGGGTCCCCAGACCCTCCTATCCCCACTCACTCACTGGCTGGCAGCAGGAATGGGAGTGGGACTAGACCTTGATAGCCTGAGGGGAAGTGAGCATATAACACCCCCCCCCC
>JAGPOW010000304.1:96744785-96771887 GCA_030014935.1 Caiman crocodilus
CCCCCCCCCCGTTGCAGGGGCAGGTGGCACAGGCAGTGATAGGCTTCACTTGTGCACCTGGGGTTGTGGTGGCCAGATGCCAGTAGCTTGAGGGGAAGGAAGGGTTTAAGCCCCTCATTACAGGCAGCAGCAGCAGGGGAACCAACATGGTGCCCTGGGCCAAGTCCCTCCAAGGAGTGGCCAGCTGGCCACAGGGAGAGGGTAGGGAGGAAGGATGTGACCTGGCTGTGGGGGAGGAGGCGGGGAAGCCAGGGCTAGTTACAGAGCCTGATTGCTGCAGAAGCATGGCCTGATCTGGGGCAGCCCCAGGTGGCAAGGATCCCCCCAACGCTGGGGCTATGGTTTGCAGGTGAGCTGCAACTACAGTGTGGCTCCCTGCCCCCTGCCTCTCCTGGCAGCAGCAGTGGAACAAACCAACATGGTGGACAGAGGTGAGGCACCTGTCACCAGCTGCCTGCTTGCAGTAGCACCAGGCACTCAGGGTGGATTGTTGTCGTCCAGGGGCGTGGGCAGTGGAGCAGGGAGGCAGTGAACCACTGCAGCGCAGTGTGGCCCAGCTCCTCAGCCCAGGAGTGCAGCCCAGTCCATCCTGCAGCAGCTTGCCCTGAGCACCTGGTGCTGCCACAAGCAAGCAGTGGGTGACAGGTGCTTCACTTCCACACGCCACAATGGTTTCCTCTGCCACAGGGAGAGGGAGAGGAGGGCTGCCGCAGGCCAGTAGCTGTCTACACTGCTGGCCTGTGGGGCCAGGTCAGACCAGGCTACAGCAATCCATTGCCTCCCTCTGCTGCTTCCCACATCCCAGCTCCCCCCCAACCACAGCAAGGTCACATCCCCCCACCCTGCAGCTGGCTGGTCACCCTTCTGAGGGATTTGGCCCAAGCGCTGTGGTGTGGGCTCTGCTTGAAACAATATGCAGCATGGAACAGAGCCAGCACCATGCTGGTGCCCTGCCACTGCTGCCTGCAATGGGGGGATTAACCCCCCCCATTCCTCTCAGGCTACTAGCATCTGGCCACTGCGGCCCTGGGTGCATGAGAAAAGCCTATCACTTTATCAGTGCCCACACTGCCACCTCTGCAATAAGGGGATTAAATCTCCCTTCCCTTAAAGCTACTGGGATCTGTCCATGCCCCTGCTCCTGCTGCTGGAGCAGCGAGTTTGGTGCAGGGCTGGGGACTCCTGGAAAGGGCTGCTACTCACCCCGCCAGGCAAACCTGACGGCACTCTATTGCAGGGTTTCACACACCCCTATCCTTCCTCAGCCAGCTGGAGCAGTGATAGTGCTCTGACGAGGGAGGAGAGAGATGGGGCAAACACTGCTTAGCTGGAACAGACAGCACAGCACAGCCCAAGGCTGCAGGGCATGCTGGGATGCTAAGAAACTCTGATTTAACTTAAAGGGGGGTCTGGGACACGAATTCCATAAACCGGTTTGACTTCAATCGGTTAAGTCTGATACTACATTCAACCAGGTTTATCACAAACTGGTTTTGGCCATTTGAAACTGGTTTATGTACAATGAACTTTTGTTCTGTTACAGATTTAAACCAGTTTCTGATCACTTACACCAGTTTGTGTGTAACTTCTGTCCCTAGCAAAACTTTATCTTGGTCAACAAAGGTTTGCATATGTTGTGTCTATATTAGCAAACTTCATAAACACAATTCAATCCTTTAAGCTGTCATATAGACAGTGCTTTACCTTATTTTAGGTCTTCTTATCTTATGGAGGGCATTTCAGATATCCCTGAGTTGTACAGCAGTGGTTTTCAACCTGTGACCTGCGGACTCTTGGAGGTCTGCAGACCGTATCTAGCGGGGTCTGTGGAAGATTACTCTGATCAGTCAAACACATGTGAATACATGACACTTACAATTCAGAAGAGTCCGCACCTCCATTCAAATATGGAAAAAATTTGAAAACCACTGCTGTAGAGAATAGCGTCCTCTTGCAGTAACTAAAGCGCGCACACCCTTATGCAATGGCCAGTACAAACATATTAGGACTCCCTGCCTGAGGAACTTACAAATTCTATTACTGCTACCACTAGTGGTGAATTGCAGCTGCAAAGTTTGCTTGGGTGGATAAGGCTGTGGAGTTTAGGCTGACTGAATCAGGATTAAGTTACATTGACATGCCGATGAACACAAAGTTTTAATGACATTATCCATGTTATACAATATTCTGTAAATAAATAAGAGATGCTTTTGGCAGTTACATACTTTTCACACACACTAAATCCATTTTAAATTTAACAAACATTTAAGAAAATGGTAACTTTCTCTAGAATATTTGCTATACTCTAGATATAGGTCTGTAGACTTCCAGGAAACTTAGCTATTTTCATATAATAATAGGAATAACATAACCAAGAACTGTTAGGTCCATTTAGTTCTTTAACTGTATTTCTATAAATGTCTGCTTTACTTTTTTATTGTGAAAACAGTGGTGGTGACTTCACAGTTTAAGTAGAGTTGAGTTGTGCACTTCTAAAAACATGCATCTGATCCAAAAAGGTTTAAAGGGAATGGTATAAGACCCTAAGTACAATCCATTTGTGATACTGGAAATTAAATTCAGTAAGGCCATTGGCTCAAATGACAAGGCTTATAATGTTTCTGTCTTTCATCCTGAGATTTGAGGTTCTAGAAGTTACAGTGTGACTTTGCAAAGAGATTCCATTGAAGCTGCTGATGTTTCTGTAACATTAAGGGCTTGGGACAGACATTACACATAAACTGGTTTAAGTGACTAGAAACAGGTATATACCTGTAGCAGAACATAATTTCAGTGTACATAAACAAGTTTCAAAATGGCTAAAACAGATTAAAGATAAACCTGGTTGAATGGAGTATCAAACTTAACTGATTTTGCATTAAACTGGTTTATGCAATATCTGTCCCAGACCCATTCCTGATTTAAGTTAAACCAGAGTCCCCCAGTATCCCAGATGTTTTGCATTCCTGGGCTGAGCTGTGTGCTCCAGAGCACAGGGCTAGCCCTGCCCCTCTGCTCCCTAGCCAGAGCTCCAGCAGAGAATACAGGCGCAGCAAGGTCTGCCTTGCTTCCCCCTGCCCCGCATTCTTCCCACCCCCCGGTTGTTTGCTGCTTAAGTAGGGATCCCCTCCTTTCCTCCCATCTTCCACAGCATGGATCCCAGCCCCATAGACCCTATGCATGCGGTATGCTATTTAATGCTGGCAGGTGACTCTGTGCGTGTGTCTTCAATTTCACTGGGACAGGACAAAGGCAAACAGAACATTGTCTGCTTAGGGTTTTTTGGAGCTAATCAACAAGTCAGTGGTAATGTCCCCTCCCTTCCTTTCTTGGAAAAAGCTGCTTAAGGAGAACTTGAACTAATGAGAGAAGCTTTTGTTTTGTTGATAGGCTGATGAACACTGTGTTATCAGATCTGTGATGGCTCTCTCACCTGTCAGGTTTGCAGATGGCATGAAGAAGCAGGGAGAGGGAGATTGAAAAGCTCAGTATGATCAACAGACCCATTCACCCTACACACTTTGCCTCTCAGAGTGCTGGCCAGGAGCTAGGGGCAGGAACACTCCTGCTCCTTGAGCAGTAAGTGCGGAAAAGCCTGGAAAGGTTCAGGTTAGGTAGAGGTTTACACCCCTCCCTAAACAGAGGGTCCTGCTGAGGCCTAGCTATGTCCCCTGTTCCCCCTCTCAGCTCAGCATTGTGGAAAAGGAAGGCTAGTCTAGCAATCCCTGGCTTCTAGCCTGAGCCACTGCAGGCATGTGCCTGAATTTCCTCAGTCCAGAGAGAATGTCTGCACAGTTGCAAACTGGTTTAACCTAGGAAGTTGAATCAAAGATTGAATCAATTCAGGCCCAGGCTTTTTGAATGTCTGTCCTTAGCCAAAATGTATCCCAAAGCTTTACAATATTTAATGGTGTGGTACATCATTCTGTGCATACTTCCTTTGAAATACTTAACTGCATGGCATAAAGAAATCAGGAGTGCATGGAGGATGTAAATAGACATTGCATTTGTCCCAGAGAAGGCCTTTTGTCCCAGAATCCAACAAAGGTTCAAGTCCCCCTGAGTGATGTGGGATAAAATATGCTAATGCTTTTTTCCCAGGACAGGGCTGCATGCATCTCTAAGGTTACTGAAGATCATTCCTTGGACAAACCAACCAGCTGTATGCTCTCACTAGCCACCTATGTGGGGAGGAGCAGCAACACAGCATGGAAAGGCAATGTGTGTAAATGACCGTGCCTCCTACTTTGATGAAATTCAAATCTTGGACAGTTGGGCCTGCATGAAGAGATATCTATTTACAGCCAGAGAGCCAAACAGACAAAATGTGCATGGGGTATTGGCCCCAATAGCTATGTTAGTGCAATGTTTTGGTAGAGAAAGGAAAGAAGGAAGATGTGCAGCTAGTCCTGGCAGACTTTTGATTGTACCTCAAGTTTCTAGCGCCACTTAGAAGACTGATTCCAAATACAGTGGGACAAGCCTTTCCCTTTTGTGGCAGGGTAGGTGAGTCAGAACTGAGATTGTAGTTTAGAACAGGACTGTTGTTTTGAAAAAGCAAAGGTGTTTAACTGGGCAGCTGTAATTATCTAATTCTTTTGAGAATCTATGCCTCTGGGTGAACAGGACTGTCTTTGGAAATGCTTTGTGCTCAGAAATATCGTTGTCTGGCAAACTAAAGAGGAAGTTAGAATTATCATAGAGAACTGTCTATGAAGCAACTTCAGTATCATAGTTATTTGTTAAATATTTCAGTAGCTCAGTGACCAAATGGCATATCATAAAGTAGGTAGTAATTTCAGCATTAAAAACCACTGACTGTTTTGACTTGGTCAGCTAAATAATGCATATTGAGTTATCTCTTTTTTTTTTTGCTAACTCCAGATGTGATTCTGCATTGCTAGTGTGCATGTGTTACCACATTTTTGCACAGACCCTTTTCCCATAAGAATGTTTGACTTCAATTAACTTAAAATGATTATAGCCTAATTTTAAAACAAGTGAGAATCCTATTTCACTGAAAACAAAAGGAAGACTTTCTTCAAGTAAAATGTCTGTAGTTACTTTAAAACTCTTCAACATGGAGCATTATACATTGGCCTTTAGTGAGCTGCTGACTCCTGAAAAAATGTCAGTATTTTCCTAACCATATTCATTTTAAAAAGTTAATTCTGGCAAACATGATAACTCTGTTTGCCAGATGGTAGGGAAAAAAGATGAGTAGGAAAATCTGATATAAATATTTTTATATACTTTTGAATTTTAAGTCATGCCCACCTCCTAATTTTGGTGCTTCCACAGTAATTAAAAATAGCTCTTACTATTTTGTTTGTTAAGTATTTTAAGTAGCAAACATTGTTCAAGGAGAGTTCTTCTGTTATCTTAACTGAGTTTCAAGTTAACCCATAGGTCCCAGTTGAGCAGAATACTAAAGATGTAATAAGTTGACTTAGGCCCCTAGAAGGTGTAATTTCCATCAAGCAACAGGTAATATTGCTTTTTCACAGGGAAACTGTGACACTATGTGGCCTGCTTCAAGTTCACAGAGTAAGCTGTTCAAAGGAAAGTGCCCCAAGAACTTGCTCTGCCAGCCCTTCAGCAAGGGGAGCTGGAGAACTGCTGGCAGGGTTGGTCAGAAGAGAAGAAACTCAAGGAAACATCTGAAAGATATTTTGATACCTTAATCCATGCTGCTAATGAAAAGTGAGCTCTGAGCTCCCCCTCGGTGAGGGAGTGGCAGAGCTTGAACTCTCCCACCTTATGAAGTGCTTTTGTGTTTGTACTTTTTCTCTCTTCCCATCCTGTCCCCACGACTAGCTTTCCCAGCAAATCCCTTTCCCCTCAGATTACTATTGTTGATAAGTAAAGCATATTATGTTGTTTCTGTTTACATTCTCTTTCACAAGGAGAAGAGATGCAAATGCTCCTTAAAAAAAGCTTCCCCTCCAGAAAGCAAATCTCTGGTCATTGCTGCTGCTACTGTACCATGTGCCACCACTGCCTGTGGCACAGTAATGGCCAGTTATGCTTCTGGTGTGCACAGTAAAAATGTAGTTTTCTCTGTGTAATTGGGGCTGATCGTTAAGAGTAGAGATCCCCAGGCAGTGTCTGAATATGGACTATTGAAAACCTCTGCCATCAGGGCACCGTACTTCAAACTGTACTTGCCACTCCCATTGAAACATCCTCTCCTCTTATTAATATTCAGAGAGCTCAGCAGTATATATTCAAAAATCCAAATTTGCAATATGGTGATTCTCATTAGCTTTTAGAAAGTTTTTGAATGATGGAACTGGAAAATTTATATTTATCAAAATATCTTTCAGATGTTTACTTGAGTTGCTTCTCTTCTTCGGCAAAGCAATTGACAAATATGTTTTTTAAAAATTTCCTCTTTCTCTTTGTATTAGTCTACTTGTTGATGTTTTTTCACTTTATGTAACATCCTGCCAGAGCAATTTCAAGTGCTTCCTATTGATTTAATATGATGCACAGCTCTAATTATTTTCAAATATTGATGTTTAAAAGTAATTACTACGTTTTCATTTGTTTTTTAAAGAGGCTAAAATGTGAACTGCAAAAAATAAAAAAAATCCTTTGATTGAAAGACTTGTTATCAAGGAAAGAGAGAACTTACCTAGTTTTCATGATCAATTAAAAAAAAACAAACCTGAAAAAATATACTTTCAATCTACATTGAAACATGTTTGTTTCAGCTGGCCGGATGTAAGGGCCACATTACATGGGACACTTAACATGTGTTAAATGCACTTACAATGCCAGTTTCTATGTATTCAAACTAGACAGTATATGTAGGGTCCTGAGAAAATCACAATTTCGTGAACTATGTGGGAACTGCGAAACCCCCACACTGCAATTTTTAAGGGTCACGAGCATAGATAGCAGAAGGCTGGGGCTAACAGGGCTTAGGCCCCTCAAACGCAAGCAGTACAGAGGACCTGTTAAGAACAGAAGTAGGGAGTAAAGACAGGCTAATAGAAGTACTCAAAATGAGGAGATATCCAAAAGCTTCTTCACAGCTCTGAACTATATTGCTGACCTAAACATTTAAAAAACCTTCATTGAAAAGGTTGGGCAAAAATATAGACTTGGGTTGTTGATATAATGGAAAATGAAATGTCTTTATGATGAATTTGACCCTTTTTATCTTCAGAAACTGAACTTTATGGAATTAGAAAGTTCCAAATTGCACGGCGCAGAAGACAACAGGAAAGTATGAGTTGGATGCATAGTATAGTTTCTTCTTTTCTCCTTAACCCTCCCCACATAAACCATTCTATAGGGATTGTTTAGAGCAGGGGTTGTCAACCAGGGGTATGCATACACTCAGAGGGGTACTTAGAAAAGTCTTTGGGGTTATGTGTGGGCAGGTGGGGATGGAGCATGCCCCAGGGCATGGTGGAGGGGTCTCCCCTGGTGCATTCACCTCTTACCCAGGAGAGGGGGAGGAGGAGGGGAACGCTGGACACTGCCAGCCCCATGTGGCATATCATGGCTCCTCCCCACCTCCCACCTCAGCTCTCTCTCCTGATTGGCCACTGGGCTGACATGAAAGTCTCAATGGCAGTGGGGGAGTATGCTTCTATGCCCACTTACAGGAGCGAGGCCAGGGGTGGGGGACAATGGCACTGCTCTGCAGGCTGCACAGGCACCACTTGACCAGACCGGGGGGGCAGGGAGGGTCACACATGGCGGCTACCACCACCACCCCCCCGTGCCACATTCCCATGGCTGATGATGCGCACCTCCATGGGCTGCTGGCAGCTGATGCACGATTGGCCGAACGCAAGGCCCATCAACAGCCTTCAGAGCTGCATGTGCCACCAGCCATATGAAAGTGGGGTGCAGTGGTGGGTACCGCATTCATGCAGTCCTCTTCCTCCCTCCCTGCATCCAGCTGCTACCACTAAAAGGGGTACACCTGCTAAAAAAGGTTGAAAACCCCTGGTTTAGAGGTACTTCATTTTCAGTGGGTTGATCCTCAGCACCCATGCCAATTGCAAGACCATTGGAGTTCAGTTGTACATAAAGAGTTTTCAGGTTTCCGCATTCCTTTCTTTTTCTCTTTCCTCTAACATGGTTCTACTAAGAGAAAACTCACCACACATCTTCCTGCTGCTATCCTAATGCATCCTGACAATATTTACATCATAATACAATGCAACAAGGGTCTCAACAAGACTGGCAGAGAAGCAGTGAAGCTGAGAGCAGCCATCTCCACAGTCTCTTCTGCCCCAGAGATGTAGGAGCTTCCACAGAGCTGGAGGGAATGTGAGGAATTTATCATAATTTCCTTCCAATCCCAATGGATCTATAATTTTCTCTTTCCCTGCCACCTAACCAAAGAGAGGACAACACTGGGGCTCTAACTGTACAATCTGTAAATTAAGGGTCTAACACATACTGCATCTTGGTAGATTTAAGTAGCGTGTTGTGGCAAATCTCCTATTTGAAGTGGGATTAAAGAGTACTCAACTTTCTTAAAGTAAATGTAGTGCATAGACCACAAAGTACTCAGAACTGCATGGAATATTAGCTGTGTAGTATCTGTTCATTAGTAGGGAAGAAGTTCAGTTAGCTAACTTTCCTGATGCTGAAAAGGGGTATTTGACATTGTATCAGTAGCAGCAGTGATCACTTGGCCTCTTCTGGGATCCTGGGATGGGAAGATACTTTTTCAATAGCTTCAAATTATGAACAGTAGAATTCAGGAGCTATGTTAATTCTAAGATTATATTCCCATTGCTTGTATAGGTTTCTTTTTTCTTGCATTTTATTTGTCTATTTCCTTTGGGTGGGGGAGACACTGGGAAATATGGAAGATAATGCTACCTAAAAATACTCAAGTGAAATTCTGAATCAACCAAGAAGGGAAACACTCTTTTGGATTTAAATGAGTGGGTTTTTTTAAAGGTAAGAACAATTAGAAGTCAACAATCACAGCCGGAGCGGGTGGGGAGAGGGATACATATTTCCTGAATAGAAAGAATAATGGGGCAGTATAATGGCAATCAAATAAAAATAAATTTTGCTAGACTATAACTTCTTTTCTTAGCTTATCTGTATGTGGGTTGAGATTTAAATGCCGGCATTCTGATTCATGTATGACACATTTGTTTCTCTATATTTATTCACTTAGTGCCTTTGGTGCTTTGGGGCAAAGCTCAAACCAGGTGTAACGGCCAGCATGCAGGTGACAGGTTGAGAGCAGACATGTGACTGTTAGGAATGTACATTGTCAACATACCTAGCTGACAAAGTACTGACTGAGCGTGAGATAACTGGGAATTTAGATATGGTTACATTTTAGTCAGGAAGAATGCCTGTAACAAAATCAAGGAGCAGTTGCATGAGATCTGGAACAAATCACCAGACAGAAATAAGGTATGTTAGTAATTTAAAATACTCCTACAGAAGACAGCCAATGTTCACCTAGCTGTGAATGTTATATCGAAACAGCAGTGATCAGTAATACAATTCTCCTTGAACATTATTAGTTGATGTTTACCGTGGCTGCCAAACAGAGACATTAGGAATGTCAAAAGTTTTTAAAGAATTATAAATGGCTTTATCTGGCTCATGAAAACAAAATGTGGCAGGGAAGCTCTTGAGAGGCAAGGTAGTATTAACAATAATCTGAAACTGAGGAGCTGATGTTTTGAAAAGTTATAATAGCAAGTCTGGTATCTCACTAGAAGTACTACATAATGTCGATCCAGTGCTTGAGAGAAAATTATTGTTCAGAACTGTTTTATTGTATGATGATGTTTCGGAAGGTTCTGATTGTTCTATCTCAAGCTATAGCAGCCTGTGTATTTAATTTGGGAAGCTCTCGGTTCATTTCCCAGTCTGTCAGCCAAGCCTGTGGCCATCACACATGTCCATGTTTCATGTACTATATATATGTTATATATGCAATATTTACATGAGATGTTAAACAGGATGGAGGTTTGATAAAGCAAGAAGATAGAGGAAGGCTGTGTCAGATGTCAAAAACTACAGAAGAAAGGGCTTTCATGTCGGTAGTGACCATGTAATAGTAAATACTTAGCATATACAGTTTTTAGCACAAACAATCCCAAATCTCTAGAGTGCTGTCAGAAATGCCATAGTGTGAATTTGGCAACTTACCATTCCATTGTGTTGTCAGAGGTCTGTCTGTGCTTTTAGTCAAAAAAGGATATTACTTTTAAGTGACAAAAATCAACTCGTAGGCTAGGTAGACATTATACATAAACAAGTATAAGTGAACAGAAACAGATCTAAACCTGTAACAGAACAGAAGTTCAGCGCACACAGACTGGTTTAAAAATGGCAGAAACCAGCCTAAGATAGACCTGGATTGATGTGTCGTCAGACTTAAGTGATTTATGTTAGACCAGTCTATCGAACTTGTGTGCCAGATCCCCCCCTGACTCAAGTTAGGTTTCTGTCTACCAGCATCCCAGGATGCTTTGCCAGTCCCTGCTTACCTTCCCTCCCAGGGAGCTGCATTGGAAATTAGCCTGCTTCATCCCCAGCCTGCCTCCAGCCAGCTGTCAGCAGCAGCCAGGGGGAGGGGAGAAGAGGGAAATCCTGGCATCTATGCCCTCGCTTCTGTGTTCCTGCATGACAGAATAGAGAGGGGAGGTGGGACTGCCCCCCATGATGGGCACAGTGGGGAGCAATCCCCCCTGCCCTCATTGCTCTTACAGTGGGAATGTATGCGAATGGCCTTTTATCTGCTGGAAATCCTATGGCTATGGGAACACTTTTGTCTTAGCAAGGTAGTAAGCCCCATCTCTCCAATGATATGGTGCAGCATAACCTCAGCTATCCGGCCCCTCCTTCTCCCCCCTTCAATAACTATGTGTGTATGGTTTTTTTCTGCATAGGGTTATATGATCTGAACCCCATTTTTTAACTTCTTACAATGTTCACATTTTTGCCCCTAAAACAGTTTTCTCCTAATATGGAATTCTTTATTGCTAGTTCCAGGTTTCCACTGATAAAAATCTAAAGAGGCTGAGAAACTGGAGTATATAAGGAAACATGTGGATACAACCATAGCTCTGTGTGAAGGAACTAAGGGAGCACCATAATGAGAGGAGATTCCCCGAGAGTCTTCTCCTCACCCCTCTATCCACCAGAACCATTGCTTTGACTATACATTCATCTCAGTATCGCAAGTTTGAAACATTGCCTTGCTGTGCAGCTTCAGCTCTAACAGAAAAAGACTGTAAAAAGTTGGGAGCGTGCCGCTGTCCTTTGTGAAGATGAAACATTGCCCCCTCTGGCAAAAGCAGTGTTCACAGAATACTTGACTTCATCCGTAAGGGTCCTTCTTGAATCCCTTCTATTTCTCAGTGTCTTTTGTAAGAACAGGCAAGCAATTCAAAGTGCAGGGCTTATTTTTAGGCTTAGCCCCAGCTTGAAATAAACTGAGAAACTGAGTAGTGCTATGATAAACACAGAGTAAAACAGAGACAGGAAATGGGGGGTCTTTGGGTAATGAGTTCCAGCCACTCTTGAAACAGAAAGCCAGAGAAGGCATTACTTGAAAATAGTTTCTCAGTGACAGCTTAGTAATTTTTAGCTTGTTCTTTTACCATTAAAAGGGAATGGTTATTGCAGGTTTAGACTGCTATTTTTCCAGAGACCGACTGGCATGATATATCTTTTGAAGCCTTTTGGAATGATACTGCAGCTTATTGCTAAATGTGATCTGCACTAAAACAAACAGATGCTCAGTCTGAAGTTTGTACAGTTGTGTGCTGTATATACATCCGTCAGAAGCATTCGGGAGAAGTCTGAGGGACAGACTCAGAAGACTTAAATAACGTCTGAACATGGATCCATGTTTTTAGATGTGAGGGAAGGAATAGGAAGAAATCACAGTTGTGTTCTTTGGAACAAAGCTTTATCCCCAACCCAGATAGTTACTCTTAAATCTGGAAATATAATTGCTGAGATGGGCCCAAAGCATGGATGGTGAGATTGATATTTACAAGCACTTTACGTGGCTAAAGAGGGTAAGTAATTTATTGTGTTCTGCTGGGTCTTTGTGACAACTTATTATACCTAACAAATTTCAAGCTGTACAGCATAATGAGGAAAAATACAGCTAATGCTTCAGGTTTAAATTATTGCCAAGTTCTTCATAAGAAACTAATTATAGGCATATTTCCATAACGGGGAAAACAGCTGTTTTTGTCCTTAAAATGCAACTAAAATCAAGCTTTGAACTAATGGTAAAATAATATTTTATTTTGCTTCCATTAAATCTCCAAGCCACTTTTGAGACTGTAAACCTACAAGGTGCATCCATGTAAGAGTTTATTGTATGAAATGAGAGTATGTTGTTTATAACCTACTCTAGGATTAAAGAGAGTGTTTGCTTAACAACAGTAGTTGTTCGTTACTTAACCCTTTGTGCATAGGTGTAAGTGCAAGGAACTCCAGGATTGGGGGGTGGGGAGGAGGGTTCTGTTTGCTTTTGGGGGAGGCTTTTTCCTTTTTTTTTTTTTTTTTTTACATATTCATTTATATATTATAAAAACAGACTAAAAGCAGTCGAACTCTTAATTTTGTGATGAATAATATAAGCACATTTAATTACCTAATAACTTGATGAGATTATTTTTGTCTTTTGCAAGTAAGTAGGTGCTTACAGTAACATGTTCATTTCATCTAAAAACCAAATGATTTTTAATTATCTTAAATGCTTTCTTGACTTCATGTATTTTTCAGTTTTTAAAGGTTGCAATAAATAGGCCATATGTAAATTCTTTAAGGTAAAATGTATTTGTCCCATTTAAGTATTAGCTATCTTATTTAATAACTTTCCCTGTAGGTAACAGCATATTTAGCTTTTATACTCCCATTTATTATTTTCCAAAAATGTCTACCTTTAAGCATTTCATGCAAATATTTTCCATTAAAACATTTGTATGATTATAGAATCAAGCAAGTATTCTTGCACAGTTTTTAGATTTTGCCTGTTAATGTATTAATGTTGAAATGTGTAGTAACTGACCATAACTATGTGAAATAATGCAAAGAGAAATTATTCTGATTGTGAAAGGTAAACAGGATCTTCATTTAGGCTCTGAAACTCTGATATGGCTTCTTGAATGCATGTAAAGCTTCACTATGTTATTTTAATCTCTGATAAAGGGTGAAGCTTGCGAAACTCGAAGCTCAGTTTTAAAAACCTTACGGGAAATATTTGGTTCATTTCTGGAGGCCCTTGTATTTCTGGATGGGGGTATGCAGCAGGAAGTGGCAGTTGATAATTTTACTATTTAAAGTTAACCTGTGCTTTGCACATGTAAAGGAGAGGTAACTAAATCGTAATGCTGTTTTCGCTAGGTTAGATGTTATATTTCTATTTTTATTGAAATAAGTTTTCAAACAATACAGTTTTCCTTTTCCTGCTTAGTATCATCTCTCCAAAGTTAGGTGCATCAAGTACAGGTTAATCAAAATGCCCATCCTACATTGGAAAATGAACTTAATAACACATGTAGGTTTGTTCTAATAAAATGGGAGTGGTCAAGGAAGTAACTTTCGGAGAGTTGGAGTCTTCAGAGTTGAATTTTAAACTGTCTTGGACATTGCAGACATACCTCTAATCTTGTGTTTCTTATGGTAAAGATTGCATAACACCAATGCTTTAGAAATAATTCATTTTTGAAATGGCATATAAAAGGACAATTAAAACTATATTTGAACAGGATGTGTAAGTTCTGTTAAGAGTAGAGACTGTGTTTTGTATTGTTTTGAAGAAATGAAAGTTTAATGGCATTGCTGAAGTTATGTGTAATTCCTTTTATGTAGAGGACTATAAGGCAGAGTATCAATACTGCCCCCTTTTCTAGGGATGTGTCTTAAAGAAATAATTGTGTGAGGGAAGGGAAGTGAGGAACAGAAATAAGAAAGCTGCAAATAATCTTGCACAGTTTGCAGAAGAACTTGAGCCATTACATTCCCAAATTCTTTTGATAAGTGATAAAATGTAGAAATTATCTCAGTGATTTATTGAATTGTCATGCCATAGAATTCTAGTGTTGTGTCACATGTTCTCTGGCACCAATTGTGATAGCATATTCAGATTTCAGATCCTGTAATCGTAAGCTGATGCTCTTTGGCTTATAATAAAAGCACTACTTCCCCCACAGTAAAGAATTGTTCTCAGTAGAGAGCAACTGGAAATGGTCTTCCATAAACCTTCAGTGATCTGTGCCAAAGCAGGCTCCAGTTTCACCATGAGTTGAAAACGCTTAAGGGATAAAGATCAGTTGTGATGTTGCAGTTGGTTAGGTGGTGTAGCTGGATTCTCATTACAGTATGCAGTCTCTGGACTTCAGCTGCATGACTGGAGTGCAGGAACAAATGTAGGATTACAACACTCAGGCAAGTTAAACAAATGGTGCAGCTGATATTTTCAGATTCTCAGGAAATAAGAATCAACTTGTAAGCAGCAGTCTCCTGTGACATTTAAATTGCACAGCAGAGCCTATACTGTGATAGCTGTAAGAAGAAAAACTGTTTAAATAAGGTTCAACTAAATGCCACCACAATTGAGCTCTGCCAAATATGCTTTCCTAGTTATGAAAAGATTTGTTAAGAGAGCAGTACCAGAACGGGTTCTAGGCTCTGTTTGGTTACGATGAAAGGGCAAGTGAACAGATCCCCAAAATGCAGCAACCAGCCCTTGATCATACAGTCAGCATGGTTAAAATTTTTCCTTTAACTGGTAAGAAAGATATTACTAGTTGTAGTACTGTTGTTCCTCATAAACACAGGGAACACATCCCCAAACCTGTAATATTTTGTCTACTAGTGAAAAAAAGCAATTCAACTGTCCCCAATGCATGCTTAGCAAATTGCCATGCTCTGAGAAAACTATTTCTCATTCATCAAGACATTCATCTTATATTGCCTGAGAATTTGAATGAGAACTGGCAGATACACATAACTCTATTCAGGTGTTATATGATTTTACGTTCAATCACTTACAATGATGGAGACATTCAGACCTTGCTAGTGTTAAGAACACAGCCAAGTATGTGCAGCTGTGATGGCCATGGTAATTTTATTGATGCAAGAGTACCTCTCAGCAGTTTCAGTCCTTGTACACAGAGCAGTCTTTTTCTAGCATTACTGCTGAAGAAGCAGCATATTTCTTGTGGAGTGCTTACTTGGTGGTGGTTATCCTTTCAAGCCATTTTACAGAAAAGTGGCTTTTTGAATCAGATCAGTTTGTAACTAGGTCAGACATCACAGTTTCCCTGATTAAATTTTCTTTGATGGAGTGTGAAGCCAGAGATTGAAGAGGAAGGGATGAGCTCAATGGGTACCCCTCTTACATACAAACCTACTTCAGTTCCCCAGGTTGGGGTCTTGGAAGTTTCTTAGAGAATGTTATATTTGCTTTCAATCACCAGTTTCTACTGTCTTCCCTTTGATCTCTGGTATTCTTTCCCTTGACCTTAACTAGTACCCAAGTTTCTGAATCAAAACTGATCCTGATTTGACAGCATTGGCTAATAATTTTTTTTAAATGTTGATCTTTATAGGAAGCTGTGATATGAGAGTTGTCTGAGATCATTAATGATGCCTTTAGTGGCCCAGTTAATTTAGTTGGTGGTTGTTGGCTAGAAGTGGAATGGACAGTCTTCCACCGTTTGTGGAATATCCAGTCTAAGGGCAATGCTGTTACCAATTTTCATCTGTAGGGATGAACATGAAATGAAAATACCTGTTCTTAACGCTCATGTTTTGCTTTGGACTTTGGGTATTTCTACACCATGTCCTCACTGTGTCTTGTTAGGGAGGCTGCCAAATACATCCTGGTCCTGCTCCCATGTACCAAACCCAGAATTGTGCTGGTAAAACTACTGTCAGTGACCATCCTCACACATGCCTGTGTAGTAGTAGAGCTCAATCGGCCACACATGCAGTAGGGCCAAGGCTCCCAGATTGCAACCCAGAAGAACGGCAGGCACTCCAGGGAATGCCAGCCTCTGGACGAACCCAGCTTACAAAGACTCGCCAGTCCCAATGGGAGGGGCAGAACACAGTGGCAGAATTTAAAATTTGCCTGGAACAGATGGGCAGGATGACTGGAAGTGGCTGTGGCAGTCCAGCAGCAGCCACACAGCAGAGGGATTGCCCCTGTAGGGGCAAACGGTGGGAACCGTGGCAGCAAGCGGCTCTCATCGAAGCCAGCTGAGAGGAGCTGAGTAACTTACCAAAAGGCAGGGGCTGGTTTTCTGCAGCAATGATGTACAGAGGGGAACCAGAACTGACAAGACAAGACAGAAAAATTGTGAGTACTAGAGCTGAGCAATGGAGAAGGGGAGCCAGCTTCCCCTAGTCTCAGTATATGGACTATGTTTTGATTTGGACTTTTACCTCCTGAGCTGAGGAGATATGCCACTGCTAAGTGTTTTTGTTTCCTTTACCCTCAATGCTGGGAAAAGACTTTGGGAAATTGTCTGAACATTCTTTACCTGTGTTTGTCATCTGGGAGGCACCAGGCAGGGTATAGAGGGGGCGAAGCCCCAAGACACAGGACTTGTGGTGTCTGTGTAAGGGCTGTATGAGGGCATTGAAAAAGATCAGCCTCTCTATTTTTTTTTGTAATACCAAAGATGTGGCAGGAGAGAACTTACAGCACTCATGCACACACAAACCAGCAAAATGTCTACATCCTGAGGAACAAGCATACCCTCTCTAGGCGTGAAGTCCTGTGGAGCAGCAAAGGACAATCATGGGAGGTTACACTGTATCGTAGCAGCTTCGTTGGCAAATTTCCTGGTTTGGCACATACAGGCAGGAACAGGGGGACTGTGAAAGACTTACCCAGAGGCATTGCTGCTAGGACCTGTGCTAGGTACTCCAGCTTCAAAAGCCATATTGATCTATCATGTTCAGTCCTAAATGGGTGTATACCAGTGCTACTACTTATCTCAAATCTGTTTGTATGAGCAATAAAATTATTAATTTTCATTGGGTGTGCTAGGACAGTTGTCCCCACCAAACTTTCCATTACTAGCAATTTACTGACCATGAAAGTCTTATGGTCTCTATAAGGATTTTTCTCCCTAAAGATTTGTAGTAGTCTGGTTACAAAACTAGGGAAAAGTTAATTATAGATTAGGTTTGCCAAATACTGCCATCTGTCATATCCATTTGACTACATAAGATCAAAGAATTCTGGCCACTATTCATGCTGCATGGGCATGCACAAATTCCCCTAGCTCAGCTTTGCCCAGTTTTGGATCATATGATTTCATCTCATACTAGTTTACTACCACTCCCACTTAGAGGATGGAGCAAGAAGAGAGACCTGTCAATGATTTTCCTCTTTACTTCTAGAAGAAAGGAGAGAAGAGCTACGTGTCCAGCATCCCCTTGCAACATTTTCCTACCACAATCAGGTAGCTCTAAAACTTAGAGTCCAAGGTACCAATAAATGAGATTTAGATTATAATCTTATCTGTTGAATAGGCTATGTGCCTCTTCCCTACATAAGTGTTGTGAGATGCATGTATTGGTGGCCCAGAATAGTTAAAAAAAATTTTGAAAAAGAAAAGAAAAAAGTATGAAAAATGTATATTTTTCTCAATAGCCTTAATCCTATGTTAGATTGAGGAAAGAAAAAAGAGTTTGAGTGTTCATTTTCTTAAATCTGGGTGCAGGTGATCAATTAAAGGGTCTCAAACTGTGGTCCATGGACTGCTGGTAGACTGAAAAACTGGCTGGTCTTCCATTGCTGGCTGCATTTTTTGTTTTCAGTGGCCAAATTACAGTAAAAGACAATATATTAATTGTGTCCTGAATCTTACTTTTTCCATGAAAATAACTGCTGCAGCTGACAGTTCTTACTCAGTTACTAGTGGAACTGGAAGTGATTCACATGACTGTGAGAGGGAGGAGGGGGCAGTTGCAATGCAGTCTTTCTGCAAAGACATCTGTGACTTGCCAGAAACATTTGAGAACTGCTGATCGAAATTACTGTCAGCTTTATTATTTTTTTCAGTATGACTTCCCTAGTAACAGTGATGAATATACTATCTCAGTATATTGCTCATCCTTTATTTTCTTTTTTAAAGTAAACTGTAATGAAGATTCCTAAAGATGAAAGTTAACATACTCAAGAAAGCCACAGAACAGAGTTAGTTTTTGTCTTTTCTTGTATAGTCATTATCTTCTTTATGTGCTTACTTAAAGGGGCTTGCTTTTGCAGACTGTGGAACATTAAACTTTGAAGGTAGATGTAGAAAACCTGAACACTGGCTTTGGTTCTGTTCCTAAAGTGAAAGTTGTCTGAAGTAGTGTTCTCATTTATTTTTCCCTTTTCAGCTCCACATCTTTTTATTTCTCAGGGCTTAAGTCTGATGCTATTATAAAATAGAAACAGATCATGCCCTGAAATTTGTAACTCTTGCCATATATTCTGGAGGAACACTTAAGCTTCTTTCTTGGAAGAAAATTGTTCAATGATTGGATCACAACATAAGTGATTCTTAGAGACACAGCAAGTATTTCCAACATTATGTCCAAACTAGAGGAGAGAATAATATAGCTGGGAAAGTCTGTAAAAAGCTTGGGCAGGTACTGGGATGAATCCATATTTGAAGCCTGTACTTTAACTGGAGAACAATGGCAGATATACATAGGCTAAGTACAAACGTTCTGGGGGTTCAGGAGAGGTTAAATCGATTCAAAATGGCTGCCCAATATTAAGTAATATTAAGGAGGACTAGCAGGGAGCTGGGGTCTGCCGGCGGATGGGAGGATGTGTGACCCAGGAGGGGTGGGGGCAGGCATGACCCAGAGGTGTGGAAGTTGCACCCATACCCCCATCCCTCTTGCCCCTCTCCCCAACAGGACTTACATGCTTGGCTCCAGCAGTGGCAAATGCTGATAAAAGTGGCTGCTCCCCTAGTGACTTGTGGGATGGGGGTTGGGATGGCTGGCTGGTTGTGGGGGAGGGCAGCAAGGGGTTGAGGGGGAAAAAAATAGTCCTATAAAGGTGGGGGTTGTGCCAAGAGCAGTCCCGGGACTGGGGCCAGTGGCTGGACTTTCCCAGCCCCTGGGCTGTGTAGGGAAAGTGTACAGAAGTTCCATGCACCAATTTGACCTAAATCAAATAAATTTGATACTATATAGATCTAGGTTGATCTTTGTGAGAGGAGCAGTACAAGCCCCTCTAGTGTGTCCCAGACCCCTGCTCCATGCACCTTGATCCTCACTGCAGGAGCCCAAATGCGCAGCAGCCAGGGAGAAACATGAATGCAGGCTCCACAATTCCAAAGCTGTCTGAGCCTGCATATTGGCGATCAATGGGGCCAGAGCTTCAGAGAGATGTGGGCTGCTCCGAAAGCAGCTGGGAACACAGCTGAGCAGCTCGTGGGGGAAGAGCGGGATGCTGGCTGGGAGACACCATCTGCAAAGCCAAGGATCACAAGCCTGGAGTGGAGGGAAACGCAGCGGAGCATCTGCCGGGGGACTCCAGCAGACTGGACAAGAAGCCCAAGCCTAGGAGTCAGGGGAAGCCTGGGAATGACATCGTAGCCCCATTAGGGAACCCAGGTATGGTGGCTGGAGATGGTGGCAGGGAGCTGCTAGCCCTCACAGGCAGCTCAGCAGGAAGGTGCAGTCCGGCATGGGAACTACAAGTCCCGCCAGCTCAGGAGGAACAGGAGGTCGACCATGGGTCAGCTGGGACCAAGAGGAAGTCACACCGGGAAGACAGATCACCCACAACTACTAGGAGGGAAGGGACAGGTGAGTTTCCTTTCGTTTTCTCTCTCCCTCCCCCCACAAGTGACCAAGTGGGCACTGGGAGACAGGATCCCAGGGGTCCATTGGAGGCCATATATTTTCTGTTGAATTCATTTTTAGTTCCAGTTAGCTCCAAGCCAGGGCAGGTTTAGATGCCCAAGCCAGTCTGAAGTTGAGGGACCAGCCATGGGGAAGATTGTGCTGGCCGAGAAGGCATGACCCATTCCGAGGCAAACAGTCTGGATGAGAAGAGATCATCCAGGGGTGCAGCATTTGCCCAGGCCATGGATGTGGTAGGGGTGGGGTAAAGAGGAGGTTTGGAGCCCCATGAAGAAAGACCAGGGTTGGGATCTCTTTGCTTTGGGGGCCACCTGAAGGGAACTGCCTCCCCAATAAAGAATATCGAAGATGTGGCAGGCAAGTAGGAGTAGCACCCACACCATCTAGGTGGCACCAGAGCCTGATCTCACCCTGACATCACTTGGGAGCAAGACACCTATCAAGAAGGGACTGAAGCCCTACAACACCTACAAGCAACAATCTTAAACTGGGTTCTGTAATTTTTAGACCACTCTGTGTGCATGGAACTTCAGTACAGTTACAGATTTAGACTGATTGCCAGTCACTGAGTCCTGGTCTCTAAATGTAAGTGTGGCATTGGGATGAGCTAAGTTTAAATTGGGTGGCCATTTTGAACCTGGTGTAACCTCCCCAAATGTCTGTACTTAGGCAGAGTGTTCAGGTTTATAGAAATATTTACATTTATGTAAGATTCATTCTCAATTCTTAGGCACTAAATTGCTGCTGGAATTCTAAAATGTGATTTGAGAGTATAAGACGGGTCCTGCAAGAACACTGTCTGCAAACAATTTGTGCAGACCAGGCGCTGTATCTATCATTCATTTCATGTAAATGTAAGTGCCCACAGACCTGCTTCATAAGACCAGTGTAGCATTAGAACAAATAGAGCAGCAAAAATGGAATATTGTCTCCTTTGGCCACTGCTGATTTTGATAGAAAGACCTTCTGCAAATTAGGGTTCCAGCAATTATTTGGCAAATAGTATATTGATTGAAAAAATGCTTTTTTATGTCATTCAAACCGATTTGTGGACTTTGAAGCAAATTTCCTATAGTTTTTATTTAACTAAAACATGAGGAGGAAAATCAGTAATGTCCAAATAATTTAGCTTAGTACCAATGAAATCTTATTAGTTTACTGGCTGTATTCATAACAGCATTTAAGTACTATTCACAGAAGGGATATGATATATGGTACCCTTTTAGAGCCTGTTACCCCCAAAAGTACATCACTTACGGTAGGTATGGAAGATCCAGTTCAAACCCACTTTCTGCCTGATTGGAAGCAAGGGATTTGAACCAAGATTTACTACCTACCAGGAGATGACTCTACCCGTTGGGGTCAGCGGAAAACTCCAAGGTTGGTCAGTTTTAATCTCTCCTGTTGAAACTCTTACAATTTATTCATAGAAAGATTCGTAGTAGCACCTAGACAGCCAAATACATTTACTTTCCTCTGAGGCCAGCTGTGTTGAAAGTATTGGTACAGCTTTTCTTTTTCATGCAAGCTACGAGTCAGACATTCTAGAGCAAAATGTTGTGTTCTAGGATGCTGAGTGACCTGAGAGATTTCTAGCAGACCTCCTTAACAGGAAGTGAAGATCAGAATCATTTGGCAATGACTTAATTATAATTTTAAGTTATACCTGATATTTTCTAACAAAGTTTGATTCTCTCAGATGTGAATCTTCTGTGGAAACCTAAACCAAACATAAACTTGCTACCCTTCTCCCTTAAAATTTAAGGGGAAAATGCACTATCTGTAGATGTAATGTCCAAATAGTCTGGATCAAAGTCTGGAGATCTGGATCAAAGCAAGCAGCCCTTTAAGTCTCATTCCTGCTTGAGCCAAGTCTAGTGTGAAATGTTATTGATAGAAGCTCTCGATGTAGCTCAGTTTGGTATGCTTCATTTTTATAGTTTAGATGACCATTAAGTGTGTATTTTCACACATAAGTATAAGTTTGTGCAACTTTGTTCTTGATTGGGTTTTGTATTTCACACTGTTTACAGGTGTCTGATGCTTTTATTTCTTTTAGATTAATCTCATAACTTCTATCAGTAAGTAGCTGTTGGCTGCTTTGGGGGAGAGAGATTCTTTTATATTTTTGGTTTAATTACAATCACATATTTTCCAAATTCATAAATTTGGAACTCAGCACAAGTATTGCATTTATGAATTTCCTACTTATATGGGCGATATTTATTGGAAGGTCTCAAGAAAAATAAAAACGTGGGACCTGAAAGAGATGTCTGCATATATAACCCATTATGGGCTCATTAATGGCAGGTGATAAGTAAATTATGGCATGACCTGGAACCAGTCTTCTAAAAAATAAAAAAGTGTTCTCCCACAAGTCAAGAGTTATGCAAAGTTCAACTGGATAAAGAATAAAGTTGGCCAAAAAAGCAGAATTCATGGGACACACCTCTATTTCCCTGTTGCTCTCAATCTGGTTTTGGTTGGAATTTGAGTGAAACCAAAACTTGTCCTTATTTCCCACAAACTGGAAGTTCCTCAGTGCCTGGTGTTGCTTTGTAAGATTGACATTGGTTGGATTTGCTGCTCCTTGCTTCAGGGCAGGATCTGTGGTTCCAGAGTAGCCCTGCCATTCAGCCCTGGTGATACAGACCTTGGGATCCTTTCTCAGGACTTCCAGACTCCGAGTCCCAGGTTCTGAGCCAGAGGTGAGAATCCCTAGGATTCCACTTACCAGCTTCTGGAATCCCAGGAATCCTGGTGCTGGTTTTTACATATGGATAATCTGTCCTGGAGCCACAGACCATGCCCAGATAGACCACCCAGAGAGAGAGAGACAGAGAGATCTAGAGCTTCCAGAATCTCTAGCTCAGTACATCCATTGAGTCAATTTGTCATGGTGTAATGGACCCTGGATGTACAGGGGGTACTTAGCACCGGGACAGTTGATAGAAGTCCTGGTAGAACCCCAGCTAAGATTTGGGAAAGTTTTACTTAATCTGACATGAAAGATAGTTTTGCTGGAAAGTTTTCCAACCAGTCCTAAGACAGAAATGCTCAGCTTTGTGTCATTCTCTTATTTTTAGGGATCTAGAATATTCAAAGTTCAAATGTATATAAAAAAGTACCTTCAAAACTGCTTGTGGCATACCAGATTGCTGTCTGCAAGATCAAACTATGAATGCTTTGTGCATTTATTTTGAATTGTAGCAACCACCAAATTATACCTCGCTTTCTGTTAGCTATTGCTTGAAATGTTTGTTTTAATTACTTAGTATTTCTTTTTCTTTAGTCTAAGGTGAATCATCATTCTTCAGCTAATAATGAAACCTATCAAGAACGACTGGCACGATTAGAAGGTGATAAAGAATCCCTCATATTACAGGTATGTATAACAGCATTAGCATTTATTCGATACAAATTAGAGGGAGGAATGGAAGATATATGAAGCAATCTATCTCAGGTCTGTTTCATAGAGCAATAGATCATATGCTGTACAAGAAACATTGGCTGGCCTGTGAATGTAAATGTTGATGGATTGGAGGAAATCTTAAGCTTGCAGCTAATCAGGCTGGTTATTATCCAGTTTAGTTTTGTATATGTAACATATAGGAAAAAATGAGACAGTAAGCAAGAAGTAAAAGCACATTCAGAATGAGATTTTTTTATGGGCCTCTCAGCCCAAGATAATTGACATCGTAGAATGATCATCACTACTTCTTCCTAGTGATTGCTCTGTTTTTACTGAACTGATTTTTGTAGAGAATATGATTTTTGTGTCAGCCTTCTCTGACTGGTGGGGGAAAGGTGTTTGGTAGCTATTTTAGTCTGAGACAAAAAGAAATGCAAAAATCTAGAACTCTTGGTTCAGAGATGATATCTTTTATTAGACCAAATAGGACGTCGCAAAAAGACATTTTTTTTTTGCGATTTCTTAGTCAGTCTAATAAAAAGTATCATCTCTGAACCAAGAGTTCTAGATTTTTATATTTCTCTGAGTGGTGCATAAATTACATTCCTTTCTCCCCCAACTCCAGACCCTCAGCTGCCAGAAATCCATAGAAGTCAGTGGAGTCATGTCAAGTGATTCTTGCTGAGGACCTGTCCTTCAGAGCTTATCACTGACTATGGATGTCCAGTTGCACCATTGCCTCTGTATTATGGCTCTGTCATAATATGATATGAGAAGATATGATAGATATGAAAAGTCCTGCAGCATGTTGCTCAACATTGTACTCTTAAGTTGAAAGGAGAAGTTGTGAGTCAAATGCGCTTCCAGATGACCCTTGTGGTCATTATTGTCCTAGGGGACATCAGACCTCCAAAACAAAACACATGGGACACCAGGAGTCTTGGGTTCTGGGAAAATTACAGAGGAATAGATATCTCCCCAGTGAAGTAGTTTTTCAACATGCATTACTTCTACCCACTAAGTAGCAGCCCTCCCAACTGTCCTTTATCTTCTTACCCCAGTGAGGGTAAGGTTTTTGACTTTCTAGAAAAGCCTGCAACATTTGACTTGCCCAAATCCTGGTTCTCTGTTACAAAATCCTTGCCTTTGAATTACATAAACTACTTCCCATGCTCAAGAATCTAAAGGGATGGGAGAATTTAATGATAACATCCAAAGAAAAATTAATCCTGAAACTGATTCATTTTCTGCCAGGCTTCCAGCTTCTCTGTTTCCCAAGTCTTTGTCTAAAGCAGGACTTCTGCCCTACGTGAAGAAGTATTATGCTTGGAGAATATAATGCTGCACAGGCATAGATAAAAGTCCTTGAGTTTTTCTGAATATTTTCTCCTGTCCTGGATGTCAGAGCAGCTGGTCTTAAAAACCTAAAGCAGGAGTCTGTCTATGTATGCATTCCCTTTGCATCTGTAATTAACTCCTGGTCCATGCCTGATACATGTGGATACATTTTTTTTTCATCTTAGTAATGAGTTTCTATAAACATGTCTCATGTATGTGTTTCTGTTCTCATTTGATTTAATTTACTGATTAAAGTTCTGGTTACCAATATAAAATAAACAGTAAACCTGTCACAAGACATAATCATATGGCTTGGCTTGAAGTCTTCATACCACTCTAATTAGAATTGCCATTAGCAAAAATTCTGCAGTTAATCTGTTTGAAATCTTGTTTAAAATCATAAATGTTAAGCTCTAAGCATGCTTAACAACCTGTTTGGGTTTGTCTGCAAAGGAATTTCGTAAAATACCATCAGCCTTAGGAATCTATGGCTGCTTACAGATTTGGGGGGAGGGAAGAGTGCTTTACTTTGAACTCGACATGCTCCAGCGCCAAACCCAACACATGCCCAGAAGAGGAATCACATTAGTTGCACCTGACTTTCCCAATGTCTGTATAAATCAGGCACTTTACGGGGGGGGGGGGCTTTTATCTAGTAGCTGATTAAATCAGCTTTAGCTAAAAGCATGAAAAAGCCCTGCTGAAGCACCCCATCTGTACAGACCCTGTGGAGACAAGTCAAAGTAGCATGCTGCTGGTTCTAGTCAAGCGCTTTTTTTCCCACGTCTGTCAGTGCTTTATATGACTGTCCTCAGGAACCAGATGAAAGTTGATCATTCTAACTCATTCTCCCACCCCAACTTGCCTTACTACTGTTTTGTGTTACAGTAGTACTGAGTGAGATCCCAGTTAGGACCAGAATCCCAGAGCATGCGCTTGTTAAGAGAATAGTCCTGCTCCATAGTCCTTCCAAACTAAATCAACAAAGACTTTTCAACCTGACAGTGATTTTTTGTTATGATTTAAGAGCCATAATACAGACTTCAGGCCAGATTCAGTGTCCCACATGAAATCCATTTGCCTCTCAGAAAGCCTAGAGGTGATAGAAACCTTCTGCAGGACCCTGTTGGCAATTTTACTGGTGTGAGGTAGTTCCCAGTGGGCATGTGCTTTCTTGGCATAGTGGGTTCAAGGCAGACAGGCCTAGGCCATATAGGATCAATTGTTCGCCCATCTCCCTCCCCTGTACTGTGCCAAGCCAGGCCAGCACCCCTTTCCCCCCCTGCCCACATCACCCACATCAGCTCACCCAAGTTCCAGAAAGAGTTACCCACTCTTTCTCTAAATACAACCCAGTGACCTGAAGTCTTTGACAAACTTGAGAAAATAGTGAATTTTAAGCTGCTAACGTAGCTCTCCATCTCAGTACTGAAATATTCAACCCATACTTGTAAAGCACCTGGGATCTTCTTAAATGACTTTGTGAGTTACCTTAAACATTAACAATTTTCCTTGTGGATGACAATATCAGTTACACCTTAACCCTTTAACAGAGCTGTCATTCTTTATTTTATGGTGAGAGCTACAAGCATGAGTTTCAAAGAGAGGACAGAGTGTTGTCCCTTTGCTCTTTGCTGCCTCATCTCCACTATCCTTTCCTTTCTTCATCATTTCATGGAAAAATGGGCAATCCAACCAATTGATAAGAAGCATCTCTTTCTGCAGAACTTGTGTATCTTGCTAAGAGAGAGTTTAATGCTGTTCAAATGTGTCTGTTTATGTCTGCTTGTGTTTAAGTTTTACTTTCTCCCTAATCCTGCCTGGCTTTCTTGTGTCTCCCATCTTCTCTGTGACTTGCATCCAGAAGCAAAAAATATAAAGGAAGAAGCAGAATATGTCCATTCCCTCTTTTTCTAACAGTTGTTGAGCATGTTCTAGTATTTCCTTTCTTCCAAGCCCATTATAAATACCTATAGGCAAATACAGGATTTTGAAAAGGAGTGTACAGAAACAGCCACTTGTGCTGGGTTGGGGGGGGGGGAGGGGGGTGGTGACTGTACCCTCCACCGCCCTACCTCTAGTAGAGCAGGTAGACCATGCCTCACAAGCAGCATCTAGGGACCTTTGTTTTAAGTCCCTGAAACAAGAAAGTATCCCCTTCTCCCCACTGTTTTCATTGCCCCTTGCCTTCCTGTTCATGCTCAGGGGAATCTCCCCTCCCCTCATATTCCCCACGTCACCCTCTCTACTTACACCTCTGAACAGAGAAAGAGGAGACCTGCCCACTGTTACTACTGTCCTAACTGCTGCTATCCTGCTCTAGCTAGTGCTGTGAGGAGTGGCTGTTCAGCAAGCTAGGCTTGGTCATGGACAGTGCTGGTGGTGGGTGATGGATCTTACTCTCTGCACCTACTCTTGGGCTAGTAGGGAACACGTGAAAGGATCAGACAGGGAAGGGAACCCCATCCCCCCCCCACCACCACCACCACCACCAC
>JAGPOW010000304.1:96771987-96807647 GCA_030014935.1 Caiman crocodilus
CCACCACCACCACCACCACCACTGTCTCCAGCTGAGCCTGGCTTCCCCCACAGCTGCTCCTGACAGACCCATCTGGAGTGAAACGGGAGCAGCTCTGGGGTTCCTTCTGCCCCTGGGGCAGCTAGGAGCAGCAACAGGGATGGGTAGGTCCTTCCCTTCCTGTACCCAGAGCTGTAAGTAAAGAGGCTGAGGATGAGAATAGAAGTGGAGGGCAGGTGCTGCTGAGCATGAAGGGGGAAGAGAAGGAGAGCTGAGAGAAGGACGGTAGATTCTTACCTGCTCCAGGGACTTAAGAAAAAAAGTCCCTGGCTGCTGATCCTGTGGCATGATCTGGACTCTAATATGTACCCAAGCATCCAAAGTTGTGAGGAACCAGAGCCACCAAGTTATGCTGTGGAAAGGAGGCTTCAACTACACTCCCTCTGGATCTACCCCTGCAAAAAGCAAGTCATAGGTAAGAGAACATGGACTATCAAGTTACATGCTTTGCGTGACTTTTCCTACAGGTTTCCTGCAGTGAGCTCGCCTGATCATTGTCTCCTTTGAGTTAGGAGATTGAGTCAAAAGCCTGTGCATATCTAAGCATTACCTTTTATTGAGTGTATCTTCAAGAACTCTGCCCAAGCAGGCCCTTTTCTAAGCCTGTGGGTTATGGAACTCCTGCAAGACAGTGACATACCTGGCTGTGAAAGCTCGGGCTAGAGGTGATGATGCCATTAATGTTGTTATCTGAACTTCAGTTAAAAGTGAAATCTGTGAACTCTGCATTTTGTGGTTTCATCCTGAGGGTTTTTCTTAGTAAAGCTAAGTTTCAAGACTGAAGGGTTTATTAGCTCAGGGTAAGGATGGGGGGGCAGAGGGGTGGGGAGGGGATTCTAGTGCTTGGAATAATAGCTTGTGTATATTGAATGACTCTACTCTGAGGCAGGCAAATTATGGTTAAACAATTCAAGACTAGGATGCAGGCAAGGCTTTGAAAACAGCAAGGCAAGGTCAGAAATCCAACCATGACAGCATGCCAGTATAACATTATTTCTAAAAGATTGTTATACATGGCTCTGTTGTGACTGTTGCATGTTGAGTAACTCTGTTGCATATTTCTGAAGCCCAATGAAGTTGTCAGGCAGCAAGGCTGGACCTGCAAATGCTTCTCATAGCTTCTATAAGTTGCTGTGCTGCCTGCTCCTATATGTATTTTGGGAGATTGTTCTACAGACATTATAACTTCTGTAGGATAATCTGTCTCCTTTGTGTGTGTTCAGAGTGATAAATAGTATGGGGAGCCAAGGGCAACAAAAATGGATATGTATACTAGTAATAAATTAATGCATAGGATCATCCTTCAGGTGCTATCATGTCTAGGCCAAAGGGCAATTTGTTCCCCATCTCTGTAATCCCCATCTTTATGCTGAATATAATTTTCTGAGTTATAATAAGTTTCTGGACTAACTTGGTTGGCTCTTCTCATTTTGTTTATTGTCCACACACTGGTTTATTACCACCATTCCTATAATTCTTCAAGAGTATTACTAATTGTTTCCTGCACGGTGATTCATTGCCTGTGTTTCAGTTCTTTTGCCTTCATGTTTTGGCTTGTAAAGCTTGGAAGTTTTGTGGAGCAGAGCTTTGCTGCTGTTAAAACATGCCTTTTTACATATTGCATTCTTTTATAGCTTCAAAAACCTTTATTGATAGGTAAGTTGTTCTCATGTGTTTGTAAGTGGTTAGGTAATTGGTTAGTTTCCTAAAGAAGAGTTTTATTGTTTATTCACTTTAAGAGGGAAAGTGCTAGTGGGAGCCGAAATAGTAATGCCTACTCTGAAAGCACTTTAAAGTATTCTTTGTTCTCTGTTTTTTTATTTAAAAAAATATTGGCTGTATGCATGCTACCTAAATTTATTCAGGCTGCTTATGCATAGTTTGTTGGCCCTCCGAGAGACTCTGGGTCTTTCCTTTTGACTGTAAAACTACAATTTGACCAATGCTTTCAAAGAAAACAATGTTAGGTAAGACTCAGAAATTATGCAAGTTTTGATAGAGGAAGATATTGGATGCTCAAGACTTAAAATTTTAAAGACTTTAAGTAGCAGTTGGATATAAAAGTACACTGTCATCTGTTTGCTTTATAAGGAAGCAGTCTTATTTACAGTCAATTTATCAGTGTTTTTCCTGCCCCTGTTCTCCTATTACAGGTGAGTGTCCTCACAGACCAGGTGGAAGCTCAAGGAGAGAAAATTCGGGACCTAGAAGTCTGTCTTGAGGGACATCAGCTGAAACTTAATGCTACTGAAGAAATGCTTCAACAGGTAAAATCTAGATTGTGAGGAACATGTGCTCATTTCTGATTTAGGACTACTCTAAATAAACAGATACAGAATAGATTTGCCTTCTTGTAGTGTCCTCCTCCTTGCATTATACAGTGCTTTTATTTAAAAAAAGGTTTGTTTGATTTCATAATATGCAGGGATTTTAGCAGTCAGTTGTGTAACATTGTAAGCAGAAGGCATGTAAAATGAAACCATTGTGTATTATTCATAATACTCTGACAAATGAAGGCTGGTGGAAAGCTGGGCATAGATGAATAACCTGTTAGACAAGTCAAATATTTAACAAACTATTAGTTTCTGTAAATTTTTAAGCAGAAAATGTTACAGATGTATTACCTGCTGTCCTGTGGCTTGATCTGAAGCTGAGCTATAATATAGTATGAGATTGACTTGAATGCCAGTACCAAATTTAGTCTAACATTCTCTTCACTCATTTTAAGATCTTTCTTCTATTTTAAAGTGTTACTAAATCAAGAATCTTTCTTTTCTTATTCCAAATCCATTTGTCTGCAAAACCACAGTTCGCTTTCAGTTTACTGTGACCATAACCCAGTGGTTCTCAAGGTTTTTTAGTCTCAAAGCACCCCTCATTAGACTCAAGGCACTATTTGGAAAATGCCAGCTCCTAATTTACACTCATTTTTTGGCTGGGTGCAGAGCCCCAGCCCACAGAAGACAGCCTGCCTCCATACTGCACACAAATGTAAGTGGCATTTGCCCCCCATGTCTCTCTTCCCTGGTGCGTGCAGCAGTGGAGAGCAATGCCCTGTCCTTCACCCCTGGAGGAGGTTCCTGTGGCTCTGTCACACAACCTGCCCTAGCCTGAGGCCCCACTCACCCCAGCTCCTGGTCCTGCCCCACTCCCTGCCTCACCATGGGGGCCTTGATCTGCCCCCCTCCACAGACTTACCTGCTGGGCACTGTGTGTGTGTGTGTGTGTGTGTGCATTTGTATTTGTGTGTCTGTGTTTCTTCCCCTTACTCCCAAGCCACAGCTTCCCCAGTCCTGTTGCTGCCCTTCACTCCAGACCCACAGTACCCTGCATCCTGCCAGAGTATGCAGAGACCTCCTCCTCCCCAGGCTCCAAACCCCACATACACATCCACAGCCCCCCACACCTTCACAAATTCCACCCCCCGCACACACACACACACCTCTAACCAAACAAAGTACCTGCATAATTTTGTACAATTTTGAGTTTTTCTGCACATAATTTTGCATTTTTAGCTGTGCAATTAAAATTGTGATTAACTGCAGCTAATAAAAATATCTCTAATAAGGGGTTTGGGTTTGTTTTGTTTCCTATTTCACAGAAAAAGTAGACAATGGGTCTAATATTGCCACAAAAATATTGGCCATTCCTCTTTACTGGAAAATTATCAGTTCCGATTGCTCAGTAGAGGAACTGTGGATTAAGAGCTGATTCAACAAAAGCTCAGTTGCATCCCTTTAAATCCCTTTGAAATCATAGGCACTTAAATATGTGCTTAAATAACATGTGTTTCAGAGTTTCATTGAACAAAAATAGACTCCACCACCAGTTAACAATGTATGTAAGCAGTGTGTTCAGATCAGGTTAACATTGTTAAGATAAATTTTAGTTTAAAATTGTTAAACTAAACTTAAAAACTCCCATAGAAAGTCTTAGAAAGACCTTTCCTAGCATAGAGTGTAAAATACCTTTAAAGTAATTCTGGTCAACAATTACAAATGACTTTCATTTTATAAAAAGAAAATTTGTATTGGATGGTTTGAAATCAAAACATTTTTACACGTTTTCTGTAATATGACCATTATTCCACAGAGATGATTAATGACATAACTGTTTAACTCTTGGCCAACTGAAACACAGAGGCTTAGACCCTAATTCTGCAATGAGCTGTACAGTAGTGGACTCCTGAATCTGCAAAGCTTATTGCAAGGCCAGAGCCAATTGCCTAAGATCATGCCATGAAACAAGAAAGAGTTAAGAATTAAACCCCAGAGATGGACTCTTAGACTCAAAGTATTGCATGCAGTACTCACTTTGTTTATATTAAACATTTTCTATATATGGAAGGCATTCCTGTTACTGCTTCCACTGTTTCTGGGTAGGAGTGTCTAGCAGTGGTAGGCTTAAATGTATTGTTTCTTTCATAGTAAAGCTTTAAAACAGTTTGTATTTTGAATGTGGTAATTACGTAAATATTGGCACATTGACTAATTCACATTGCACCTGTAAGTGAACAGTATCTCCAAATTGTCCTAGTGTTTAGGACACAATTATCTTTAAGTATTGCAAATTAACATATTTTATCTTTTGATTATTTTTGCAGTTACTGACTGACGTAAGTCCCAAACCTCCAAATATTTTCACGCATGCTCAATTTTAACTACACAAGTTGTCCTATTGCACTCAAGTTTTTTGTTTTTTGGTTGTTTGGGGGGGGGTTGTTTGTTGCTTTTTTCCAGTTTCTGAAGTCCCCAAAATAATTATGTGCTATGTGAATGAAGGGGGGAGGGTTTCAGCATCTGAATTAAAAAATTGGGGGAGTGAAGAAGACGTTTTAATCCATCTGAATTCTAAATTACATTTTTGTTTTGTTTTTGTTCCTTGAATACAAATCAGATAAAATTGCTTTTTATGTTGAATGAAACATTTCATTTTCAGGAACTTGTAAGAAAAAGAAATGGGGCTAAATGCACTAAACTTGAAAAGCACAAGATAATAGTGAAAGCGCATTCTACCTTTTCGCTAATTAAAAACAGTTAAAAAAATTCTTCTTCTGGTTTTGGAATACTTGAACCCACATCTACTATCTTTCAAGAGAATATCCAGAATAGCATGCCACTGGTTCTCAATCTGGTTTGACTCAAGTCACCACTTGTTTTTCAACTGCAAAAAATAATAGAGCAGTGATTCTCAACTGGTATGCCATGTAACCCTGTGGTGCCTTAAGATCCTTTCAAGGATGGTATGGCTCAGTATAGGCAAAGCTCACCACCACTTGGCATGGCATGGCATGGCATTGCATGGATTAAGCTCCCTGAAATCAAATGATCCCCAAAGCCTGATACAGTAACTCCAATGGTCAGAACAAGTCCATAGGCTGTAGTTTGCCAATGCTTGCTCGACACTTTTCTAAGCTTGACCTCTCTCTCTCATTTTCTTCTGTTGGAACAGTATCTCCTTTACATGCCATAGTTAAATGCTCATTGAACCACAGCAAGGAAAAGGGTAGAGTGAGAGTGCAGAGAAATGTGCTTCTCCTGCTATAACTCATGGTGCTTCACTGGAAGAGCCATGAATTACAGGAATCCCCCACACTCAACAGACATTCCCTGTTAGGTTCCAGGGGTTGGGGGATTGAGCTTCAGTTTAGAGTAGCTTCAGGTCTGCAGCTGCTCTCACTTAGCCCCATCTTTTTCCCTCACAGCTCTGGCACTGTCTTCAGAATGGGGGAGTGGGGGAAGGAATCAGAGGGAGCTCATTCTGGGGGTTGCCCAGCAGGTGTTGAAGGGTAGGGTATGTGGATGGGAGCCCCCCTGATGTGGGTGGGCTCCAATCCACTGATCCCACCCTCTTGTGCCAGCTGGGCAACCCCAGAATGAGCTTCCCTTGTGTTTGTTTATACAAAGTAGAGAGGAGTCAGAGGTAGAGACTGAGAGCATTCCTGGAGTTTGGTGATTGTTCTCACTCCTGCAAGATGCAAGGATGTGTGTTTGTCACAAATCAAACTCTCAAGAGTCCTTTGAGCCCCAAGTTTCTCCCAACTGTGCTCCTGTTTGTCTCAAGGAACAGGCTGAGGTTGCTATGGGGTAGCTCCATATCCCAGAAAATCTCAGCTCCACTGTCTCTATACCAGATCTTACAGCTGCAGTCAGGGAATCTCTGCCAGCCCCCAATGGCCACCCCATTGGATTATGAAATAATTTGTAGGTCCATCTCTAAGTGGGAAGGGCTAGCCCAGAATATCACTTGCACAGAAATTATTCTTTCTGCAGGCAATCAGTAAGGAGCCCAATAACAAAAAGACTTATTACGTAGAAGGAAAAAATTACACAACCAAAACTGACTAGAGGTTTGGAGACAGAATGGTAACCCAAGAAAAGTTATTTACCCTCTCATCTCTTTACACCTTAGCCTTGGGTGCAGAGAGAGTCTTGCCCCATCATCAGAAATCCTTTGGCTGGAGAAGCCATTCCTCTCAGCTGTCTTTGCTATCTATGCTTTAGGGCCCAACCCCTTCTGCCTGTGTCTGGGAGTGGCAATTCTTCTTGTCCCAGAGTCACAGTAGCAACAGAGTTTAGCAATTCTGCCCACACCCTTCCCTTGATTAACTTGTATCCAAAACCATAAAGATATATATAGACAGTATAACTTAACCTACACAATGATGGTGGTAACATAAATGGATACAGGACAACACTGGCTTTCTAATGAGACCACACATATCAGTACAACAGAACACAAGAAAACATTCACAACATGCTGTGAACCCCTCAAAACACAACAGGATTCATGACACTGTTCAGATTCCATCAGCCAGAGAAGGAAATGGTACTAGGGCTCTCATAGTCAGAGTGAAAGCTCTAACCAATTGACTATTAGATGAAAAGATGATAGCAGAGGCACTGTGTTTTTAAGCAGCTGAAAGTATACAATTATTTCATCCATAAATACAGGTTTCCCTCTCTTTATGCTGTACATATGTTCCTGGAAAATGGCACATAACTCAAATTTGCATAAAGAGAACCCACTTTACAAGTAACGAATAAGGATACGTTCCAAGATCTCAACTGTACTGACCCCCAGACCCATTTCTACCACTTTTACAAGACAATTTCGATTCTCACCAACAGCAGACAATACATACAAGCACAGGGTGGTGGTGAATATTACCATAACGGGGATGGAAACTACAGAAACACGTGTTGCCGACAATGAGTGAGGAGCACAGATCCACACAGGAGGCTGTATTTTGGTGCATGTCAATCCCACAGGGCACTGCACAAAGCAGCTGACTGCAGACTTCCACCACACCAAATGCATAAGAGTGAATTTACTCACATATAACAAAATTTGGTATAAAAAGTGTCATTGCATAAGAGAGAACTCATACATAAAGCAAGGGAAACCTGTACCCCATTTTTCAGCCAATTTACTATTTAACATAAAAAAGTCACTCTGGTCTACTTCACAGTACAAGTCACCTTGTCTTTCAATAATTTTTGTGGTGTTATTTCCCCCTCTGAGAACCCCCACCTTACTCACCTGCAACATATTGAACTACAGTGATACTCTCCCAGTAAAATTTTAATTGAATTTGTCCTTTCCTTTAATTAAATTGGAAATGGAAAGGAGATCCTTCTGTCATCTTGAAATAAATTAACATACATTAATAGAAATCGTATTAAGCAGCATAGATTAGCATCTTATTTACTGTTCTGAAAATTATGACAATATATGTTGGTCCAGAGTGTACTCTGACTTTTAATTTTATTTTCTAACAGATAATATAATTTGAGTTTTCTTAACATTACTCGTGCTCCAAAAATGCTACACAGGTTATCACATGAGTATGATTTATTAAAGTGCAGTTAGTAAGATACCTGATAATATCACTGCATCATCTTTGTGTAATGCTGCCCTGCAAAATGCTTACCAGCTGAATGCAGGCTAGCAGGAACTTGTCCACTATGTAAGGGTAGGGCCATTGGCAAAGATTCTTTTGGCAGCGGGTTTATGGGTAGTTATTCTGGACACTGTCATAAAGCTACCATGCACACAACTTGTAAAACATTGAATAAAATGAACTACTTTCTATGTGTTAGTATTATGCAAAATATCCTTCCATTTTTTATAGAGGACTGTAATACGCAGTCTAGTAGGGACAGTCATGTTTTGGGGAATAGAAATACAGACTGTTGGTATGTGGCAGGAGGGTGTGATTCTCCAGAGTAAGTCCACAACATGCTCAGAGAAGTATGAGGGAGAGGAGTTACTCAACATCAAAGAGGCCAGGAGATTCTGTCATCGATATCATATTACTGTTGCACACATCTATAGATGTTTTCTGATCTCCTTAACATGCCAGGTTTACCGTGTCAAGATCAACAGTTCATGTTCTCTAAAAGGAAACTTAGAGCATGCTGAGAAAATGGCAGTAGGGCACTTTAAACTAAAGCACAGAACATGTTTTATTTCAAAGTGCACTGCCACCATTTTCTCAGCATGGAGATGTGCTGCGCTGCTGATACATGTGACGCACAAGGCTGCCGGAGTGCATCAATTTACATGCTGTAGTGGACTTGATTAATCTAGTCTTCTCCAATGCACTGGAAATCCAGTGCATGCTCTCTGCATGTGTGTAAGTGCCCTTATTCAGGTGGCTTCCAAGCCTCTGCACTGCTACTCCTCTGCCAGTAAATGGCTGGTGAAAGCACACATCCTGTCCAGCTTGTTAAAGAATGATCCACAATAACCTTACAGATGCATACCATGAGGTCCTAGAAAAAAACAATAGCACATTTTATCCTTCAGGCTTTGGTGGGCCTTGAAGCAGAACAGGTGTGTGGTATGTCTGTAGGGTCCCAGGACAAGTGCAACATCTATTTACAGCCTAAGAGAAATATCTAAGAGATACAAGATTCCTTTGATGGTATGTTTTATTGGACCAACATTAAACAAACTTTCAGATGCAGCTTCTCTTTCTTTCCTTAGGTTTGAGGAAGAAGCAGATACAGCCCAAGCTAAATGTTAATTAGAAGGATTACTTTTGTTACAAATTACTTTAATGCGAGTAATTATTTTAACACATATTTAGCTTAGTCCGAATCTGCTTATTTCCCAGATGTGAGGAAAGGTATTTTGTGCCAGAAAGTTAATCTAAAATCTCTCCAAGCTGGTCTCCAGAATTTTGGTCAAATAAAAGATATTATCAAACAAATAATTCTTGCATTCTTTGTTCTGGACAGTCATGGCTACAACATTACACCCCTGCTTCACCATGAGAAATATTAATTTGTTTCTATTTGATACACTAAGTCATTGCATCTTTTAAAAACAAATGGTATCTATGCTGTTCTCTTTCATGGATGAGTGATCTTCCTGATTACCTAATACTTTCATTTCCCACTTTCTTTAAAAAAAAAACAAAACTGTTTTTGAGTAGCAGGAGGAGAGACATCCTCCACTATGTTAGTTCTGAGAACCTTCTCCTGATAATATATTTGTCTAGAATAGGGTTGGAAAGTAGGCCTGTGTGAATAAGGAAGTATTTGATTCAGATTTGGATTTGACCGGTTTGGAGGACAGTGATTCAGTTCGGAGATTAGGATCACTGTCCCGAATTGATTTGGCTAAATCAGTTTGGGAAGATTTGGCACTGATTTGGAGAGATTTGGTGATTTGGATCAGCTGTGGAGAGGCAGGCATAGCTGGGTGGCTGCAGGTTCTCCTGCTGTGCCTGCCTCTCCCCAGGCGGGAGAAGCCACAGGAGAAGCCCCCATGGCTGTCCTCCCCAGCCCCAACCCCCGCCCAGCCCCAGCCTAGTCCCAGCACTTAAAAAAAATAAAAGTCCTGCACTTACAGGCTGCAGCAGCAGTGACTGGGGCCTCTGGGTGCTTGTGGCAGAGCTCCCCCATGAAGCATAGGGCAGTGGAGGACAGCAAGGATTGCCCCCCTCCCTGGCACCTGCACAGCAGCTGCCCCATGGTGCAGGTGCAGCACAGCTTGGCAGGGTGGCATGTGCTGCCTGGAAGCTGGGGCCACTGGGGCTGAGCGGTGCTGGGATCCAGCTGACACATGGAGCCACCCGAGCTCTCAGAAAGCATGCAGCACCCTACTGAGCTGCACTGCATCCATGCCATGGGGCAGCTGCTGTGTAGTTGCCAGGCAGAGGGGAGCAATTCCTGCTGTCCACCACTGCCCTGTGTTGTATGTGTGGAGAGGGGCTCTGGCACAAGTGTCCAGAGGCCCTAATCGCCAGTGCTGCAGCCAGTGAGTGCAGGGCAGGGATTGCTCCTACCACTTGGCACTCATGTGGCAGCTGTCACATCTGCTGCTGCTGCGCCCTGACAACAGCCCTTAAGGGTAGGGAGGATCAAGCATGGCCCTAAAGTGGTGGGGCAAGGGTGGGGGGAGTGGGCCTGTTCGCCCTCTCCCCCAACCAGATGAGAACTGGGGGTAGGCCAAACACGGGACTCCATCTCTGCCCACCATGATGGTGGAGAGTGCGCAACCACTGCCCCACCACCACTAGGCCCCGACAAATACCAGCAGTGGGGGCACAATGACAGTGCCCCGGCTATGCCAACAGCTTGGAGGGAGGGAGAGAGGGAGGCAGGGGAGCAGAGTGGGGAGGCAGGTGGATGCAGGCTGGGCAGACCTGGAGTGCGGGGCGGACTGGAAGTAGTGGGGGAGGAGGGGAAACAGGCCTGAACCTGAAGGGGAGATAGAGTGGGAATAGGCCCAGACTAAGCAGGGAGGGAGGGGATGATGGGGGAGCAGGGCCAGACCCAAAACTGGGACAGAGGGCAGATACAGGCCTCTGTCCAGGCCCCTGCTCCATCATTCTTGACAGGCAGTTGGCTAGTATATTTATAAATATATACACACACACACACACACATATTGGTTTAGATAGATAGATAGATGTGTGTGTGTGTGTGTGTTTGTGTATGTATGTATATGTATAATAGTGAGAGAGACAGACAGACAAATAATCTCTCTCTCCTGAATCAGCCAAGTCCAGTACAGAAACAGTTAGGAGGCAGATTAGTTTTGCCAGTAGTGGTTGTTATAACTCTAAAAGTTATTTATTTATAAATATATAACCTTTATAAATGTGACTTTATTAAAGCTTTATATAAGCTTTAGAGTAGAGTTCTATGTACATGCATTTTCTATAACAACCACGTAGGAGAGTGATATTTAGGAGAGAGATACTTGTCTCCATAGATTCTCTGTATGTTATGAAGCCTCATAGTAACACATTTTTTTGGTTTAAATTTAAGGCAGAAGCAAAATGCTTATATCAATATGGTGTTCTCCTTTTCTCTCCAACAGCTAACCATGGGTGGAAATTTTAGTACCTCCAGCCATCTTGCATTTGGCATATGTTCAGTGATAACTGTTCCAGATAACTGTGTAGTTTGTTTAGGAATCCCATAATATCATGGTGATGGACAGCCAAAATCCATCAGTCAAAGGATCTAATAAACAATCAAAGTTGACTTAGTACTCCTTCTTATGCGTTTAAATAGAAAGTAAAGGCTTGAAGACAAATCAGTATGATATTTCATGCTTTCCCCCACCCAGGGCCAGGTTCTAGCCAGCCATTATATGGGTACAAGAGATGGGAGGTGTACAGAATTCTGTTCTACTTTGGAAAGGGAGTCTGATATTGCACTGGAGAACACAGTGCCTTCCACAGGAAATAGAGGCTGGAAAGAATGCAAGGAAGGAGCAGTGTGAGGGTAAGAACTTGTATGGTGCAGGTTAGCCTTTATGTATTTCCTCCTTGTGGTCATCTTTCTTATAAGAATAAGGACATAAGCACCATACTGGATTTTTCCAGTGGTCCATCTAGCCCAGTATTCTGTCTCCAGCAATGACAGAAATGGATGTTTTAGAAGGAGAACATTGAACTGGATATATCTAGAATGATCTATTCCCTATTCAGTACCCTCCTTGGAATCCACAATTATTGGTTTAGACATACCAGAGGAAACATCTCTAACAATTCTTTTCAACAGATATTAATAGATTATCATCCATGAATTTGTCTGGTCCCTTTTTGAACCTGGCTATGTTATCTGCCTCTCCCACCTCCTGTGGCAGTGATTTCCACAAGTTAACAATGTATTGCATGAAATACTTTCACTTATTACTTTTAAACACGCCTCCTACTAATTTCAGTGAGTTCCCCCTAGTTCTAATATTCTGGGATTTGGTGAACAGCAATTCCCCGTTCACTTGATCCACACCCTTCATGATTTTCTAGACCAGAAGTGCTTAACCTCCAGTCCATGCAGCCACGGCATCCAACTCCCATGGATCAGAAAATTTGGCAGCAAGAGTGGTAGAAGCTCCACATGGCCAGATCCAGCCCTGCCAGGGCCATTGCCATGCACCAGGATCAAGGCCGGGCCCTACCCCTCTCATGTCTGGTTGGGCCAGGCTGCTCCTTCCCTTCCCTCCACCATGCATCTGGATCGGAGTCATTCTACACTCTCCGCCTCCCTCCCCCCCACACAGATCAGGGCCACAATGCCCTCCTGCTCTTATTCTCTCCCACCGTGCATCCGGATCTGGGCTGAGCTGCTCTTCCCTTCCCCGTGCTGGCATATGGATTATCACCCCCTGCTGCACACCCCACACTTGGCCAGATTGAGCCCCCACTAGGCTGACCCTGCATGCTGGATTGAGCCCACCAACCCATGGAGCAAAAAAAAGTTGGACATTACTGTTGTTGATCGCTATCATATGCCTCCTCAGCCTTCTTTCCAAAATAACGTGTATCTTTTTCAATTCTAATACATCCTTTTTGAGATATGGAGACCAGAACTGTGTGCTGTATTCAAGATGTGGGTGAACCATGGATTTCTAGAGTGGCATGATGATGTTCTCTGTTTTGTTTTCCGTGCCCTTCTTAATGATGCCCATTGACTTTTTTTGGTCACTGCTGCACACTGAACTGTATTTTTATAGTTGAAGCTATTTTCCCCTGTCTGCATTATCTTGCACTTATCAACATCAAAGTTCATCTGCCATTTTTTTGCCCACTCACACAGCTTGGTGAGATTTTTCTCTACAACTTCTTTTTCTCAGTTTGGGATTTGACTACCCAAAATAATTTGCTGTCATTTGCAAACTTAGAGATTTCACTGTGTATCCCCATTTTCAGATAATTGATGAAAATGTTGAACAAAATGGATCCATGTGGGACTCCATTTTTTCTGTCTTTGCAGAATCTTCCTCCATCCTTGAAAGTGAAAGTTTATATCTACTCTTTGCTTCCTATCTTTCAACCAGCTTTCAGTCCACTACAGAACCTTCCCTCCAATGCTGTAGCAACTCAGACTTTTAGAAGGTGAGGGACCTTGTTGAAAGTTTTTTGAAAGTCCAAATATATTATGTCAACTGGATCTGCCTTGTCTATGTGCTCCTTTATACCCACATAGAAATCCAGAAGACTAATGAGTCAAGATTTCCCTTTACAAAACCCATGACTCTTCCATAGCAGATCACATGTGTCCATGTGGCTGCTGATTTTATTCTTTGTTATGGAATCTACCAATTTTCCAGGGATGGAAGTGGCTGTAGTCACTGGCTATAGTTCTCAGGAGCATCTCTGGAGCCCTTTTTAAAGATGGGTGTTATGATGGCAGCTTTCAGATAAATGCCATCTGGTCCTAGTAACTTATTAGTGTTTAACTTAATAGGCAAGTGGGCCAGAGTCCTTTCTCAGTTATGCCAGTGTAAATATGGAAGAACTGTTCAGCTCACAGAGATTGGCTGGCTGTCAAGGGTTGTACTTTGTTACCCTAGATATTGAAGCCTAGCTGAGTTTCAACACTTTTTTATAATTTGCAGTAGCTAGTTGCCAGCAGCTTGTCTTGAATGTTGTGATATACCCTGCACTGTTTCAGTTGTTCCGTATGTGACTTTTTAGAATATCTAGTTATGTGACTGTCTGCATAGGTAAGCATCACAGAAATTTTGCTTGTTTACTTTTAGTATAGGTACGATCTGTCCTTTAGACTATGCAAACAACTATTCAAATTGTCAACTGGCAAGTTTGGTGTTTTCCATTGCTTGGCAATATAATATGCACACAGTGAATTGGAGAGTTGTAATTCACTGTCTGCTACTGACTTGCACCATTTCATGGAGATTACACATGCACGTTACTCTCAGCTGTGTTTTGAGTTAAGCAAATATCTTATTTCTACCACAGCTGACACACAGCGCTTGAAAAGTGCAGTCCTTAGTAGTGGCTCTTGCTGAATTTTGCTTATCAGGTAGGTCTCAAACTTTTTTTTTCAAAACTGCTTTACAAGAATGACAAGAACAAACTCCCTGTCTTTGGCAGAAAATATGTGTGCAAAATAATTTTTCTTACCCAACTGAGAATTGTCCTTACAGTTTCTCTATTAATGTTTAGCATGACTTTCCTCCAGTTTCTGTGGGCTGCTGAATATCTTGGAGCTTGGTATTTTTACTTAATTTTGAGTTACAAAGTCAGTATGCAGTGTTTTTTTCCTAAACTATCCTATTTCAGTGTGTAACCCTATAAACAGCTTTACAATAACTGTGTGCTTCCAAAGTAGATAAATCTATTCTGTGAATTTTGAAAGTAATAGCATATGTTCAGATTTAATTAGGATGATGAAAAAAGGCATATTTTAGTGTAAAAATAAAAAAATGATAATTTATACAATATTTTCTGTGTTTGGTAGAAATAAATTTGCATTTAGAGATAGGATGCACGTTTAAGTTTTGCCATGCACTAAGCTACATAATGTAACAGCTTATGAATGACTTATCTTGGTAGTTAGCTCTAAAATAACATTTTTCTTAATTTTTAAAAAGTTATTTTAAAGAAATTGCATTGAAAAATACCAATTAAAATAATTTTTTTCAGTTCTTCTTTTGAAAAATAAGGTTTTCATTTGGCTTAACATCTCTCTAATTGAAAATCTTTACATTTTATAAATACAGCATACTTGTAGAATTTGCTCTATTTTTGTCCTGCACTTTGGTTCCTTAAAGATCATCCTAAAACCTCTGTAACCCAAATTACCATTTTGCATCTCATATATTATCTTTTTTGCTTCAAACCCAATAACATAAATTTGTATTTTCTTTTCTTACAACTGCATATTTATTCAAGTTGGTTTAAAATTGCATCATATACCACCAAAATACTCTATAATTTCTCTGTAACAAAATGGGTCACATTCTACTAATGAACTGCTTGGTATGAGCATTTGCTTGAAGATGAAAATAATTGCTTCCAGATGTTATCCATTTCAAGAAAGGACATTTACTTTAAACTGCACTATCAAATCAAAAGTTAGACTTTTTGCATCCAAGATAAATACTCATCTGGCATAAATCAGCATAGTTTCATTGAAGTCAGACTTTATGTAGGTAGCTTTGCATCTGTTTTGAACTCAAAGGATATACACCAACTTCTATTAGCTTTAGAACAAATTGTAAAGATTAGTATGAGTTGATAAAATCTTTTGGTGCCAAATTCCTCCTTGCTCACATTGAATAAAAAGTAGAACTATTTAAATCACTATAGGACCACAGGAAGCATGAGGCATACTCACTGCAGGAAATCACTGTGCAAAATCTTGAATATTTAGGGGAATATATTATATGGCTTTCTAAGGTCAGATGGTACATGCTTGTGGCAGTAAATCGGTTTCTGCTACAAGAATTGTTTCATTTATTCAGCAGTGTTTCTGCTGAATACTATAGCAGGAACCCTATAGCAGGCCCTCTGTAGCAGGAACATCAAATTGAGTCAACCAAAAGAGAAAAAAAGAAATGGTTATTTCTATTCATGAAGAATGGAGTCTGCTAAGTGATGTTTTAAGATGAGAACCTCAACAATTTCATTTTTATCATTTTTTCCATAGCACTACTTGTTAGCAGCAAGTTTGAAAGAAAGTCAAATTCTTTTTGAAAGCAGCCTTTTGCTTGTGTTGTATTCAATATGGGAATTAGCAGTTGTGATACTAAAGCTGCTCCGGATTGGGATGCTATACACCTGTGGACAGTGATCCTTTGCAGGTTGCTGAAGGTTTATTCCTTTATTCTTGCTTTTCAGGAAGACTGAAAAGCTAACATCATTTATAAAGGTAGCTTTTATAATAGATGACATTTCTAGATCTCTGCTTTGTAAACACAACTTTCTGATGTGAGAAGCAGTCACTTAGTGTAATTATATTTGATGATTGTTGGAACAAGGTTTCTGAACAAAAAAACAATTGAATTTAGCCCCCCAAAAAATAATTGAACAACAGACAGAGATGCTGTGCTCTGAGAGCTGCATAGGCAGAGGCATAAAGCACAATTCTTGTTCTGAAAGTACATTTTTACTTCTAGGGTTAACAGTCTGACACCTACCTTGAAAGCTGGGTCAATCCATAGAAATTGAGATGCTCTTTCATAAATAAATAAAGTTAGCTACACATGATCTTTCACATTTTTATTTTTGTTTCTTTTTAATATTTTGGGGGGGTGGATCATTTATGAACTTGGAAATCTAGTGGCTTTTACTTTATCTTTCCGTGGCACTCATTGAATTCCAATATCCAGAGAATCCACGAGGCTATTTTTCTGTTTATTTTCCTGTCTGTGTCCAGATACCATTGACAGTGTCAGCAGGAAATGGGCAAAGTGCTGGGAAAAGTGGGTGGTTTAGCTAATTGCTGTGGGAATGCAGATGGGAGTTAATTACTATTTTTAATCTGGACAATATTTCCCTCCAGATTTAAACAATTTAGATATGGATTCTCTCTGGGTTCCAAATAAAGTGATCAGAAGTTTTTAAATGAATCATTGCTTGCTTTGCTTTTTCAAAATGCTTCCTTGGTTCTGTGCCATAATGTAAGTACTTAGTTTGTCTACCAGTATGAGATGCAGATTCTGATCTCAGTAACATCAGTGCACATCCAGAGTAACTACATCATCATCACTGAAGTTACTCCTGATTTACATCATATAGCAGAGACCAGAATCTACCACCCTTTCTTTCAAAAGGACTTATGTGACTTAGGCACCTCAGTTTTATTCTAAAAGTGGTTTAGGCATTAATACGTCTAAATGCCCTTGACTTGAGAATCAGGCTGATAAACATACATATCACTTTCACAAATGGAATAGAGGTGCTAAAACACTTCTGAGGTTTTTTTGAGGGGGGGGCATTTCTTAATGATAATTATGTGTTGTCTTTGGAAGTTTTTGATCTTGGCTTTCTTGATACCAGTAGTTGAAAAGTATGAGGAAAATACAGAGAAACAAGTTCCAGTTTCATTGATAGCAGACTGGTACAAGGATCTTTGTCCAAAACTTGTCATTTTCTGCCATCAATTTCTAGTGCTTCTAACAGTACACTGAGGTTATCTAAGCATAAATTGTGGCCAAATGTGTTTTTGTTTATGTGAATTAGTTTAGACATTGTCTCCTGTGCTTAATTTGGTTAAGTCTCATCACTTTCTGTTCAACACTCTTCACTTAGGCAGTGTGCATGTTCTTGGTACTCCACTGTGCCAAGAAAAATTACAGGTGATTTCTGCACGGTAAAAAAGATTTGCTTATCATGATCAGGCAATGGAAAGAGATTTTAGGTATTTTCTAGGCCACCATGTTGTGGAATATATTTAGCTAAATAACTTTATAAAATGTAATCTAAATATAAATTATTGTATTGTAATATTGAAATCTAGTTCTTTCTTGGTGAGGGTTCTGGAATTCAGACTCTTACCCACGGGAGTATAGAAAATTGTATGAAACGATTTTATCTGGTACACTGTTTTCTACTGTGCCATGTAAATATTTGTGAAACATTATGTATGCTTGTGTTCATTCAGTTTCCACAGAGTCTTCCAGCTAGTGACTTGCCTACAAAATAGCTCAGGCACAAACATGCTAAAAAAATGTTCTTTAGTAACTTGCAAGGAAGCACACTTGGGAAAAATAGCTGCAAAAATCATTGACACATAGTTGGAAAAGGGTAGTGAAGGTTATTCTTTTCTAAGGCTTCCTCTCAGTCTCCTTGCTGTTTTTTTCCTTTTGCCGATAGTAAAAACAATTTCTTTTCAGTTGTTTTCAGCTGAATAGAGCCTTCTAGTGAACTTGAAAAAGTTTTCACTCAGATATATTCTAATTCTTTCAATTCCAGAAAAACATGGATAGCGGCTACATTTCCCAACTGTAATAAATACTTACGTTGAATGCGTCTGCAGTGCCATGCAATTTTTGCAGCATAAACAATGAGGGCATGCGGCTATAAAATGAGGTATAGAATCATCTTGTAATTGTAGTGAAGTCATAAACTTTGGGTAGAGACCTTCTCTACCTACTTATCAATAGAGAATCTAGTGCGCTGTACTTGTTCATATAAATCATGATTACTATGTGTCGGTTGAGGGGAACTCTCCTGTTCTTTCAGGAGCTGCTAAGCCGGACATCACTAGAGACTCAGAAACTAGATCTAATGGGAGAAGTTTCGGACCTGAAGATAAAGCTGGTTGGTATGGAGAAAGAGCAGAGTGAATATGAAGAGAAGCAGAACAAAGCTGAGGTGAGTCTCCTTGCTGACCTTCTGATGCTTAGTCACTCGTGTACATTCAGCCTCCACAGTCTCACTATCATTTGGAGAAATATCAGGGCTGAACTGAGTGTGCCACAGTAGCTTTCCAGTTAAGGTACTCTTTGTGTATCTTTGGGACTGCAAATCACTGGCAAATATGAATGTATCTTTTTCAGCCTCTTGTTTTTCTTTTTCTATGTACTAACTTCCAAGGTTACAGGGAAGCTTTAGTCAGATACAGAGAATCCTTTCTGGAAGGATGTAGCAAAACAGTAAATAACTGAGCCTTTCCCTTTCCACAAGAGTTGGGGAATGAGAAAAGCAGGCAGTGATATTCAGCTGACTGGGGCTTCCAGCCTCTCAGGTACATCAGAGCCCTTAACTTCAAAGTGCTCCTGAAGCTGGGAGCACTGATCTGCTGACTGGATTGCTAATTGCTCATGCAGCAGGCTCCGCACTGGCAATAGGGCACAATTGGGATCTGATTGCCAGTCTCACTATTGAACCATGTGTAACATAGCAGAAAGAAAACATGATCATTGGGATCATGGATCCCATTGCACTTTTAATTGAAAACTGTCAGAGGCCTTTATACTTTAAGGTAGAATCATAGAAAAGTAGGACTGGAAAGGACTTTGAGAGATGATCTAGTCCCATCCCACACCCTCCACCCCCATCCCTGACCCTGCTCAAGGCAAAATCTTCCTTATAAACTATCCTAAACAAGTGTTTGTCTTACCTATTCTTAAAACTGCACATATTCTTAAAACCGCATGAATGGCCCCCTCATAACTACCAGGCACAATTCCTTAAAATGCCAAAGTAGCATTAGAGTGATGTTATAGCCATGATGGTCCAGGAATTATGTGAGAGACAGGGATTTCTTACAGAGATATCTTTTACTGCATCAACTACATGGTTGGGATAGAGTTAGACAAGCTTTCAAATGCAAGATATTCTTCATGTATGAAGAGTAAAAGCCAACACAGCATAGTGAAAGCCAGCATAGCACAGCACAGTATCATTGGAAGATAAAGGAGAAAAATTCCCAGGGGTAATAGACAAACAATTAGCAAATGAAATGAAGTTGATTATTGGAAAATCAAAGCCTGTCAAATGGGTGCTAGGAACACCCTTACTTGCCACAGATAAATCAGGTATTATGAAGGCATTTTTGTTCGTAGATGACTAGGACTTGTTCCTAGATAACTTGATGAATATGAAATCCAGGTAGTGCTAGGAAGATATCTTCTCCCCCTAATATAATGTTTGCAACAAGTTATCAGTTACATGAGTGTACAAATATAAGTTTACCTGTGCATACCTGTAACATACTGTCTTACTGTTCACTTTTCTGTTGTCCCCTTTTCCCCCTGCCTCCTCTGCACATGCTTTTGTATCACTCTGCCCAAAGGTTTCTGGCACTGGTTGAAAGCCAGGAAGATAACAGCATCCCCACTAACATCTGTGGCCTCCCCAGGCTCTTTTGGTCATAAAAATGAGTCTCTTAATTGTAGATGGCCTAAGCAATCTCCTTCAAGCCTAAAGTCTGAAGAGGCCTGTGCAATCTACTTCACAAAGAACTGTCCAAATCTCTTGCTAAGGGGTATGTGCTCCCAAACATTCAAATCTCCCATTATCCTCTACCAACATTATAGTAGGACATTATTATATCCTAGTATAATAATTTTGGGGAATTAATGCTATTTTGCCCCCTAAAACTTCTGTAATTTAAAAAAAAACCCTCCCCTTTTCAGCAAAAACTATTCTGAATAGAAAAAAAATACCCATCTCAAACTGTTCCTTGTACTCATGCTTGTAAAAGCACACTTACAGTCCACTTAAGTGCTTCAGGGAGCCACAACTGACAAACTGAGAAAAATCTCCATAATGCAACTAAGGCATGTCAATAACTACACATAGCAAATAAATTGAAGTTGCAATAAACATTTGGAACAGACTCACTGTATGTCAGTATGGAAGGGGTGAAGCTGCAGAGGACAGGATAGAAAAATCTGCTTAAAATAGAGTTCATGACTGACAACAGTAAGTGTGATGCCAATGGGATTTTGAGGGTGCAGACAGAAGTGCAGCTTCCCACTCTAACTCAGAACGCTTTGCAGGAAGTGTTCTGAGTTACAACACTCCCCCAGACCAAACAGAAGTTTTGAAACAACTTCATCTGAACCTTCATGCAATGAGGGTTCAGATTTTTGCCCGATCACCAGCCATTTTTCAAGCTGTCTGCAGCTGTGCAGTTTTGTTTGGTCATAGCTATAGACAGTTTTCTGTGGCGAGATTGGTCAAAAATTGTCACTTACATCTGCACCCTGAGTTACCACTACCAATAGTGTTGAGTTTCCTACTCAAGAACAAAACCCGACTCACCCAGAAGCCATACACTAGCTAAGCCATGTTAAGTTGCATACTAATTATATTGCACATCCAGATTTGTTTCATGCCATTGTAAGGAATAGATTTAAAACAAAAATACATTTAAAAACAATGTATGAAAATTCAACTAAATATGCTTGTAATATATTCTGATTGTTGGCTTACTTATTTCAGAGCAATATTATCTAGTTGACCTCATGGAATTTAACATATTATTTTTCTGATGTTGGGGCAAGGTCTGGCAAATTAAGATAGCCTTCCAGAACTGAATGTTTTACCTGTCAAATCCATTTCAGTTTATTATGGACAATTTGCAGCTGTGGTTTGAGTTTGGTTTTAGTTGGTAACAAAGAAGCCGCTGAGTATATCTAAGCTTCTTTTCAAGATATTAATTTCATACCAAATGCCACTTGTCACTGGCTCTCCAAAAGCACGTGCTAAATTGAAAGTGCTATTTTTATCCATCTAACAGAAGGGCCATGATAATACATATTTGTATGCAAATAGACTTTCCTCTGAGTTTTGCAATTTTCCTGTTCTTTTCATAGAATGACTTCTCTTATAGCAGTGCTATAATCTGAATGTTTCTGAGGCCATCTCTAAAATCTTATCTGAAAAGGTCTTAATTTTGAAAATCCAGCTTGCTTAGCTGTTTTTGAGGTGGGGAAGCTTTTTTTGGGGTAGGGGAAGGTTAACTTCAACAAGTTGTGATAGAGCTTCAGTTTCAACTGACATGTTGCAATTTAGATGCCTGTGCTACGTGAGCACCCAGACACAAGCTGGCCTTCTATTAAGAGGTGGCAGGAACAACTGTTGTGCTCTTCCCCCACCTCCCACTCCCTCTGTGCTCCTGGCATTGTGTATTGTGACTGTATTCATGAGCTACTTGCTTGATGACAGTCAATCTGTGTAACGTACACAGTGACATGTATTAAAGGTAGTACAGATCTGTGCTCTCTTGAGCTTCATGATGCACAAGGGTGGGTAATTACCAGGGACTCAGTGAAGAGTCTAGAAACAGGCCTGCCACTTCTATTACTTTTCTAACCTTGATTGGCAGACTGTGAGTTGTGTTCTGTGTACAAATTTTCCCCCTACCCTTGCATGGCAGCTAAAGGGAGGAAATGGCTCCTGGAAGGCTTTTTTCCCCCAATTTCCATGCTACCATGCATAGACTTTCCCTTTTCTCTTGCTTTGGATTGATAAAAGCATGGGGCTACTACTTGCATGCATGTGCTGATAGGGTAAAGCTTTCCCATATCTCTTGCCTTACTGAGAATATGTAGGAGTGGAGGTCTCTGTGTCCTTTCTTAGTTCTGTTGCTTATTAGGGCTGTGCAAAGCTTCGGTCGCTGTTTGATTCAGAAGAGATTCAGCCCGATTCAGTGGCCAAATCTCCAAATCCAAATTGAATCAGGAGACCCATTAGTCACTCTGAATCGAATCAGATGCCTCTGAATTGATTTGGAGCAATTCAGAGAGATTCAATGATTTGGCCATAGACACAGCTTCATATGTTTTTTTATGTATCTTGAGGTACCAGGCATGGCTCATGAACGCTGCTGTGATCATGGGGCAGATGGAGCGTCCCAAGGGGCATGGAGGGGGCACCCGGGGTCCCCCTGCAGCCAATCGCTGAGCCTGGGAGGTGCAGAGGGATCCCCTCGTGCTCAGTGGTGGACCCAAAAGTGGACCAGAAATACTCTATCCACTCCATCCTCCCCACCATCTCAGCATTCACAAGCCATGCCTGGTACCTCAAGGTACATAGAAAAAACATATACAGCTGTGTCTATAGCTGAATTGCTGATTCTCCAAATCAGAATTGAATCTTCAGATTCAGATTTGGCCAAGTCGAATTGGGACAGTGATCCAAATCAGCTAATCGAATCACTGTCCCCCAAATTAGGCCGAATCTCAATCCGAATTGAATACTGCCCTCTTCGCACGTCCCCATTGCTTATGTGTTTGGCCCTAATTTGTTTCTGCACTGAGTCTCCTGTGATAAGAACAAGGATTTAGATAGTAACAGTGACAACAAATCTAATCTGTGTCACCTTTTTAATGCTAGGTAGGAAAAGTTACATCCAAGATACAAAGTTTCTCCAGGGACTTAAACCCCTGCCAGACATAGAGGTAAAGCTGTGGTGCAATCTCATGCACGATCCACACAATTGTGCTTCCTGCAGCACATGCATGGCACTCCTCCTACATCAACAGATAGGAAGCTTCTACAACTGGTAGCCTCTGCTACTCATGGGGCTCCCAGCATCAGGGGCATATCATGAGGTCCTGTAGCTGGGAGCCCCATCAGCTGATCCGGATTCCCAGCTATAAGAGTGCACCATCAGAAAATGGGGCTCCCAGCTACAGGGATAAACCTGGCCACATATTTAATTAATGGTGTGATAGGAACCAGGCTCAGAGTTATTCACATTTTTGCAGAATTACTTTGTGGCTTATTCCTTGGTTTATAACGCTATTAATTGCTTTAAAGTGTGAGCAGGTTACAACTTAAGATGTGATTAACTGTTTAAACATGTCTTAAGTGTAATATGTGGCAGAGGCCTTAAAGAGGTGCTTTTTGTTTGTATCTAGAAATTGAAACCAAAATGGAACATGTTTAGCTTGAGTTTTTCTCTTGCTCCAAGGCAAGTGTAGGCAGACTTTTTTGGCTGTAAGCCAGAAATCACCTCTCCTCCCCCATCCCATGTCTTTCCCTTCACTTCTCAGAATAGAGGTAGGAAGGCAGGCACTATAGGACTGCCATGTTTGTCTCTGTGGTGGCAGGAGAAGAAACCTCTGCAGGTGGTGGCATATGGAAAGCACCTGCTGCCAAAGCCCTATTTTACCAGATACCACCAATACTCCACCTCCGTGAACCAGATCCAATGGCTCCACAAGCCAGATCTGGCATGCAGGCTCTGACCCCTGCTCTAAGGCATCTATCAATGTGATTCTTTTATGTCTCAGAGGGCTAGTGCTGCTAATGATCACCGTTGGTACGAAGCTTTCTGCCTCCCCTTGGTCTCAATCCAGGCTTTATAAATATGTGGGAGTAGAGTGACAAAAAACAAAAAAGTGCATTCAGTGCTTCTGAATATTCTTGTGCTTATTTTGATCTGGGTCTGGTTCCAAACTTTCCAAAAGAATTGGAAAGTTTAGATGTTCTCTTTGGCCCAAGGCAAAGTCTGGATATAACAGTTTAATAGCCTTTAATGCTGCAAGAGAAGAGGCCTGATAAAGGGAATGGACCAAGAGATTACAAGAAAATGAAAAGCAAAAAGAGCTGAAATGAAATCAATGCTAGTCTTTTCCCCCTAAGAGAAGAACAGGAATCAGCAAAGACAGAGACTACATCAAGAGCTTTTCACTTTCTCTTCTATGGACCCTTCCTACTGTCTGCTGAAGCCGGGAGTTCTACTATCTCTTGTTTATCAGGTCTGCCCTGAGGCAAGTCTGCAGCAAGCAGACATGCATGGCCTCATATTCTGGGATTCTGTTCTTGGAGCACAGTAAAAAGGCTGGAAGGCAGGCACAAGAGGCCTCCCACATGTTTGCTGCTGAACTGCTGCTCTGCCCTGAAAAGGATCTGTAACAAGAGAAGCTGGCTGGTCTCTTTGTGTCAGTCTATATGTACAGACATCTACCTTGGTGCTCCACTTACGCAGCAAATGGTTCTGCAAACCCTCGTGCAGGTTTGTGGTATTCCCTGTTCCCTGACAAAGACAGGTAGGATCACAACGGGGATTTTCCAAAGAAATAAGGGAGTCAGGCACCTTACCTTGGAAAGTCATATACTAAAGTTAGTAATAATCAACAGTGATTTATCAGTACTGTGCTAAAAAATAAATAGCACATGCACACATAACTTCAGCCACTTGATGAAACTGTGATATAAAGAAACAAAGTAGGCGTCTGCATAGTATTCAGATTTTATACAAAACTAGGTGCTTTCCTGATGTTCTGTTTTGCATTATTTTGATAGACTAGCAGCCTTCACTAAAAAGGTACTTCCCTTCACTCCTGCCTTTTGTTGTTGCAAAGTGGCTCTGTATCGATCCAGTGTATAGCATCTGTCCTGGTGAGCTGGTAGGCAGGCTGTCGCCATGACAGTGCAGCAGTCTACAAAAGAACAGGTGTTACAGCCTCCATATGCCAGGGGCCAGTTTCTTTTTCTAAATGTCTTAATTTGTTAAGGGTTTTTGTCTCAGTTTAGACTGTAGATATATCGTTTATCTACAGCCTAAAAGTTCTGCTGGGTGAGGAAGAAATCTGACCAGAGCATATATTTATGTCCTGATTCAACAAATAACTTAAAGATGTGCTTAAACAGGATGAGCACCTGCTATGCTGAATCCGGTGCTCAACACAGTGAAAATATCAGACCTGTAATTTTTTTTAATATCACTGATAGTGACAGTGATTCTTTTGGAGAATAAAAGGGGGCCTTTTTTATATTTAAAATTGGCAATGGAGTCCTGTGGAGATGCTTAGGACTTTGGCTGTCTTCAGCATGTAGGTGTCTGTAACATGTCTCTTCACCTGTACAAAAATGTTCTGACTGTTACCGACCATAACTGCAGCTATCTTTGTATTGACCGGACTTCAGAAAAACTCCAGATAAACATAGAACCTCACCAGAACATCCATGTTTCATAATAGAGAAAATCAAAATCTCTTGAGTGTCTCTAGGTATTTTACTGACAGTTAAATGTCCCACCAATTCAAGGGATGGATCAATGTCATCAGTTTACTTGATTTAGGAAAAATGCAAATCTGTAATTTATAGGTTTTCAGTAAATGTCAATGTTGAGAAAAAGGAACCCCAACTTTTCACAGTTCCTGGAAAACCATCTAGGATTCTGAGCTTTTAGTGCTGATTTGTTCTTAATTTGCTTCCATAACTGGAAATGTTTTGTTTTGTTGTTTATGTCAGGGTAGATCTTCTCCACATGAATGCTTTTGTTTTATGATGTCATTTTATCTTTCTGACATATGCTGCTTAACTGTTTCCCATGATCTCTGTGTTAAGATTCTGCCCAATTTTATATGGCTACATTTGTGGTGTAAGGGTTTATTATTATTATCCTTCCTAGTCCCAGATACAAACTGGCCTGCTAGTAAAATGGAGGTTAGCTAATTCTATTTTCTATGTGAATGTCAGTGGTTAAAAATAATGTGGCCACTGACTTAAGATCCTAACTGATCTCTAGGCAACTGTCCAAGCTGATTTCATAAGTCAACATAGCCAATATCACTTCAGGAAAAAAATGATGCTTGTAAATCCTGTATTCATCCATGTCCCAAAACAGCTTCCACCACTGGTCAAACTTGATAATAATGTTTTCAGTTGTCCTAATATCTGACTTAATCCTGCTGCACAGGATTGCTGAAGATGTTGGCCAAACTCTGATCTCCACTCTGATGTTCATTCTGAATAATTCTAACGCAGCTATCCTGTTGGTTTCTAAACACTAACTCAGTGGACCTCCCCTAGAGTTATGGCAATGTATACCTCCATTGTGAGGAGAAAATATAGCTTTTTATTTTCCAGTTGGCCTTCATTGAATTTTTTTAATGTCATGACTACAAAGTAATACACTTTGCTTCCTGACCTCATTTCTTCCTTGACCTCTTTTTTTCTTTTTATCTGCCTTTCTTTGTTGTTTGCAGTCAGTTGTGAACCTGATCAGTGAGCTACAGGAACAGATGTGTAGACTGCAGCTGGAAATAAATAATAAAATCCAGGAAAGAAAGTCTCAAGATAGGAAACCTGACCTGACAACTAATGGTCCTCAACCTAGCACAAGATCAATGGTAGAGGCCCTCACCCAGAAGAATTGCTCTCGGTGTGATGTATGAGAAATACCCCTTAGCATGAGTCTGTGCATTGCCTCTTTTCTCCACCAAATTGAGTTTTGTTAATCAGAATAGTGTTTTGAGCAGTAGGCATTAATCTGCGTGGCTTTTTATTACAGTTCTGTGTTAATATACTAATCCGAATAATAAATCAAGGCCAAGTACTGCTCCTGTTCATGCCTTTGTAATCAATACACAAATATTGGAGAAAGAAATACATCCTTCAGATTGTACATGGTATCCATTTCTCTTTTAGCTCAGAAGTGTTTTATTATACCTGCTCTGTTGTAGAACAAAGTCTGTATGATTTACAGCAGGATAGTTTCAAGCCTTCAATCATGTATGTCATGCACTGACATAGGGAATACAGGAGACTGTTAATTCCTGAATGTCTGAACTGCTTCACACATTTACAACAATGAAGTTACAGGTAAATATGGTAAGGATTTCTAAAAGGGCTCTAAAATAATATTAAACTTACATTCCTTTCATACTGTTCATTGCATATATTCTCATTGGATTAAATGACTGGAAGTACCACAATCAGATTCTTCATTATGCATTTAAAAATAAGGAAATCATGAACCAAAAATGTGTTTATTCCCCATAGCAAGTACTTATGAGAAACTTTATTTGATCAAAGTCACTGCGCATGTCAGGGTAAAAGCTACTTTGCTTAAGCTGCTTAAGTTGATTGGAGGTGGAATGGCATTGGTATTCCCATCCAAAAGCCCATTTTAAGACTTGGTTTTTAGTGCCATTTTGCTGCAGTTTTGTACCTCTAATTACAGCATGGTTTCCAAATGATTCTGCAAATAATCTTCTCAGAGTTCTTTATATGTGTTTTCCCATCACTTCTCTCTTTCACTTTTTTCTGTCCTATATAGATTTGGTTCTTTCTAAGTTTCATTATGTTTAATAGTTTGCCATTGTCAGTATCTGTGAACAGTGAGCTATTACACAACCATATGAATCACACATTGAAGAAGCAGGTTAAAAATCAAATTGAAAAAATGTTTATCTTTATGTGTTCAGAAAGCACATCTGAAGAGATATTGTGCTTATATTCCTTGTCTCATTCGGGATGGCTGCTTAATGCATGGAAATATATATATCCGAGTTCTGGATTTAGGTTAAACTTCATCCCATTCTAGACTTCAGTTCAGGGAACACCATTTCCACAAAGCTAGTCCCAAAATTAATTGGTACTGTTGATTTCAAGAATGAGCATTAAAGTGACAGTTGTGTTCACTGGGAAGGGTTAGGGAGACATTTAAGAAATAAACTTAACTGAGGATGGGCAGCTGTGGATAGAACCAGTGACAAAGCTACATCCCTGTTTTGGATACATTTTGAAAGTGGATTGGGCACCACCATAAAAGGCAAGAAAAGTTGTACTTTAATATGCCAAACTACAGACACTACTAAATGCAAAATTTAGTGCTTGGAAAACTTACCCAATGAGCAGGATGAAATATATTGGTGAAGCTGTATATATATCCCAAAGCTGCATCTTCTACAAGGTAGAGGAATGGCATGAGTCTGTATTGTTGCTTGCATTGTTGTGCTTTGATCAATTAAGTATGTTTTTCCTAAAATGACATCACTGTAATCCTTTTTTTTAATCCCCTTTCTTTTTAAGTAGGTCTTAATGGATCTTTTCCTAGATTTCCTTCATTATCCAGCTCAGTGGGAGCCAATCTTTTTGGCTGGCCTGCCACAAATTAACACCACAACTTCCCCAAGCTCTAATACCCTTCCTCTGCCAGCTGCTGCTCTTCTTTTTGTTCCCTACTCTGTGCTCCCTGTTTGAACTCCCGCTCTGCTTTCTGCTCCCTGCCTTGTACAGCATCATCTTGTGCTTTGCTTTGTGCTTCCAGCCCTGTCTACAGCCTGTTCCCTCTTTGATCTGCTGCATGATACATGAAGAGTCTGCATGTCCCGCCACCTCCTTTCACACGGTTTCTTTTTCTTCCCTTGTAGATCTTTCCTCCAAATTCCATGTTTTTCTTCCTCGTGTCCTTGTCCTCTCCTCTCCCCATTCCACACATTCATGTGTCTTTATCCACTCATACAAAAGACCTAGAGATTTTATTAGACTCTTAGGCCATATCCCCATGAGCAGGAGCACACGGGTGCCACAGCAAAAAAGCAGTGACCAGGTGGGAAAAATGCTCTGGGTGAGTTAGGGGAGGCTGAGGCCAGCACCTGGGCTGGCCCCAGCAGCCTAACTTGGGGTCCTGGGGGCCTCCTGGGACTCCAGTGCCTGTGATCCAGGTTTGCAGAGCCTGGTCAGCAGCTGGAGCCTGGCTCTGCCTGGCCAGGTTCCAGTTTGAGGTGGCATATGCTGCTACATGTATGCTGCCCCACTTTTTTCCATGCTCTCTTTTTGATACTGGGATTTCCTGGTATCTAAATTTGGCTCTACACTGCAAATATGCAGCACAGAGAACCAAATCACATGCATGGGGTGCATTTTGCATCATCTCAAAAGCCTTTGAGGCACCAGAAAATGCGTGTGCGTGCTCATGTGGACACAGCACAAGTGGGTAAACGTATCAACCAAAAGTGGGGAGACTTGAATGAATGTGATTAATCTTACAATCCCCATGTGATATGGGGAAAAACCACCTGCCCTTTACAGATGGGAACTGAGCCGTGGAGCGGGTAAGTGACTTGCCCAAGGCCTCATAAAAAGTCTATATCAGAAGAGAAAATTGAACCATCAGGGATCTCCAGAATCCCTGATGAGTGCCCTAAGCCTGTATCATTTTTTTCTCATCCTAAAGGCTCATAAAGAGCATTGCTGTTGCTGTTTCCCTCCAGCAGCTCTACAGATACTGTTACTCTTTCTGTTCCTCACCATCATTTTTTTGTATTTCTTTTGAAACATAGCTCTAGTTTGTGCTCAGTGCTGCATACATGCATCCCCTGTGCCAGGGAGCTCACTCTTAATGACCAGATGGACAAAGGGCCTTCCCCAAAGTATGACAGAGTGAAACTAATCTAACACTTATCAGGTTCACTCCTACCTATTATGGCCTCAGATATAGTCTTGAAAACTAACATGATGGTCAATTTTTATTCTGTAGCTTCTTATGAAAGCTCTGAGCACCTGCAGAGGCAGTGTAGTTGATGACAGTATTAAACATTTCTATGCAAATGTATTTATATTTTATGCATGTCTGCATCTACATCAGTTACCATGGAACTTTCCATTCACTATTCCTTTATCTCTTTCACAGACTACTCATGGTTAGAACATAGTCTTATGTGTCTTTAAAGTGTTGCATATGTCTATGGAGTTATATACCTGTAATATCTTAGCTGAATGTTTGTTTTGTATTTTTGTTATTTAAATACCTTAATATACCTGTCTCAAAGGGCTTTTTTTCTTTTATGAAAGTTAGGAGTCTTTTGGTCAGAACTTCAGTCTCCTAGATATTTTTAAGAACCCCCAAAAACAACTCTCGGTACAATACTGCATGGATATCAGTGGGGCCCTTGAACACTGTCATTGAAGTGTATTTAGTCAGTCAATAAGAAAACATTCCTAGCAATAATGAGGGCAAATCACAGTAGATTTCACCGCTTAACCTGTGATGCAAAAATAACAAGGAAAAGTTTGTTGTGCATGAATGGTCCTGTATTTGCTGGAGTGTGCCATGCATGACACAATTCATTCCTTCAGAGAACTAGCACTTGTCTGAGTCTTTGCATTTAGCTGGTCTATATTTTATTTTTGCAGAGCCTGTTACAGGAACTCAAACATCTCAAAGGAAAAGTGGAAGAGCTGGAAAATGAAAGAACCCAATATGAATGGAAATTAAAAGCGACCAAAGTAAGCAGTGAATTTGGCATTTAATAGTGAGTTAGTTTACCTGGAAGCAGATGTGCACCATTTCTCCCTGTACTTGCTTTTCTTGCATTTGCTATATTTCAGTGATAACTGCATAAAGAGAGTTTTTACCTGAACAAACCCATCCAATATACAGTTTGCCTTTCAAAACATACTTTGCGGAAATCTCTTTCCTGCAGTCTGTTGTTCTTTTCTGTTTTTAAAACCTAGCTTATTGTATAACAAAGGAATTGTTTTGGGGCAGCAGGTGTTTATTTCAAGCTTTTCTATTTCACTGTCTCCATATCTGTTACAAGTCACTACAGAGAAAACTCTTCAGCCTGACTGTCACAGTTACCTCAACGTGGGGAAATGTTCCACTGGGAAGGAAAAATATGGTGCTGCTTAATAGTGTTTCCTTACCCCATGAACAGCATTTATAGTTTTTAAGATCAGAAAGGACTATTAGATCACCTAGTCTGACCTCTTGTATATTAAAGAATGTAACCCACTTTGTTTCTTTTATTGAGCTGTAGTAACTTGTGACAAAAGCACATCTTCCAGAAAGGCATCCAGTTTTCCACCCCACCATCAAACACACTTTGGAATACCCTACCAAGCAAATTCATTTCCTAGCCACTACAGTGAAGGTTTGCAATGGCTGTACCACCACGACATTGTATTGGAAAACAACTGACTGCCACAGCTACCTTCACACCAGCACACCACTCTAAGCGTACCACTAGATCCATCATCTAAGCCATGCTCTGTTGCAGCCAAATCTATTCTGATCTCACCAACTGGGATACACATCTTGAGGATCTGGAGCAGGAATTCCCACAATTACAATAAAATACCAAAGCTGTGGCCATATAAATCCAGACACAGACTTTGTTCCAGCCTGCTACAGTCCCAATCCCAAAAGAACAACAACATAATATATCTAGTCATCACTTACAGCCCTGAGCTTGGACACATCATTAATGACCTCCAACCCCTCCTGGAAAGGATAACTGTCTCATGATAGCCATGGGGAACAAGGGTGTTATTGCTTGCATACAATCCCCAAACTGCAAACATCATCTCTCGATCACCAAGCTACCTTCTATTCCCACCAAGTCACCGAATCTTACAATAGCCCCAAATTCAAGCTGTGGCCCCTCATAACACAGACCACATCATCACTGGGCCAAATAACACAGATAATAATATCAATGGTTCATTCATCTGCACCTCTCCCTGTTTCATGTACACCATCAGCCTTACAATGCCCCTCTGCTTTCTACATTGGACAGGGAGGGCAATCTCTATGTGTCAGAATGAATGAACATCAGTCTGACATCAATTTTGGAAACACATGCAGGTCTGTGGCAGAACGCCTTAACCTCCCTAGGTATTCCATTCGTGACCTCAGGGTAGCTGTTCTTAGACTAGCTAAAAGCAGGCATGCACCCAATGGAAGGGAGGGGCCATCACCAGGCAGGACTATACCTCGGTTGCTCTGCTCAGGGTTGTAGGGGGGCGGTCAGGAAGGCCAAGGCACAGATGGAACTGGAACTAGTTATTCGGATCAAGGACAACAAGAAGTTCTTTTTAAATACATAGGGGGTAAAAAACGGTACCGGGTAACATAGCACCTCTGCAAGATACACTAGGAAATCTGGTCATTGCACCAGATAACAAAGCTAACCTATTCAACAATTTCTTTGCCTCCATTTTTCTGAGCAGAGACTGGGTCACCCTCACTACCGAGACCCCGTAAACCCCAGGGGAGGCACACCCAGGCCTAGGGTCAATGAAGACCTAGTCAGGGAACTTCTAGAGGGACTGGACATATTTAAATCAACTGGTCCTGACTATCTCCACCCCAGAGTGCTGAGGGAATTGGCAGAGGTCATTGCAGGACCCCTGGCACGGCTTTATGAGCACTCATAGTGCTCTGGCATGGTGCCAGAGGACTGAAAAAGGGCCAGTGTGGTTCCCATTTTCAAAAAAGGGAGGAAGGAAGACCCAGGAAACTATAGGCCAGTTAGTCTTACCTTGATCCTGGGTAAGCTTTTGAAAGAATTATCCTGGCACATGTCCGTGAGGGTCCAGTAGGGGAGGTTATGCTTGGGGGCAACCAACATGGGTTCATTAGAGGTAGGTTCTGTCAGACCAACCTGGTGGCCTTCTATGACCAGGTCACAAAATCCTTAGATGCAGGTGTAGCAGTGGACATAGTCTACCTGGACTTTAGGAAGGCCTTTGACACTGTCTCTCACCCGATTCTCATTAAAATACTAGAGAACTGTGGCATTGACACCTACACAGTCAGATGGGTCACTAACTGGCTGGGGAGCCACACCCAGAGAGCAGTGGTGGATGGGTCTTATTCGACCTGGTGGGATGTGGGCAGTGGGGTCCCACAGGACTCGGTCCTTGGGCCTGCACTGTTCAACATCTTCATCAGTGACTTGGACAATGGGGTAAAAAATCACTCTGTTCAAATTCGCAGACAACACTAAGATGTGGGGGGAAGTGGGCACACTAGAAGGGAGAAATAGGCTATATTCGAACCTAGACAGGTTACAGGGGTGGGCGGATAAGAACAGGATGGGTTTCAACACTGACAAGTGCAAGGTGCTGCACTTGGGGAGGAAGAACCAGCAGAATACCTACAGGCTGGAGAACTCCCTTCTCGTCAGTGCAGAGGCAGAAATGGAGTGCCAAAATGCCAAAATGAACATGGGCCAACAGCGTGGGGACGCAGTCAGGAAGGCCAACCTCACCTTGTTATGCATCCACAAATGCATCTCAAGCAGATCCAAGGAGGTGATCCTCCCCCTCCATGTGGCATTAGTCAGGCTGCAGTTGGAGTACTGAATCCAGTTCTGGGCACCGCACTTCAGGAGGGATGTGGACAGCATTGAGAGGGTTCAGAGGAGGGCCACCTGCATGATCCAGGGTCAGCAGGGCAGGCCCTACGAGGAGAGGCTAAGGGACCTGAACCTGTTCAGCCTCCACAAGAGAAGGCTGAGGGGGGATCTAGTGGACATTTACAAACTAGTCAGAGGGGACCAGCAGGCCTTGGGGGAATCCCTGAGCACTTCCAGGAGTGACTAGAAATAACGGTCACAAGCTGGCACAGGGTAGATTCAGACTAAACATCAGGAGGTGTTACTTCGCTGCCAGGGTGGCTAGGATCTGGAACCAACTTCCGAGAGAAATGGTGCTGGCTCCTACCCTGGAGGTCTTTAAGAGAAGGCTAGACGAACACTTTGCTGGGGTTGTTTGACCCCAGTACTCTTTCCTGCCATGGCATGGGGTCAGACTTGATGATCTGCTCAGGTCCCTTCCGCCCTACCAACTACGAAACTATGACATTTTAAAAAATGAATGGGAATTTGCAAAATAAGAATTCATCCACTGACTGGACTGTGTTACATATGGTCTAATTGTGATATGTTTAATTTGGCTGGGCATGGTGCTGTCCATTACCAGAGACAGGTAGCCAAGTTAGTTGGAATTCAGACTAACTTCTACCTGACTTCAGACTAACACAGCTTAGCCAAATATGATCTAAACGAGGACTAGAGATTCTTATCTCATTATCTGGATTAGATTTTGTAACCCATTTCTCCCTTTAAATTTATTATTTGATTGCCTCTTCCAGCACTACCCTCATCACCACCCCCACCACCACCAGCTCTCCATCCCTTCCTTGTCTTTTGTGTTCAAATCATGCTCTCTACTTGATATACTTTTTGTCCATGTTCTTTCATATAATGTATTGAAGTGAGTTTAGGCTTGCAAAAGCTCATACTACACATCCCAAGTTTATTTAGTCAATAAGATACAACTCTATTCTGCCTTCATCCAGTCTTCATGACATCTGTAGGTGCAGAAACCACCTTGTTGCTTTATAGTTTGTTCCAGTTGTTACTCACAGTCTCTGTTTAAACAGTTGTGTCTTATTTCTAATCTGGATTTATCTGACTTTAATTTTCAGCCATCAGTTCTCATTAAGCCTTAAATTGCCAGATTAAGGAGTCTTTTAGAACCAAGTATATTCTCCCTGTCAAGCTGGAATCAAATACCTTCTTATGTTAATATTCCCCATTTAGCTTCATAGGACTAGTTGCTTGGGTAAATTTCCTCTTGTGTGATCAGAACCTGCAAAACTATTTCAGGTTATTTAAAAAACATATAGTTTGCACTAATCATAGCTTAATTTAGACATAATGTTTATTACTGACCTCATTAATTAACATTTGTTAACACAAATTCATTAATTATTTATACTGTCTGTGTTGGGTGAATGTATATATAGAGGAATTAGTACATCAACTTATTTATATTTAGCATTATACATTATTTATATTTACAATTTTCTATGAAAAAAATAGGTCTCTTCTCATCTGCCTGGACAATAAATTTCCTGTGAAGTGGTGGGAATTATTTTTTTGGCTGCCCAGGGACTTAAGGATTTCAAGAACCAAAAGGGGAAGGGTTGTGGGGGCAGAGGGAAGAGGAGATAAAAGGAGCGAAGCAGAAAAAAATAGCTTACTTACATATTTTTCCTCCTTTCTATAGATAGATATAAATTAAACATAAACTTCCTCTCAGAGACCATAAAAACTAAGGACATGGTAGTCATGGGGGACCTAACCTGCCCAGACATCTGCTGGGAGATGCAGACAGCAAAGTCCCACCATTCACGCAGGTTCCTACCCTGTGTACAGGACCTCCACCTGACGCAGGAGGTACACGGTCCCACTAGGGGGAATGCCTTACTGGACCTGGTATTGGCAACAGGGGATGATATGGTAGGAGCCTACAGATCAGCGGTCATCTGGGGGACAGTGATCACCAAATAATAGAATTCTTCATAAGACGTTGAGTGGGTAAGGTAACTAGTAGGGTGAAAGTGCTAGACTTTAGGAAA
>JAGPOW010000304.1:96807747-96843760 GCA_030014935.1 Caiman crocodilus
CAGAGAGCAGATTTAGACTGGACATTAGGAAGAACTTCTTCACAGTTAGAGTGGCCAAGGTCTGGAATGGGCTCCTGAGGGAGGTGGTGCTCTCCCCTATCCTGGAGGTCTTCAAGAGGAGGTTAGATAAGCATCTAGCTGGCATCATCTGAACCCAGCACTCTTTCCTGCCTATGCAGGGGGTCAGACTCAATGATCTATTGAGGTCCCTTCCAATCCTAACATCTATGAATCTATGAATCTATATCTATCTATCTATAGATAGATATGAATATATATAGAAATATCCATTTATAACAGGCGGAAAAGAAGAAGATAATAAGCTATCTTCTTTTTTTTTTCCTCCTTTTATCTTCTCTTCCTTCTGCTCCCACAACCCCTCCACATTTGCCTTTCAAAATCCTTAACCTGCTAGGCAGCCAGAAAAATAATTCCCACCACTACTGGATAGAAATAAGTGGGAAAGGATATGGGGATGGCAAAGAATCAAAATGCATGGCAGGCCTAGAGGAAGAGGAAAATTAACTATAAAAATACCATGAACTCAAGTGAGAAATGAAAGCTGAGTGTTCAGGAGAAACTGAGATTGAATAAGGTGTAAGAGAGAAGTCTACCTCTGATATTAGGAAGTTTGCACTTATGTCTTCCTGTTGCTGCACTTCTTATATGAAAAATTGGAACAGATCCATGTCTGAGTTATTAAAAGCTACTTAGTCACTGGGAAGCATGGTAGCCATTCCGGAGATATATTTTAAACTAGATTCTTATATTCCATCAGGAACGGCAGGCAGAAGTGCTGAACCTTTGCTGACATCCAGCTGTCTGCTTCCTTCATGTCAAATATCTTGTCATTTACTAATCTAAACCTCTTCCCTTCCTGACCGCCAAATCAAGGGATTTTATTCATATGCTGAGAGCCTTGTTATATATTAGACTCATAATGCAAGATGCTATAATTCTCTGTCTGTTAGAAATGTTATAACTAACGCCTAGTATATTTTCACTGAGCAAAATGCACACAGTTTGAAGCTTCTTTTTCAAATAATGAGGTGTGTTCCGCCAGCAGCTTTTAGACAGACTAATGAAATAATGGAGTTGCCCTGTTACCATCTTGGCAGCCCAGTGGTTCTTTCCCTTTTTATTTTCGAGGTCTTTAAATGATGGAGATATTACCCACTCAAATGGACAGCTTGAAATATAATGGTCTGGATCAATTTACTGTGTTTTCCCTCCTGTGGATAGTTGTTTTTTCAAACTACTCATTGTTTCAGCTATATTTTCAAAAAAAGTATGTGAATATGAAAAAGAACATAATTTTACCATGTGTTTGAGAAAAGAAGCCAAACTTATTAGATTCTTAATTCATGACGTCACTCTATTGATTGATTTTTTTTTTAAATGTGATAGAAATAGAAATGTTAAAATAGTAAGTGCTATATTTCTTCCAAACTATAATTAACATTAACAAAATAGTCATCTGTATTTATGGTGAAAAACAGAAAACTTGTCAAAGATATGGGCAACTTTCCAAAACTTAGGAAAAATAAACTATTGCTTTGGGATTGCCTTGCCTCACAATCCTCAGAATTCCCTTTTCACACTAAGTTGCCAAACAAATCAAAGCTTTATGTATGCTATAGGGTGAACAACTTCCACAAATTCTCTCTCTCATTTCCTGGTTTACTTAACAAGGACACAGCCTGGTCATATCTGACCAGATAATACAGTCCTGAATCCTTAAAATCATGCCATCACCACAAGGCATTCTTTCTTTGAGCTAATTTCTATTGAGAACCGATGTGTTCCTGTAAAAGGAAGAGCTTTCCCTTGTGTTAGTGGCATTCTTATGGTTCTGTGCATATGTAATGCTTACAAATGACTCTGTATCAGGGACCGGGCACTATTCAAAGTGAAATGATGTGAGTGTTTTGTGGGAGGAAAAGGATCAGCGATACTCCTATTCTGAATTTCTGTTGCATGCTTACAGGCCGAAATCGCCCAGCTTCAAGAGCAGCTGGCTCTCAAAGATGCAGAAATTGAACGTTTACAGAGTCAGCTCGCTAGGACATCAGCACACAATGAGATTGCAGAAAGAGGTAAAAACAGATTGGGCAGAGGGAATGGGGAGTGGATCACAGCTTGAAATAGAAATGTTTATGTTTAGTTCAGTGGGGCTACAACTGCTCAGTATTTAAAGTAACATAAGGAGCACATCTACATGAGACGCTTACTGCACATTAGCCTAATAACACCACGCAGTAGCGTGGTGATTAAATACCATGCTAATAGACTACTGAGCAGTGTTATTAGGATAATGTGCAGTAAGAATCACAAAATAACCATGCATCAGTGCTACTGTGCATTAACTCTAGTTACGTGCATTTAGTTAGCACTTTATTAAACAAGCACTAAACTAAGAGCTCAGTATCTAAGGCACATTAATGAATGTGTAGACATGTCCAAGGACACATAACAGTACAACTAGGATTTTTTTTTCTTGGAATGTGCAGGGGAGGGTGATCTACTGAAACACTAAATATAAAAAATAGGTATCTGCGCAGTGCTGAAACTTCTAATTGAGAGCTCTGTTTTAATCTAATCTAATGTAATCTCTATAACAATATTGTTTTTTAGAATGTACTTCAAAGTTTTATGAAAGGTTGTTTCCAATTGCTTTTAAAATGTTCTTTATCACTTAATAGAAGTAGCCATATGTACGCTTTAGCTATTCAAACCTTCCAGAACATAACTCTCTCATTCCGGGTCATCTCATGCTCAGTCCATTATGTCTTAAATCTGTGTGATCAATATCACACAGTGCCACACAGAACAGGTGATGCCGTGAATCACTGCTCTTCCATTCTCAGCCAAACTCATCAAAATTCCCCAGAGTGTTGTCCCAACAGCATTTTCATCAATATTGGGATGTAGCAGAGATGATGCTGTGGGCCTGTGAAGCCTTTCAATGCCTTGACCCCTCTCAAGTGATATCTGCTGGATTACTGCACAATGAAATTAGTGCACAATAAAATGGGATGTGAATTTACAACACACTACCTAGCCTGTGCTAATCCACTGTGTTGACAGTTAAATCCAAATTCTGTTACTTTTTATGCACCTGAATAACAGTTAACAAGCCATGTAAGTAGTGTTCTCAGCATTTATCCACAGTTTGCCCTCTGTTACCCATGTTGTGTGGACACTTAAGTGTTTATACTCCTGCTGTGCATGCTCAGTATACTATGTACTGGCTTGGCAGATTTGCAGCTATGTATGCAAGTCACAGAACTGTAGCCAGACAAAATCCCAATGAGAGGGAGGAGAGATTCCCTTTGTTTTAGCCCCAGTAGGTGAGAGCTTAGGGCATTCACTCAGGAAGCAGGAGACCTGAGTTTTAGGCCCCTCTCAGTCCCCACTTTCCTGAGCAGTCAAGAATGTGGGGTACATGGATCCAGAAGGAGAAGAATGAACTAGAGGTTGGTTCAGTGAGATAGATGCTGCTCCTAAAAGGAGCAAACCCAGGGTTATGCCAGAACCATTGCTCCAAATGGAAGAGAAACTTCCCCACTGTTTTCCATCCATTTTATCTTGAAACTACTATACGCAGTTTGCAATGGCTCCGCTTCTAAAGGAGTGCCAAAGAAAGGATTGGCTAATTCCTGATCTTTGGTATGGTACTTTAAAGCACTGTGCCAGGAAGTGAGCAAAACAGGTTCAAACACTCTCTGTGTGAGGGTTACCTAAAACCCAGGTCTCTTCTTCCAGCATGAGTACCATCAACACACAGCTTTCGTGCTAAAACTTGGGAGGGTCCTCCTCATTTTTTTTCCCCAGGACTTATGCCCAGTGTACAAGCGTACATAGCCATTGACCAGTGCACAGCCTACTGTGTATGCACACGAGCCATGTAGTCACATATGTCCACAGTGCAGATATGCAAAAATACCACTTAGGAGGCTGGGCAATAGAATAGACAGAGGTAGTTAGTTGGAAATCAGGCAGGACGGTAGAGGTGCCACCCTGCCTTGCAGTCTGCTTTTTGTACTTACTGCATGGTAATTCATACCTTGGCTTATTGCTCATGAGCTTCTTTGAATAAATAAGCCCTCTGTCTTCTCTACCAGAAATGGCCACAGTCTCGCCATTTATTATAACATCACTTGCTGGAGTGAATGCTCTTTTAGTCCATGTTCTAACACACATTAGAATCTGTCACATGGAGTCTGTGATGCTGGTTTCAGTGAAATGCAGAGCTTGTGCATGATGGGTGTTCAAGATTTGCATGTATTACTAGAAAATACATATTCCCTAAAAATGTTATGAAACTTTAACAGTTAATGGAAAAAAAATTGTTTTCAGTTAAGAGAACATGACTTTTTTTTTCCTTGGGATGTCCAAAAAATTTTAAATATCCTGGAGGAAAAAAATCTTGGCCATTTTATCAAAGAATCAAAAGCTCAGGAGGTTTTTTTGTCTGCAGTAAACATCTTTATTCCAATGAGAAAGTGTGTAAGCAAAGTTTATTGTGGTCAGGATATATTTGAATGGAATGGTACACAGTCATAGTAGCATCTTCTTTATGAAAATATAGCTGACATCAAACTTGAAGGTCATCTTCTGAGACAGACAAGAATAATAATGTCAAGGTCTATTTATTATGCTTGAATGCATATTCTTATGAAGTTGCATTTTTTATCTAATCTGTGCTTTTTCTACATACTTTATTGACTTTCACCATTTACCATCGTAGAGGAAGTTTATAGGAGAAGGCTAAAAGAGAAACGTAAGCCTTGAGATTCGCTATCTTACTATTCCTTTTCACACACAAATTATAGCTAAAATTCACTTCTGCAGCAATAATTCAATGTCTGTTTACATTTGGCTGCTGCATTATAATATTTATAAGACATTGCTTTCATTGTTTGCAGCAAGCAGACAGCTACTGGCCCTGCTTCAATCTTGAATTAGATTTATGATTTCAAACAAATATGAAAAAAATCTCACAGGTCTGCATATCAGATGTTGGACTTTAAAGGGACACTTCCAAGGTTACAAGGCCTAAAATTTGATCTTTGCATGTTAAGTCTGTGTGATAGCTAGTATGCTTACCTTTTAAAAAAAATCTTTTGTGGATTTTGAGAGATGGCTGTGTTCAAAAGCATGCTTAACTGTTCTTTTCACCTGTGTGGTAAAAGGGAAAACATTTGGTAAGGAAATACATTTTCATTCAGTCTTGTGTGAAGCCTTTTTGAAGCACTGTGAATGAAATTTATTTAAAAATTATTAGATATCACCTGCCTTGATACCTGTCCTTTTAAAATCTAACAGTGATGAATGAAAATCAGGTAAACAGAGATTTTTAAAGCTATTTTTCTTTTAAAAATGTATGGCTTTCTCTTTAAATCTGTCTGATTGCTTGCTTACTGCCTGCTGGTTTTTGCATTTGTTTAGTTTTGATTTGGCTTTGTTACTGCATGTCACACGTTGACTAAATGCTACTTTTTGCAAAAGAAATATGTGTGTAATAGATTTAACATAACATTGACTTTTCTTAAATGTGTTAGTCATAGTACAGCCATTGAAAGCTGTATGGGTTTCAGGGTAACTGGAAGAAATAATTTGAACATGAAATTTATAATTTGAACATGAAGTTGGATGCTCAGTATTTTAGCTATTCGATGTAAAAAAATTAACTAATAAGACTTTTTACAACACTAATTCTTTTCTTTTCTTTGTCCCTCCCCCAGCCTTTCATTTACTTATTTCATTGCCATCTTTGAGAACTGATGGCACAGTTTTTGTAAACTGAATATTTGCATTTGAAAGTCTACAAGTGTGTCTATTGTGTGGTGTCAGTGATGGATATAACGCAATTAGCGTTCTGCTTGACCTTCTAGATGGGGTTGCTGCAGTGTAAACTATAGGGACAGTCAGTGGAAACTGTACATGGAGAATCAGTGGCAGATTTGGGTCTATCACTAGTTAAGAAGTCCTACTTTACAAACATAAATTTTCAGAGACAGGTTTGTGAAGATAAAGTTTGTTGACTGCAACTCACAGAACTCAACTACAAATGTTGCATTGTAATGTATGGTACAGTTCTGTATTAGCTATTGTTGTGGATTGCTCTCAGTTATTCAAATTTAGAAACATTTTTAACAGTTTATGAAAATCTGTCTTTAAGCAATGGACACTACAAAAGAATGTCAAGTATTACTGTAGGTTGTCAGACTTTCTGATTTGTAGTCTATCATCACTATTGAGAGTTAGGCTTCCAGATATCTCACATTAAATTCTCCTCACTGGGAATGTAGTTTTTTTCTTTCATTGATAGTTTAAATTATTTCCAAAAACTGTGCAATAGAGGAGTTTCTCAAATATTTCAGAAAATATGTTCCAAAACTTTTACAGTTGAACCATTAAGAAAATAAAATACTGTGTAATCTGTTTTCAAAAACTAAAAACACTGTATGGTTAGAAACATCTTTTTTAACAACACAGCACTTGGAAAGCCATATTGTCGTTTGAAGAGACTCCCAAAAGTGTGATTATTTGTCACCATTTAGCCTTAATTAGATGATAATGCTTTGTGCACTCAGATCATACGCTGATAGGCCATGCAAAAAAAATATAAATAGAATGGAACAGAATTGCCATCTTTCACATTAAGTGTAATAATATTTTTTTCTTGCCCTTTTAAAACTATTTTAGATCAAGAAGTCCAACGACTAAAGATAGGAATGGAATCGTTACTGGTGGCAAATGAAGAAAAGGTGAGATAATGATATGAGTTAGCATGTCCATATCTGTATAGCCAATAGTGCTGTGACTTGGAGAGTTTTACATGGGATTATGGGACCTACTGGTTTGGCCTTGCCTCACCAGCCAAGGTACAGCACTTATAAAGTGCTACTTTTTCTGCGAGCTGTTCATCTGAGAAACAGAGGTCCAGAGTTTAATGTTCATTCCTCTTTTTCTGCCTGCAAGATTTAGTAATCTTGGAGCAGTAGTTTGTGGCCTATCAACAACTTTCCCACACAATTTTCCATTATAAAATCTGAATCAAGCTCCTTGTTTGATAGGAAGTGAGTCAAAATTGTCTTTTAAAGCTGAAACAGAGGTCCTAGGCACAGCACAAGGTCTGAACACTTCCAAGAAAGAACATTGCAGTATTTGACCAGCTTCAGATTCATAGTTTCATAGTTGGTAGTATAGGAAGGGACCTGAGCAGATCATCAAGTCCAACCCCTGCCATGGCAGGAAAGAGCACTGGGGTCAAATGACCCTGGCAAGGTGTTCATCTAGCTTCCTCTTAAAGACCCCCAGGGTAGGAGCCAGCACCACTTCTCTGGGAAGTTGGTTCCAGATCCATTGCATAAAAAGTGCTGCTTATTTTTGCAAGAGAATTCAGCCTTGAGGAATTTTTTGTTCTTAATACATTTAAAATTAGAGCACTATAATAGTAATTATCCAGGCCATGATGAGCATCACTAAAATTTTAGTGGCAGTATGTACAAGGTATAAGCAAATGGCATCCAAAAGCATCCCCCCCATATGGCTTGTTGCTGTAAGCAGGAAGCACTGAAAGGGTAACTGATAATTTTAAAGATTTAAGCATCTCATAAATGAATGTGATTCATAGCACGCTGTGCTGCTTTAATTCTCAGAACAGCCAAAAATTACATCTGGACAATAAGACGTGGCATTATCATCTGGCAGAGCTCTTACAAGTCTGTGTGATGTTTTGTATCCTAAAAGGAACGCAAAATATGTTAGCCCACTTCTACTATCAGAGGCTGTGTTTATAAGGATAGAATGGCTGTTCTATTAGAGACTGCAAAGTATTTAAACAGAGGAGTAGGGGCAAGCCCAGGGGTACTTATGTGTATTATTCAGAGTTGCCTGTTTGTGTAGTCTTGCAAAATAAAACATTCCTCCTGAGAGAAAATGCTCTCAGAATGATTTAAATTCAAATGACTTCATTTGCCATTTAGGACAGTAAGTGAAGTAGTCAGATACTTAATTTATTTTCAAATAGCTGGATACTGCTGTTTTGAATTTTACATAAACCGCATATTTTTATTTTTGGCCTGGATAGCACAATCTGTCCTCTCTCATGGAGAGATGTGGCTGCATTCTTGGTTAGGCTAGAATCAGAATTTCTTTTATGAGCCTGTTTTACCTAAATACTCAATGACTGTGAGGAGGATCAATATCATCTGCTCCCCTTCCTACCTGTCAAACTTCTCCTTTCTATATGAGTATGTCTACAATACACTGAGTGATCACTCTGTCTGCAGTGTAGCATAAACATAGGCCACATAGAGATTTTTCCATCTGTGCCAGGAGAAAAGTCTATACAAACAGAGAGCTGTACAGACATTCAACAGATACCTTGCAGAGGAGAACTGGCTTTTCGCATGAAATTTAAATTGCATAGCTATAAGGAAGATTTTCCTCCTGCCAGTCTGAATTGAATGTTAATACACCTCTCAAGTAAGGATGACACCCAATATCCTCCAGTCCTCTCTGATTTCCCTCCTTGGGAAATGGCCCCCCATTTGTAGTCAACAACTACAGCATAGACATATCTCTCTGTGCAGTGTCATACACCACAGTAACATTTAGCTAGTAATTCTGTATTTACTCGAGTGCAAAACATGGTGATTAACATATGTGAAAAAGCCCCTTCTTTAGATTCAGCTATGGGGAGTGGGGCAGGAAGGAAGAGAGGGTGCAGGATGCTGCTTAGGTTCCAACTCCCTCTCCAACCCAGGCTTGGAATTGAAGTTGGAGCTGCAACTGCTGCCACCTCCTGCCCCCATAACCTTGGCCCAACATTGTCTCCTTGTGTCTTCAAGGCCATTTGACTCCTTTGCCACCTGTCTCTCTGCCACTACTTGGCCCACTGCAATGCTGGGGGAGGGAACAAATTTAAGATAACTCCAATCTGTCTTTAAGATACAGAATCAGATTCTGTATATGGAAAATTATAACAAATGTATCAATTTTTCCAAGTATAGGATCTAGTTATTGGAGGGGGTTGTCTTAAATTCAAAGTCATATTGGATTTGGGTAAATATGGTAATATGTATAGCTTACCTTATCTATAAATTTATAAGTATTAACATTTAATAATCTGTACATGATTTTTTCCTCTCCCCAGGATCGTCGAATAGAGGAGTTAACAGTGTTGCTAAGCCAGTACAGAAGGGTGAAGGAGATAATGATAGCAGTCCATGGTAAAATAAGCATTGCAAATTATATTTTGATGTCTGATCTTTTCAAATATTGTGTGCTCTGTAATAAATATTCTTCCTGAGGCCATCAGTAGTAGGCCACAAAGAAATGCATAATAAAGTCTGTTTAAGAAAACACATTATAGAAATTATAGAAAAATAATTTGTATCCTGAAAATTATATGTATTCCATTTTGGTTCATATACTTTACTTCATATCAGAAACCTGGAGTCAAAGCCCACTAGGAGATTTAGCTTCTATTCAAAGGGGCTTGTGTGGGTGAGTGCCACTATTAGCTTCAGAAGTTTTCAGTTGTTTGTTTTACATCATTTAATGGTAAAGCCCCAGGTTGGACTGTAATTCTAGTATTCTGTAGTTTACTTGAAATTGAAGTTTTTTGTAAGTTAGATAATTTTTAATTGTTGTTTGTTTTACAGCATTTAGGAACTCCAGTCAGAACTGGGCTCCAATTAATTTTGAGATTATAGAATCCCAGAGAAAAACTCTGACCTCAGAGCTTGTTACAAAGAACTTTGTTCTCAGAGTTAATTTGACACTATTAAAGAGAGCCTTTTTTCTTCTTTCCATATAATGCTTTGTTAAAAGGAGAGATAGCAAATATAGTATAGTTTGCCAAAACAAATCCTCACTGATGACTTCCTGGGCAGCTGCTGTTTTGAGAAAAACTTGGCTTTAGCAAGGTATTATAAAGCATTCTCGATCATTCTGTCCTGCTGGTCACTGCTCTTCTGATGTTAGACTGAGCAATCCCAGCCCAAACACACTGTTTAGGGTGGTAGACTTCAGGCATTCTGTGATGTATCAACAGCTATTGTTCAGAATGGGGCCAAGGTACTTAGCGTGTATGGATCTGTCCCATACCAGGCATCCATGCTCAGCAGAGGAGAAGCTGAGAGCAAGAGCAGTGGTTTGAATCGGTGAGGGGCTAGCTCCCACTTTCAAGTTGGTGAGTTTATACAGAATGTTGTTACAAGCGCTTGCCTTTGCTTTTGTCTTCATGCTATGTTCTTTGTATGAGAGGGTGCAATTGAGGGTGACTCCAAGGTAAACTGGATTTGGACAGTGGGATAGTAGGGTCCCAGACCATGTAATGTTGACCTGGTGGTTGGCATCATTGTTTTTGTAACATGTTGGCATGTAATTGATTTTCAATGTAGTATGAGGTTAGGCCAATTAGTGCCCCACTTGGGGACTATTTGACGTGATCAAAGTGCTCTCTCATCCCCTCAGCTTGGCGATTGGTGCCTCCTGGGTCTAGGGGGCACCTGGAGTCCCCCTATAGCTGATTGCCAAACTGTGGGGGGAGGCATGTGCTCACCAGTGGTCCCCAAACTGGACTGGAAGTACTTCCAGTCCACTTCTTGGTTCACTGCTGAGCACATGGAGGAACACCCCCCCGCCCTCCTATGGGATGTTCCATCCACCCCAGCATCACAGTGTTCACAAGCTGTGCTGGTACCTTGACATATGTAGAAAAAACATTTAAAGCTGTGTCTGTGTCTGAATTGTTGATTCTCTGAATCAGCACTGAATCTTCAAATTTGGATTTGGCTAAATTGAATTGGGGATAGTGATCTGAATCAACATATCGAATCATTGTCCCTGATTCGGGCCAAATCCAAATCAGATAGGATCCTTTTCACACACCCCTAATGCACAATGAAAGATCTTGCAAAGTACAATAAATGAGCACAAGCATGTGTAACAAAATAGTCAAATGTGGTATAGAGACATGAGAAAAAAATGACACATTCTTTAATTAGGAGGTGCTAAAGATTTTCCTTGTCCAGCACATTAATTATATTTGGAGAATGGGTGGTGTTTTAGGGTAGTCTTATTGTGAGTCAATCACTTTATCACTCTTCTATATATATTTGGGCTACAGACTTGTCTGTGAGGAGCTGGGTTTTGATTGTTGCATTTTAAAAAATATCTATTTTCAATCATTTTTGAACATGTGCCCAACAGAAGGAAAAAAAGTAACGCTAAAATCAAGTCAATCTATTTGTACAGGGCCCTTTTTTGTTTTTATAGGAAAAATCTCTGGTCTGAAAGTGCCTGAGGATATAACTATCCTGCAATTGAAGGGGCAATGGCAGATTATGTAAACTAACTTGACCTAGCTTTAAATTCTTATTGGTTCAGGTACCAATATGAGAGTAGCTCATGACAGCACGGACTTCAACACCTGCCTGGATAAATGCTTGAGAGGCTCAGGTTTGTCTACGTAAGCTGTGATTGCACATTTAGATTGCAATATAGAGATACACTGAGATACGATATCAGATGTTCTTGCTTGGAAACACTGTCTGTTTTGGGCGTTAGCTGTCAAGCTCCCTCATGTTGGATAAATCCTCACTTGAAGCCAGCTTTGTGGCACAAAGGGTCCCCACCACTTACACTGCCCTGACCTGCCACATGCTTCCCCTGCTGCCTGCCCACAACACTTGCCCCTCCTCTCATTCCCCCTAAACCCCATGTACAACACTGCCAAGTGTCTCTGCACTAAGTCCCTGGCCACCCCATGTGTTCCAGTTGGATTCCACACCGCTCTGTACCTCTGCACTGGATCCAACACCACCCTGTGCCTCCATGCTGGGTCCCTCTATACTGGGCCCCTCTACCCGAGGTCCCTCACTGCCCTGGCCCCCCACATCAGATACTTCATTGCCCCATTTCTCTGTGCTGAGTACCTAGCAGCTCCATGCTCTTCAAATGGATTCCTGCTACCTCTTCAGACTGTAGGTACTGTACCTGATTCTAAGATGAGGCTATGTTTTCCCTAAGTTGAACTGAGGGGGGGAGGAAGGGGTTGTCTTGCAATCAAGTAAATAATAGCAATACCGTTACTACTACTGATTTGGTGCTATTGTAAGAAATCTTATCATTCTTGGTTAGGTTTGGGAGATCCTCTTAAACCTGGAAAGTATTCATCAGTAAGCTTTTTAGCCTTTAAGTATGTTTACCAGTGCTGTTATTTGTTTACTACTTACTATACAGTAATTCAAGACTGGAAGAGAAGATACACAGTCACCAAATGTTTTACTTGGGTTTTTTGTTTGTTTATTTTTTGGGGGGGGGTCCCCTTTTCAGAAGGCTAAAAGACAAAAAGGAAAGCTGAAAGTCATTTTCCCGTTTCTGACCTACCTTCCATTTTGCTGAGTTGCTAATCTGAATAGGGTGTTTGTTAGGCAGTATTTGTTCTATGTAATTATAATCCTTTCCATAGACATAATGTAATTCTTATGGGGTTTTTTCTGAAATACAATCCTGCAGTGACCCAGTTTTTTTATAATTAAATACAGAGCATTTTGGAAAAAAAGTCTTTAAACTTGTTAACTTATGGAGGAATATTAAAAATTAATTGGCCAGATACCTGGGTTTCTCCCAGGATTCAGAACAGTATTACAGGTGAATACAAAACAGTTTTTAACATTTTTATTTATTATTTTTGAAAGTTTGTTAGATTTTATGGTTTCTTTAATATATTCTGTCTCGACAATTCTCTACTTAGAGAAACCTCCTAAAATTGTGGTGAGGCTAATTTCTTGTTTGTCTTGGTTTGGTTTTTGTTTTACTGGGAGGAATTTACTTAGATTTTCTGTAGAAAATCTTAGCTGTTTATATAGGGGAGAGATTTCAAGAAACATACATTCTAAAAAATCTCCTCCAAACTACATCATCGATTCATATTAATGTAAAGAAAAAGCAAAACAATTGCACACATATATAACTTCTCTTTTATCTCCCATGAATGTCTTACCTATTGCTGTAGATCAGTTTTTGATACTTTCTTAGAACAGCATCCATTGAAGATGAGTTTTGTCAGTATACGTCAGTGAATATATAGGTTTTATAAATTCAACTAACAACAGATAGCAAAATGAATATGAAGTATGATTCATATCAGCTGATTGCAATTATCTTTGGACTTGCTGATTTATGGTAAAGAACCCTGAAACTACACCAAATTTTTTGCTATAAATTACTGAGTCCCGACATCCTGGTGTCATACTTTTGTCAATAATAGCAATACCCTTTGATTAATTCACTTTTTCCACAGACTGGCCTTAAGAGATTAGCTTCCACGTTAGGGAAATTTTAAACATTACACATTCAGTTCTGTTACTATTTCATTTAACTGTAGTGGATTTTCCACAAAGATAGGAAGTGCATATGTGCGCAAGATCTGTCCAGATACTGCTTGAGCAAGTAGTAAGTCTCGACATCTCTAGTTTGAGTCATTTTACAGTACTGTAGGGGTTTTTTAATTAATTGTTATAGCAGGCTAACTATCAAAGGAAACTTTATTCTGCTCAGATTTTCAGGAGGCAGACATATCTCTTCTTTTTCTAAATTAAGCCAGCACTCGTGATGCTGTCTCTGTCTCATGTAACTTCAGCATCTGCTTTAGTTTTACCTTCCAGCTGTCCATGTCTGATTCAGGTGTGTTAATGGCTGCATTGACCTATAGTGTAGATTTAAGGGAATTTAACCTACCAGAAAGTTGATCACAAATTTGGAAATATTTGTTAGTTCTGTGGCTCATCTTCAAATGATGGAGAGTATCATACTACACCTGGTACTGAAGGACTCAGCACCTGTGGGGGAAAGTATTCTGTAGGCTGAGCTGTAAAACAGAGACTCTAATAAGACCACTATCAGTGTCTCAGATATGGTGAAGAAGAAAACACTTTGCTTTTTTTTTCCCTGCTGTGCTCTCATTATCATTCTGGTGAAATATGTTCATTATCCACATTTGTAATAGTTTGTCAGGCTAAAATAACCCTTGACTTTGAGTACTGGAATGTCAGGGTAGGTATATTTCTGTGTTTATATAAATTTCTAATTAAGACTTCACTTTGGGATGGAGCAGGAGAAACTAGATTATGGCGGAGAGTTCTTATTCAAAAACACATGCCTTTTACTCAAAGGAATGCAGTGTTTTCTCTTTATATTTCTTCCATTTTTAAAAATCACACTGTAAAGGGGATATAAGGCAGCTCTTCATGAACATATAAGAATCCATTTAATATTCATTTTAGTCTGTAAAGTTCCTAATGTACCTTTGACCTTTAATTCTTTCAGGCTCGTCGGACAGAGTTCTGTCTGGTGGTGGTGAAGAGGAACTTGAAACAAGCTTGAGGAAGTGGAATCCTGTGACTAAACCCCAAGGAGAACTACTTAAAACAGAGGTATTTAACAAATTCATTATTTAAAACTAAATCTCTCTTATAACAGCCCTTGCTCACACCCTTGATCTTAGTGTTTTGCCACAATATAACTCAGGGCAGAATTTGTCCATGGGTAACTTGTATGTTTGCTGGTTGCTCTTCAAATTCAAATACTGCGTATGGATTAGAATCATGAATTGGGCTTTATATGTTTCACATAGGTACCTCCGACAGACGTGTCATCAACCCTGGTGTCACCAGTAACAAAAAAAGCTTTGGAAATCAGGCAAGATCTCGGTTTCATGTTTTCTTTGTGAATTATAACTAGCATAAATAATCTATTCATGTATTAAAATAATACTAGGTATAGAGATAATATATTATCTTGCATTTTCTTCTCCGTAACAAGATGAGGAAGTCTTGCTTGTCATGTATGCTGACAATGCTGATTTAGTAATGTTGTATATTGAGAAGTATAGATAACCACAAAACTTAAAATAAGCTATTTTATTCTGATTAACAGTGGAAGTATTCCAGTTCCTTCAAATAACCTAATTTCTCCACATGAGGAATCTTCAGAAATCAGAAGTAGGCAAGTATACTATTACTTGAAAAAATGTGTCCCAAGAATTGGTTGAAATCTGCAGAATGTTTAGCTGGAAATCTTCTTGTGATTTTTTCCACCAAATTTTGATGGTTTTAAAGGTTACTGTCTATTGCAAATTGCTCCATGATTTCTGCTTTTTCTCCTGATGAAAGGCCCTTTAAAACACTACTAATAGATACACCATAATGTTATGTTAAATATTAAACTAGTTGTACTGCACCCTTTATTTCTGGGTCTGTCTTGGTCTCCTGCTGTCTCTTTTTTTCATTGGGTAACTTGGCTAATAATACGTCAAAATAAGTGAACAAAGAACTAAGTTGTCTATGTTCATAAATATTATCATCCGGGTAATATGTATTATTCCTCAGCAGTTATTTTGTATTTATTGAAGAACTTTTTTCTCAATTTAATTTATTGTATACTTTAAGGGTTCCACAGAAAAAACTGTCAAGTAGTCTAGAGGACTTGCAGAGTGAATCCCTGGAAAAGGTTAGTTTATAAATAGTTCAAATTTTTCATATTTATTGTCAAAACTGAGAAATGTATGTCAAATATAGATATTGATTTCTTGTAATATATTTGAGCAACCAATGCCAATGCTGAATCTACAAAAAGACTTGTGACGTTGTAGTTCAAAATTTTTTTCCCCACATCCAAGCTTAAAGAGAACAAAATATTTGACTTGTGTGCACCAAAACATCTGAAAAATAAATTGTGCAACTAAAAAAAGATGGAGCATGCAAAAGATGGAGGAAGCAAAAACTGCACTGAAGTGAAATATATTGAACGTGTAAATAAGAATGAGAATTAATCTTTCTGTGATTAGGTTAAGGGCATATGTTCTTTAAAACTGGTGCAAGGCTACTATTTGAATAAGTAATACTTTTTTTTCTTTTTAAAAGTAAATATTTTTATGAAGTGGCCACATTAGCACTTGTACTTCATCAAAATATTTTATTTACCTATATTTCACAGTATTGTCTACAGATCCAGTGTCTAATGCTGTTAGTATATGGACATTCATCTCCTGCTAAATCACTGTTAATCTTTCTGTCTTATGAAATTCTACAGCGATTCATTGCTGTTGTAGATTTATCTTACCAAAAATTGATAATGCTTGTTTCCACTGTTACATCAGAAAAAAATCTTGAACACAATTAACATGTATTTCTTTTATGTATAAAAGAACTTTAATTCCAGAGGTGCAAGATAACCTACCTTTAAAATTATTTTAAAATAAATTAAATTACTAAGTATTGAGGCAAAGTAGCTATTTCTGCCCAGGTTGTGATTACTTGTAAATATACTTATTACTTCCCATGCTAGACATCTGATATAAATAAATGTCATTACTGAAGCTGGTGTTGCTGTTATATCATTTAAACAGGGGAATTAGGCAATATTCAGGCAATATTCTTAATACCAAGACTTAAATACATTTCAGTTTGGCTTCTTTTTCAGCTTGTTGAAGTCTTTATTTCCATACAATCAAATGGATCATTTTGAGGGGTCTCTGAGCTATTATTTTAGTTTTGCCTGAGTATTGCTGATTTTTAAAATATGCTGGGTTTGTAATATAACTATACTAGTTGTCCAGGCACATTAATGCCATTTAAATATGTAACCATATCTACAATTCCCAAGTTTCTTCAAATTGTCTTAAAATCTTTTCTGTTCCCTTTTGAGTTTTTAGGATGACTGTAACTAAGTAAAAGGTTTGAAATTCATTTTGCACACATTTTATTGCGGTGATACAAATGGCAAATGAATCAAGGACTAACATTTTTAGTTCCTTGTAGAATTTTAAAGGTCTATTTTCCCCTAGATGTTCTCCTCCATACCCTATTAATGTTAAAAAAAAATCTATACATTATTCATGGGTAAGAACTGATCGATCAGTCTGGGGTGTGGGTTGCCAGGTCTCAGAAAAAAGGCATGTAGTTTGAAGAGAAGCTACGTACAGAAAGCTGCAAATAAAAGTTAGTTTAAACTCCAGTTCAGCAAACCATTTATACAAGTACTTAAGATGAAGCACATGAACAATCCCAGTGAAGTCAGTGGTGTCTAAGGGCATGTCTACACATCGCCCTATGGTGACATTGTTACTAAACCATGTTACTGCACCTTTTGGAAGTACTAAAGCAAGGTGCACTAACCACCCATACTATGCCGTGCACATGCATGGTTAGTTTTTGCTTCTACTTCACCTAATGGCATACCACAGGGGAGCATGCCACCATGGTGAAGTAGCTGCCGGTCATGTGTAGATTCATGTGATCACTACATCGCCATAGTGCAACATGTAGATATACCGTAAGTATATGTATAAGTGGTTTGCTCAGTATTTGTCAGCTTGTTAATATGTTTTAAGCATATGCTTCCCCACATTACTGAATCAAGGCCTTTATTTTTTGGTATTCTTTCCTTGAGTCCAATGAGCTAATGCTGAGGGTCCTGTCTTACTTGGAGCTACAATATTTTGCATGAAACACAAGACAGTGATACTGATTACTTGCAGGAATTAAATATCACATGGCATTTCTTTTTTTTTTTTTTTAAATAAAAATGATTCTAGTCAATCTGACTTAGGTTACCATTTCCACAATTACATTTCTACTCAAGTTTTTTTCCACAGCTGCAATTGACTAAGATGTTCTTCCCTTTCTATCTGCTGCTGCTATGAAATATAAGGTTGTTGTGGGTTCTCAAAAAAGATGACATATCTCACTCTAAAGCAAGCAACAATGGCTTTTGGTTGAGGTGATTACTAATCTATAGGCCTGATTCATCTCTTGCTGAATTGTAAGGCAAAAAAAAAAAATCCACTAGCCTTAATAAAACCTAAATAGGATCGCTGTTTTGTAAAATAGTTGGACTTAAAATAATAAATATTCAAAATCAAATGTTTCAATATCTGAGGAGAAAATAGACCTTTTAATATCAATATCTATGAGCAGCATTACTACCCTAGAAATCAGACTAAAGCTGTTGTTTTGTGTTTTTTGTATGTGTATACTAACAATTGTCTGTTACTTTTTTCCATCAAAACTTTGAAATTACCTTCCCTGCAACTCCATAGCATGTAGACGGCAAGCCAGTAGACCCTGTTGTAGAACAAGAGGTATATTAACTGCATCTTAACTCCTTTAATATTTACCCACTGTAATTGTGATTTGGTTTGGCTATTTTTTCACTTCACATCTGGTTTTCCTTCAATATTTTGTATTGTTAAAAAAAAAAAAAAAAATTAAGCAAGCAGGGGGAAATCAGGTATTTAACAGAAAAAAAAAAAAAGCTTAGAAAGTTTCAATAGTTGGAAGGTAAAATTAAGCAGATACAAGAAAGAATTTTTAAGAGTAAATGTTAAAAAAATTATACTAATTATCCACTGGATCAAATTTGCTAAAGGATGCAATGGATTCTATACCATATGAAATACTTGGATCAAGAATGGGTGTCCTCCTCCTATAGTTTAAACTACAGTTTTTGATTTGATTCAGAAATTAAGTAAAGTTCTCTGGATTTTGTTATGTGAACTAGATTAAATCCAGAAGAGACTATTGTCATAAAGTCATATGAAAACAGGAAACCCATTAAGATCTTGCTGTCTAGTATATCCTCAATCTTGTTGTACACAAGCCTGATCCAGCTTCTGTGATTGCAAGCTACAGTAAAAAAAAAAAAAAAAAAAAAATCTCATTTATTTCAATGTGAATTGAATCTGACTGTAAAAAATATTACATGAATCAGGAGTTTATATATCTTACCCTCACTAGTTCAAAGAAGTGGAGGCACTAAAAAAAAAAAAAAACCCCAGAAAACAAATATTGATGATTATGTAAAGCTTTTACATATTAAACATTTTACTTTTTTTAAGTAAATTACAAGTTAGCAGTGTGGTACATCTCTGCATTTCCCATGTGTTTTTACTAGCAATAGTTGCAATTGAAACTGAACATACACGGGTAAATGTAGGGTTTCTGAATAAGGGTTACATGGTAGATTTCTGTGGAGTGAATGTTTTACTTTCTTTCTTCCCATACATACCTTTCCTTGTTACTGTTATTTCAGATAATGCTAAGATAAAATTTCTCAAAAGAGCCTCAATTTACTCAACTTCTATGGAGTTGTGACAGTGCGCCTCGGGGCCACCCTCACTACGGCCCCTGCACCTGTCTCTGGGCAACCGCCCGCCTACTCGCCTGCCACGTCTTTGATGTTGATTGGTTCATTAGCAGGAGGCTGCTCTTCTTGTACCACCCCCTCCACTAGGGGGCACTGTCTGCGGCTTCTTCCTCCCCAATATCCGCGAGGCTTGGGCTGCAGTATCACAGCCCCTCTCGTTCTCTCTGGGCCATCTCAAGTCTTGTCCCTCTCCTGGACTCTATGCACCCCCCCCACACTGGGCTCCTCAATATGGCGCTCCCCACTCTGGGCTTGCCACACCCACACAGGGCTTCCTAGATATGGCGCTTTCCTCTCTCGGCTCACCTCACCCCCACAGGGCTTCTCAGTGCGCTTCCCCCTGTCTAGGGCCTCAATACTGCCCCCTTCTTGGGGCTGACTGTGCCCAACTTGGGCTCCCAAATGCTGCCCCCTTCCTGGGGCTGACTGTGCCCAACTTGGGCCCCAAATGCCTGCAGCCCCCTGTCGGGGACTCCCAATGCCCGCACTTGGGGTACACAATATTGCCCCCTCCCTGGGGCTGGCTATGCCCCACTTGGGCTTCCAGCGTGGCCCCTCTCGGACCTCTCAGTGCTGCCCCTCTTGGGCTCCTCACTCATTGCTCCTCGTGGACTTCTCAAATAGTGCCCCTCTTGGGCTTCTCAATATGCTGCCCCCTATCTGGGGCCTCAGTATTGCCCCCTCCTGGGGCTGACTATGCCCAGCTTGGGCATCCAAAGGAATGCAGCCCCCTTTCAGGGACTCCCAATGCCTGGATTTGGGCTTTTCCTTAAAATGGCCCCCTTTCTGGGGCTGTGCCCAACTTGGACCTCCAAATGTATGTGGCCCTCTTATCAGGGGTGCCCCATGCCCAAACTCGGGCTTCTCAATAAAATGGCCCCCTCCTTGGGGCTCTCCGTGCCCACTCTGGGCCTCTCAAACCTGTCTCCTTTCTCTTTTTACTGTGTCCAACTTGGACCTCTCCCTGCTCAGTGCTGGCTCTTCTGTGGGCTAGCTCTGCTATGCCCAACTTGGGCTCCTTATCAAATGCCCCCTCTCTGGGGCTGGGGTCTACACCCCCCCCATGCTGTGGCATCCTCACTGGCACCTTTGAATGCTGCGCCCCCATGGGTGCTGGGATTCCCACACCGCTGGGGTCCCGTATGAGGTCTCCTCCTTCCCCTACAGCCTCTCCCAAACCACCGGTCATACCTAATAGCAACACAAACACCAGCCTCTGGCTATAACTGAAAACATAAGGCACCCGGCCATAACAGCACAAGCCTCCCAGCTATCCCATAGTATCATTGCTCCAGCCTCTGGAGCTCTTGTGAGCTATACTCACATTACTATCTCTCCCAGAGCTCCTGCTCCTGCTCCTGCCCCTCCAGCTGCTGGCAGAGAACTGCCTCCCTGGTCTCAGCTCTGGGCCTTATAAGAGCCAAGCCCTGCCCTTTGGGTCAGCTGACCTTCATTAGTTGCCTAGGCAACCCACAGCTGTGCAACCTAATCACTGCAAGGGCTCCCCCTCTGGCAGTTCTTCTTCTATGCAGGCACAGGGCAACCAGAGTGCCCTGTGACAGGAGTATGTGGCCATGTCCAGTGTGGTGGCCTCTCATCCTTTCATTTGGATTAAACCCTGATCAAGAAGGGATATGCACATTCTAATCAGGTTTAGCCTCCACTAGGATAATATTTCAAAGCTGACAGCAGCAAATACACCTGGGAAGCATATACTTCAGATTGAAAGTAGTCTCATTAGGCTCAAAACTACCAGATTCACATCACAAAGGCAGGTTTTTGAAAGTGCATCTGTAGGGGTTTTTTAATGTACCCATTATACACATTTAAAGAGTTTGGGATAACAAAATAAATGATTGTTTACTTTAGGGAAATGCAAGATATTTCTATGCTTAGGATAGCATGTATAACAAAAATATAAGTGCTTCCTTTTAGACCAATACATTGAATGTTGAGCCTTCGAGTGACTTATCCTGTGAACCAGCAGGCATAAACTCTGCCACCTTTAGTGTCCTACTGACCTGAATGATGATATGCACAATAATAAGCACTTGTGGCTGAGAGCAATTCTAGACTGGTCTATAGTTTAGTATGAAAGAAGCAAAAGCTCTGTAGAATAGTTAGTGTATTTTAAACAGCCATTCTAAACAGACTAGATCTAAAGTATAGTTTTGTTCCTACGTTTCCCTCCAAAAGTTATATTAATACTATTAGTAGTGGGAAAAAATATTTCCTATAGGTTCATATAAGGTATATTAAACAGATAGGGAAATTCATTTAACTGCATGTAGTTATTTAGCTATAGTTTTATAAAAATACATATTTTCATTAGTATCACCACACAGAGCCCCAATACACATTACGTTTTTGTAGCAATTAATGTGTTGCTTTCAGGGTCTCATCCCTGCCCTAGTGCAGTCCTGCATAAATAGCAAGGGGGCTAAAAGCAGCTGATTTTTGGCCCTGGCTCTGGGACCATGATCCTTGGTTGCTCCTACACTGGCAAATAGAAAAGGCACGTTTGATATTTAATCCCTGATCCCAACATCATGCCTCAGTGGTGCAGATGTTGAGATCAGGACTCAGATTCCATGGTGCCTTTTAAATGATAGTGCGCCAGGGGCCTGAAAAACCAAACGTTTCTGGGAATCAGATTATTCATGTGTGGAAAGGGAGCAAAGGCAAGAAATGGGGAGAATCGGGGACAGCATTAGAAAAACTAAATGGAGAAAAGGAGCAGAGCTCAGGCAAATAAAAAATAGTGAGTGGGATTTTTGGCCTAGCTACTGTCAGTGAAGTTCTGCCAAGACATCAGTGGGGCCAAAGTTTCACATATTGGAGCATATTGGGGGAAGAATGAAAGAAGGGTAAAGAAGAAAGTGCTAACAGTGAAACAAGCACAATATGCTGAACAGTATTTAACATATTAACATTATGTATCTACTTACTAACCTGGTCTACCTTTGGGCAAGGGGGATTCTATTCCTTATACAAGATGAAAGCGTTGGTTCAGCTAGAAAGAAAAATTGCTTGTCTGTTTTAACTTTAAAAGTTAGAAAGAAACCCAGATTCAGATTTTAAACACTTTTTGTGAATTTCAAATGTTTTTAACTATCCCTTAAATTAATATAGTGTACATATTCCAAATATTGTAGCTTTTCTTTTTCTTTATGAAAAAAAAACAGAATAAGCCACATGTGAAAAGTAGCAAATATCAGACCTTACCTGGGAAGCTGCTTCGACCCACACCTAATGGAGATCACGGAGTTTACAATACATCCACTTTCTCAAATGTATTTGGAACAAACGATAATGAGGATAGCAACACAATGAGCCTGAGTAAGTATTCAGACTTCCCTGAGAAGGGAGATGGAATAATTGTGTATAATCATTGTGGCACCAGCTAAACTGGTAGTTCTTAACCCTTTTAGCCTCAAGGCATCTCTCCAATCTTTTTTGAGTGTAGATCTTCTCTGCCTCTTGTGGGCTAAGATCAAGTATAACTCATAGATTCTCTATTGGGCACCCACAACATTCAGAAGAATTTATGGAGGAGTGCCTTGAGGCTAAAAAGGTTGAAAACCACTGGTTTAGTCAATGGAAATGGAACTGCTTGCTTCAGGCAAAACTCTTGATTGTCTGTACCATTATCGGTATAACTCATGGATATCTATAAGAAAAAATATTTTGTAGAGGCAGAAAAGACCCAGTAGATTTAAAAACTGACATAAATTATGCTTTCATTTCCATTCAAGTTGTTTGTTTTCTTAGCAGTGCACTTTGTGTATTAAAGTACCACGATAAGCATATGGTGGGCATGTATACATGAGACACCACTATGCAGTGGTTATTGTGCATTTATTTATTTAGTACTTGTATATTCAAGTACTTGTATAATCAAGTACTAAATAAATACACAGTAAACAGAGTTACGGCTCAGTAGCATCAGTGAACACCATTTTAGTGATGCTACTGTGCAGTAGCCTAATAGTACTGCGCAGCAGCATATTAGCGCCGTTTGTGCTGGGACACACTACTGTGCAATATTATTCGGCTACTGTATAGTTGACATCTCATGTAGACATGTCCACTGGCATTCAGAGAGGACTTTAAGGCAAGGTAAGTTTTAGTGCCTCACAGTCCTCTGTTTCTTTGAAAAACTACCTATCTTTAAGTCCCTATTCCATCATTTGAAAGACTATATTATCCCCACAGTGGAGCAAGATACCTTTCATAATTCCCATGAGAAAAGTTCAGTAAGGTGACATGATACTTACATTTTTAAACAGCCCTAGTTAATATGCATTAGTGCATTATTGCACAAAGCTGCCAGAGCTAAGAGGAAGCATTTCAGATGTAAAATTTTAGTTTGAATACAAAAAGGTGTCCCTCATGATCACATTTTCATGTTTCAGTGAGTCTCTGCACTGTAGTGTGAGGCCTATATTTGTTTTGCTCATACCTGAAGGATGGTGGTACTAGAATTACTAGTTTTAGGAAGATTGTTGTTGGGTTTCTAAAAGATCATGACCCCATAAATGTACTGCATTGAAAGAGTAAATATTTGTGTTAAAATGTTTCAAGTGTCCTCTAAAATTATTAAAATAATTATGACTTGCTCACTTTTTTTTTCAATTATTCCCAGTCAGCAAAACAGTTAGCAGGGGTTAGCAGCATGTTCATTGGTCACGGCTTATTTTCTTTAAATAAATATTTATTGTGTTGTTGCTTTGGTTTATTTTTAGTCATTGCATCTTTCATTTCCCCATTTTAAAAAAATCCCATGTAGATTTGGAGTTTGTTCCTTTTGAATTTTTTTTTTTTTAATCTGGAGCTGTACACTTAATTATTGTCATGTTAAAATGCCTGGAAAGATGTAAATATATATTAATTAATAAAAAAGGTCATCATTATCTATTTTCATATAGACAACTTGCTTAGAGCTTTTCTGGGTTCCCCACATGCTAGTTTTAAAGCTGATTAAGCTGTATTTGCAGTATAACTTTGCTTCCTATCATTTTTCTGTCTTTGATGCTTTGTTCATTTCTTTGCTTTTCTATAACTTTATTTTGCTGGTATTTTCCATCATCTTTGCTTCTTCATCTGGCTTTCTGCTTTTTGGAATGACTGAAGATCGCATCAGGAGTGTCAGTGCACCAGTATTAGGTATTGTATCCCATCAAGATACAACTATATCCTCACTGTGAATTTAATTTATTTGCTTTCTCCATTTTTATTACTATTTAAAAATATTACTTGCAGCTGGGGCATCCCAATCAAATTGCTGGATGACATCTTAAAACAAAAGAAAGTTTTCCTTCTAAAGTATTAACGTGATTTTTCAAAACTTTTCAACATTGCCCTCATTAAGCTTCCATTGCAAGAGTAAAGTTTCCATTAAATTTAAGAGAGGCACGTTAGATCAGTGATGAGAACTTTTGAAAAATCCTATTTTAATAAAACACAAATTGCTAATAAATCCCTGAAACAAAGGTTGTAAAATAAATTTGCCTTTTAATTGTTTTGTTTAATCAGCTGTTCTTGTGATAGCCCCATGGTTCAGAACCCCACTGTAGCTGCATGCACTCATTAAAATAAACTAGGAGAATTCTCTCAGTTTGTTTTCCTGGTACAGAAAATTAACAAGAGCCGCATGTACAGACATTTGGCTATTGAAGCCCTGAAGAATAGAGAGCTTGAAGTACTGACACTTTGCAGCCACAGGGAAAGAGTTCTAGAAGTCCTGTGCATACATCTCAGCATGTTCTGCAAGCTCCCTTACTCTGCCTGTGACAAAGTACATAGAACAGCCCTGATTGGCTGACCCAGACTGCCCATGGTCGTCCTGTTTGCCTGCAGTACAATGTGGAGATTGTGAAAGGAGCATAGGGCATGTTTTGCTCTCTGCTGGGACAGCAAAATCCAGCAAATGAAACACTGTCTCCCTGGGAGGGGAGGGTGGATAATGAAGGATATTGTTCTCTTTTGAGAGAAGCTACAACATGTACGGCATTCATTCCCCCAAGAGAAGTTGTACAAGGAGTGATTTAACCCTGGTTGCTGCCAGGTTATTTTTCTCCTTATTTTCACTCTAAGCGAAAAGGGCTGAACATCTGTACGTTCATGGTGTCTCGTGGGAGAGTAGCAATTCTCCCAGAAGAAACTATCTGTCTGTACAAGGATGTCACTCTACAAATATGAAACAGTAATTAGCTCCCTTCCCGATTAGCTTATAACAAAAGATTGCTTTCCTGTGCTTGAGCTCTCACTGATTCCACCATGACTTCCATCCACAGGGAATGGAATCTCTCATTCAAAATCCACAGTGTAAATCTCAGAAGGGAATTGTGCCCTTAGTTCAGAAGTGCAAGTGAATGTCTGAGTGCAAGTAGCAGTGCAAGTTTGAGAGTCTTACCAAAGTGATTTGAGAAGTACATCAAAGTAAGCATTAACTGTACATAGAAACACATTCCCAAGTAGGGATTAGTCCCAGTATCTACACAAGTTGCTTGATCACTTCCCTATCTAGGAAGGATCTAGAGAAGAATACAAGGGTTAACTGCAACAAATATTGGTCCTGATTTACTCTCTTCTTTTGTTGTGGTATTTCAAGGATCAAGGGCAAGTAAGTTTAGTATTTAGTATACACTCTAGTATCTCCTGGTTTCACTAATCTACAAGGATTCTCTGTTATGCAGCTTTTCTGTGGTATGTCTTGGTTTCTTATAGCATTTAACAAATCAGGATGTCATAGTTATCCTAACAGGCCAAATTTTGACTGGCATTGTTCCATTATTTTATCTCAGCTTCACACATTAGTGTCACCTAGAATAACATTATTATAATTGGAGAGAATTAGAGATGGTTTGAATGCACTTGGTCAAATCTGATTTTCCTTCTATCGGTCCAATCAGTGTGTGAAGACACATGACACATTTAGAGTAAAAATGAAGCAGACACCCATTGTACAGCCTTATACTTGCTTATGTCACTTGACCTCCATTGTAATGTTTCCCCACCAAAAATCTGGAGTAACTATACTCTGACATACATGTTGTATCACTGCCTCAAATCAAATTTAGTGACTAACCAAGGGTAGCTGTTTGCTCTCCATTCACCTATAGGCAAGGCTTTATGGGCATTTTCAAATGTGCTCTGCAGGTTGAGGGGAGGGATGCACTCTAATTAAAGCATCTTGTGTATCAGCATTCCTATGTTTCAAAATAGCTGCAGGGGTACTTATTTAAAGCTCATTGAACAAGCTTTAGTTAAAGTACCCCCACCACCATTTGAACGTGTAGGAATGCTGATAAATGAGAGACAGAGGCTGGCTGGAGAGTAGTTATTACCATGCTCCAGCAGACTTGATCAAGTCTACTCTGATGCACTATAAATAGAGTTCATTGGATCAGCTTCCCAGCTCATGTACAGGCACTCTGGCTAAGTACAGGCAGTCAAAAAGGCCAAGACTGAATTTATTCAGTCTCTGCAGGTTAGTCTAAGCAGTAGAGATTAAAATGAAACAGAAGTGAACAGACATTTTCCTTTGATTCAGGTAATACAGCCACATGCCTGCAGTGGCTCAAGCCAGAAGCCAGGAGGTACTATAGCACAGGTCTCTGGCATGTAACCAGCATCAACTGTGTGTTTGCTTCCTCTTCCTCCTGCCCCCGAGGTCTGTGGGATTTGCAGTCCAAAATCACAGCAGCCAAACTCTGCAGGGTTGCTTATCACTTCCTCTTCCTGCTTCTAGGTGCCTCTGGGCTTTGTAGTCCACAGTCACAGCCAGAAGTAAGTTTAACCAGGGGAAGGGGTGTTTAACCCCCCTGCCTGGCTCTGCCCTCCAGGTTTGCTTGGGGGGCAGTCCCCCCACTGCATTCTGGGCTGCATCACCAGCAGGCTTGCCTCTGCCACCCCCTTGTCAGCCTGCCACCACTGCTTGAGCTAGGGAGCAGAGGGGTGGGGCCAACCCTGCTTGCTGGTGTAGACAGCAGAGGGCTGCAAAACATGCTGGAATGTTGGGGGACTGTGATTTTTAACTTGAACCAGAAAGGGGTCTGGGACAGAAGTTTCATAGGTCAGTTTGACCCAAATCAGTCAAGTCTGATACTACATTCAATCAGGTTTTTCTTAAGCCAGTTTCAGCCATTTTGAAACTGGTTTATGTGCACTGAGCTTCTGTTCTATTACAGATTTAAATCTGATCACTTAAACCAGTTTATATGTAACTTCTGTCCCTGGCCCCTGTGATAGCAGCTTCCAGTCTGCTACTAAAGTGGCTGGCTGTGCTGGATCCCAGTTTAACTTACACTGATATGGAAAAGTGATGAAAATTACACCTGTGTATACATTGCGTCTGCATACAAAGTAACATATTGGCCACAGATGGAATTTACAGGAGATCAGCAAGATGTGCTGCCCTTTTGAAGACTAAATATTAGGCCTACGTGAAGCAGCTAGTATTCGCTTCAGATTCAGCCAATTCAGATGTGAGTGATTTGATTCTTTGATTCAAATCACTGTTCTGAATCATTTCAGACAAAACAAATTTGGCGGTTCGGCTGCCACCAAATCTCCAAATCAAACAGGCCCCATCCCCTCACCCATCCTCCCAACTTCGTCAATGGCTGCCCTGCCGGGCTGCAGTGTCTTGGCACTTAAAAAAAAAAAAAAAGAAAAGGTACTGCACTCACTGGCTCCTGCCAGGCAGGGTGTGACCCCACTGCCCCACGCTGTGTTGGGGGGACTCTGCCACAAGCCCCCATCCCTCGCCCACTCTCCCAGCCCTGTCAATACTGCCCCATCCAGCCCTAGTGTCCTGGTTCCTTAAAAAAAAAAAAGAAGCCCCACACTCACCAGGTCCTACTAGGCAGGAGGGTGATCCCTGCTGCCCCCCACTTCCCCATGCTGCATGGGGAGGCTCTTCCACAAGCACCCAGAGGCCCTGAAGGCCACTGTAGCAGCCAGTGAGTGAGGGGCTTTTTTTTCTTTTTAAAAAGAAAAAGTGCCAGGATGCTGGGGCTGGGTGGGGCAGCCATTGGTGGGGCTGGGATAGTGGGTGGGGTCAGGGGGCACTCAGGGGCCTGGGGGAGCAGGCAGGGGATGGGGACTGGCAGGGGTCCCCTATGATTGTCTCCCACCTCCTCCAGGCCCCTGTCCCCACCCTCTACATGCATGGAGTCCAGGTCCAGCTCCCTGCAGCAGTGAGCGGGGACTACCCAAATTGCTGAATCTCTGAATCTTCTCCAAATCTTTTTCAGAATTGATTTGTAAACTTGGAATTCATTCAAACCTTTTATTGGTCTCCAGATTCGGATTTGGAGATTTGGCTACCGAATCAGGCCAAATCTCCTCTGAATCAAATCGGCAACCAAAGATTTGCACAGTCCTACTAAATATGGTAAAGCAATATGGAGCCACAATATGGCCCTCACCCCCTTCTCACATCCTAGATATCTGACCTGACCATCTGCCACATGGAGGCAGCCATGTCTTATGTCTAATATTGTTTAGTCAATACAGAAGTCAAAACAGAAATCAATACCACTAGTTGTTTCTTTACAAATCAGTGATACTGATGTGGCACAAATTTAGATTTTTTAAGGACATGTTAAGTTCTACTCCAGTGAAATAATGTGAATACAGTTATATAATTGAGAGAATTTCTACTGTATTTTAAGAACTTGGATTCTTTGAATTAGTTCAAAGATAGCTTTTAGGGGTGAAGCTCTCTGGGATTCCATTCAGTTTTTGCTCAGCATTTCTTGGGCATCCTGCTTTGACAGTCTGTCTCTGGTTGTATGGCTAGCATGTATTCTTACCTTCTGCACAGTGGCATTTGTTTAGAATGAATCCACTTTTAAAGCTAACTCAGCTTTAGTATTTGTTAATTATTGCCTTCCAGATAATTATTCTGAAGCTATCTTGTGTTTTTATTGTATTATCTCAAGCATATCCCATGTATTTGTTTTAACCTTAGGAGAAACTGAGAATGAAGATGGTACAATAGCTTCAGATGATCTTTCACCCCTCTGTTCTGGAACAGACACAGGTCCACAGTCTTCATTATCTCCAGACTGTAAAAGGAACCCAAAAGGCATCAAGAAAATCTGGGGAAAGTAAGATCTTGTATACTCTCTATCAATGTTCAATTATCAAACCTCCTGTGTTCATGTGATTCTGATGTTTTCACACACATATGGAGAGAGAATAAATTACAGTACTAATAAAAGAGCCAAAATGCTATAACAAGAAATTCAAAAGTCCTCTGATTTCTTCCTGTAAAGCATGCTAATATAGAAGCCAAAAATGAAATTGCTTTTATCTTTGTCACAAGTCCTCTACTTCTGCAAATAAAAGTTTGGCCTTGACCCTGGGCCATCATTTGTTTACTTTAAGTCATGAATAATTTAATAGTCCTGGTTGAGCTATCAGGGTACTGTCGCAGAACTGAGCAGCATAATTTACACATCTCTTGGCTTTCTGTCTGGTATAAAAGTCTTATTCTCAACCTTTTACATCAGCAGCCTATGGCCTGTGGGCCAGATCCAGCCCATGAATGTGGGCCTTTGTCAGCATTCAGCAGCAGAGGGCTTTGGCTGTGGGCACTCTCCCCATGCTGCGACAGAGAGAAATGTTGGTTGCGGGCACTCCTCTAAGGCTGTTGCAGGAAGAAGCACTGGCAGTACTTGGGCTCCAGTGCCAGCCCACCTGCCTCTGACCTGGGGTGGGTCATTCTGATAATAATAAACTTAATACTTAAATTACATTTTTTTTCTTAAAATGCAAAATTTGGCAAGTAAAAATATGTCAATATAGGAGCAAGGTTTTCTCTCTCTTGCATCTATGTTGTGGAATTATTGGAGGACCATTACACCTTCTAGTGTCGTGACATTTTCTGGATGAAACAGAAATGTTGCATGTTGCACTCTAACATTTGATGCCTTGGTGTTCTGCTCTCTGAAAAGAATAAGAAGAACTCAGTCGGGTAACTTCCCTGCAGATGATCTGGGCTTGGCTGAGTTCCGTAGAGGTGGTCTCCGTGCAACAGCTGGACCTCGACTATCAAGATCAAAAGAAACAAAGGGGCAGAAGAGGTAACACATTTTTTACCTGGTGTGCGTATTTTGTAGTATAATGTTGTCTTGTTAAATTGTTTGGACAGTAAAACACTCCTGTTCTGAAGTACTGTATTTTCTTGCACACAACATTAACATCTTTTCCCAAAAATCAGGCTCCCCCCACACACAAACACACCAAATTGGGGTGCATGTATTAAGCTGATTTTGTGCCTGGGATAGAAGCAGCCTGCTTTGCTTCTTGCTCCACAGTTGCATTGCTGTTCAAGCAACTAAAGGAGTCAGTCGACTCCCTCAGTAATTCACTGTTCTTCACTACAGAGGTGTTAACAATTGTCTCTCTTTCTTAATAGTCTAGAGGTTCCATCAGTTAATCTAACCTTTCTTTAGGCAATTTTAGCTGCTTCTCATCCCTCTACCCCTATTTCACAGCCTTGGAGATTAGCTTTTGTTCAGAATCATAGGTCTACCCAGAGAGGCCAGTCCTCAGTAGCAGCTAGCGTCTCAGTTTTCATTAAGCAGGAAATGGAGGGTGATTCATCTGAAGCTTAGGCTCCATCCCTGCTCTGTTCAGCCATAAGTCTAGAAAAAATCGTTTTTACTTTGTTCTGTCTTTCAATGTTGCATGTGGGAAAATGCAGCCTATTTTGCTCAGCATGCTTAACAACAAGTAAGCTTGCACTGTAGCTGAAGTATGTTTCTCTTCCAGAAGATTCCCTTTTTCTTCTTCCCCAAAAGTAGTGAAGGACCTTGCCTCTACTCCTTCCTCCAATTACATGGAATAATGTAACTATTGATTGAAAGATCTGGGAGGCTATAAATGTCCTTGTATAGCAAACTCTTCTAAAAGTCAGTAGAATATTACACTTATAAAAGCCAGTAGAGTATTAATTTAAGACTATAGAGCAGCCCCTTTCCCCCCCTGCCTCCGCCCCACACACACACAAACATCCTGGCTTAGCCTTGCCTCTAGATGCCTGTCTAAATAGAAAGATCTTACAGTGCTTCCAGAAGATGTCCAAGCCTGGGCTCTGGTGGACCTCACCAGAAAGAAATTCCAGAGTGACTGCCAAGAATGACATACCACATGTTTCTGGCACACAAACTTGGCACATTTGGTACTTAAGGAGGTTGTTTTTGGCTGACCTTAGGGTTCACTATGGAACATGAAGGAGACATGTCCATTAGGTACATCGGGTCCGAGTCATTTAGGACCTTATAAGTCAAAACCAGCATCTTGAATTGCGCTAAAAATGCTATTCAGGCCCAGTAAAGATGCTGGAGCACTGGATTTATGTGCTCCTGATTACCCACTCCCGTCGAAAGGTGGGCCAACTCATTCTGCACCAGCTACAGGTTCTGGACTGTCTTCAAGGGCAGCCCCAGGTAGAGCACATTGCAGTAATCTATTGTGAAATCGTGAATGATGGTGGCCAGATCCAAGTCTGAAAGAAAGGATCACAGACTTCTCTTCAGAAGGAGTTGGTGAAAGCCACTCCTAGCCGATGAAATGAGATTTGTAAATTGAGGGAATATATTTTAGTAGACAACTACTTAAGTTCGGAAAACTTGGAGACAAGCTTCCAGGTTTCAGTTGCCCATCAGGTCTGAAAAAGTAATAGTCACATTCCATGATACATGTAGGTTGGAAAAACTGCTTTATTTTAACCCAAATATATTAATGGATTTGACCATTTGAAAGGGAAGTGAGTTATTCTGACCAAGATATTCTGATATCCGATCACTTGTGATATAAAGAAAAATTAACAGTAATGGGTGAGAGGTAAGTTATAACAAATCATAAAATCAATGTTACCAGTAAGTCAGTGATTTTTAAATCTCTCTCATATCTCTGGACCTTAACAACTACAACACCATCCCTATTACATGTCAAACTAAAGATTTATTTCACAGTAATCTTTCACAGTAGCCTGATTTTTCATAGTAAACTTGTGCTTTTCAGTGACACCAATGCACCCTTTGCCCAATGGAGTACTGAAAGGGTTTGCAACTGGCTTGAGGACTTTGGTCTTGGTCAATATGTTATTTTTGCCCGGCAGTGGGTGAGCTCTGGCCACACACTTTTAACAGCAACACCTCAGGACATGGAAAAGGTAAGCAATCTAGACTCGCTTCTGTCAGTCAGGTGTGAATGGTTAATTTTGAACCATTGCTCACCTGCAAAATCCAGCTCAAAATACAATAGCTAATGCAAAATGGTATTTAGTCTCTTGTAGTAAAACTTAAAATCATGTTTCTCTGTATCGGTATTGAGATGGAAATTACCATATACAAGACAAATTACTTATTACTGTTGTTGTTACAGGAACTAGGAATAAAGCATCCTCTGCACAGGAAGAAATTAGTTTTGGCCATAAAATCAATAAATTCAAAACAAGATGATAAGTCTGCTCAGCTGGATCATATTTGGGTGACACGTAAGTGCTGGTAGAAATGGGGGTTGGATTTTCTATGCCAGTTGCATAATAATTAAAATGTTCCAAGTATTTTCTCTAATCTAATGAATGAGGGATTCTCACACAAATGTGTTGCAGTCAGCTGTAACAGGATTGTTTGCTTACCAAGTATGCTGGACAGCAGGGGTGGGCAAAGTCACTCACAAAGTGAGCCAAATCTGCCCTGCAGTGGACTCCATTTCCCAGCAGCCCCTGCCTGCATGGCTGGGGCCAGTCTCCATGGAGACCCCAGTCACAGCAGCAATGTGATAGGCAAGACTAAAGTTGCCATGGAAACCAGCCCCAGCTGCTCTGGCAAGGCTCAGGGCAGGGCAGGGGGCTGCTCCAGAGCCCTGGGATTTTGCAGCAGGAGCAGCTTGGTCCCAGCACCCCCTTCCCGTGATCTGCGACCTGCATGTTCAGGGCAGGGACGTGCAGGCAGCGGATCGCGGTTGTGCCCTGACTGAGGACCACGCTGTCACTGTTGCAAGGAGCTAGGGCAGAGCCATGATCCACTGCCTGCACATCCCTGTCTGCAGCATGTATGCTGCAAATCACAGCTCTGCCCTGGCTTCTTGCAGCAGTGACAGCATGGTCCTGAGCTGGGGCAGAGTTACAATCTGCTGCCTGCGTCTTCTTGCCCCAAGCATGCAGGCTGCAGATCATGGCTGTGCCCTGACCGCAGACCAAACTGCCCACCACACGATCCCAGGACTCCCCTGCATTGCCCTGCCAGTGCGGCTAGGCTTGGTCTCTATGGCAACCCCAGCCTTGCACTAGCACAGCACAGCTGTGGCTGAGATCTCCATGGAGACTGGCCCTAGCTATGTGGGAAGGGGTCGCTGGAAAATGGAGTTTGCTGCTGGCCAGATCCACCATTTTGCCCACCCCTGCTGTACAGAGTTGCCAGTTAGAAGATATAATTAGCAGGGTATTTTAACTGTGCCCATAGCACAGGCTGTTGCAGAGTGTGGGATGCTCAGACTAACTTTAAACCAAGTAGGTCAGATACCAGAAGTAGTTTAGCCATGATCAGCATGGTCTAATTTACCCTTCTTGGCAGTTTTATTTAGCCTACACTGTAGTCCATCCAGCTGTGGCTAGAGTGCTTCTCTTACTTGAGCAAGGGTGGTTATCCCTGTGCTTAACTGCCACGTTCAGTGTAGGCATACATTTTCATATTTATTTTGTAAAACTTTTACTTTTTTAAACAAATATAAATTTTCTATTGAAAGTTTACTTGTTTATTCATTCCTCTAGAAATAGATTATGCTGTAGAAGCCACATGTCCAGCACATGCTGCCTTCTAAAGCAGAGGTGCTCAATCCCTGGCCTGTGAGCCAGATCTGGCCCATGGAGCCATGTCATCCAGCCCTGGACAGTTCCCTGTGGATCCAGATATTTGGCAGTGGGGGTTTAGTGGCACTGTTAATTGTTGCTCCCCTGTTGCCAGATTTCCAGACCAGTGAGGAGCCCCAGAGGTCAGATAATGTGGCCTTATATGCTAGATCACTCCAGTACATGACTGGATCCAAGTGTGCAGGATGGGGTCAGGTCAGGCTGGGCTGGCACATAAGGTTGGGTTGGATTGGCCTGGAGTGCAGCTAGGTTTGGCCCCTAGGAGTTGCATCTATAGACCAACCTCACGTAGAAGCTGGACTGCAGACCGACTCTGCACCCTTCATCTGGCCTGCAGGGCCAGAAGGTTGAGCAACACTGTTCTAAAGCATTTCTGGAATCATTTATAGGGCCTGGTAGGAGCTGCATTCATAAAGAAAGATGTCTGAAAGGGATGTGAAAAAGAATAGATAAGATTGTATGAGGCTTTTGGAGGTACTGGGGGACTCCTGTGTATATGTACGGAGATGAAAGGTTGGTCTTTAAGGTCATGTATAAGACTGAAAATATTTCCTAAAGGTGGATTTGTTTTCTTTGCTATTTTTATATCTGCAGGATGGCTTGATGATATTGGCTTACCTCAGTACAAAGATCAGTTTCATGAATCCAGAGTGGATGGGAGAATGCTTCAGTACTTAACGGTGGTAAGATGGCTTGCCATAAAATCCCTTTCCTCCATTTGGACAGACTCTGAACCCTTGAATTTGCTCACATTGAGAGATGTGGACCTGGAACAGCTGCAGAAAGAATTTGAATAGCTCTTCAGCAATTTTCATGTTCATCTTGGACTTATTTAAAATGGTAGAAGTAAAGATCTTTGCAAGAAAAAATATAATACATAGCATAAACACAGTCATCTCTGCCTGAGGAATAGGCTAAAGGAGATTACATGACTAGAATTGGTTTCTGTAGGATGGATGTCTACTCATTCCAGACCAACACAGTGAAATTAGGGATATATTGAGCCAGGATTTTTTTCTATTCAGGGGTAACAATGTTTAGCAAGTAGAGACCATCACTGCATATAGTATGTGGTGGGTGCATCTATATGTGCCATTAATGTCCAGCAATAAGTCTGGAATCTATTGTTCCCAGGAAGCTCCTGGGCATGCAGTTTACATGTACACCTGGAACGTATCACATTGATCCAGGTCAGAGGAGCCACAGCTGGCAGGGGACCTGACGGGGGTCAGACTGCCAGTCTAGGGCTGCTCCAACTGGGCTTAATGTGCTACAGAGGGGCTGGTTGGGGCACAAGGGTGCTTCAGTGCAGGGCTAGCTGGCAGGTAACACCTGTATTCAGGCACCCTCATACCCCATCCAGCTGCATCAGCATCTACACATGTGCTGCTGCGCATGAAAAAATAAGTACTAGCTTGCTGCAGAGTTTTATTAGTTTCCTGAGCCCTAATAAGGGTATATGTATAAATACTGAGATATTTAGTGCATAGCTAAGTAGTCAACTCTTCAGTAAGCATCTCATGTAGATGCACCCAGTTAGACCTTTTCCAAGCTAGTATCACAGCTGTGCAAGCTACAGCAATATTTAAATATTTGTTGCTGCTATATGCTAGAACTCTTAGCATCATTCATTCACGTAATTTTTGTTTTGTAACAGCTATGAATGTATTTTGTAGCAATTTAGCATTTGCTGCAGAAAAGTGTGGATGTTCTTCTTTGAAGGAGAAAAGTATGGGAAACCACAGGTTTCCTCTTGCAGACTAGAAGAGTTCTAGCCTGCAAGGGGCTGCCTGGGGCTGTGGGGAAGGGATGCAGAGTGCACACATGCACATGGAGAGAGCATGTGTGCACTCTGCATCCCTTCCCCACAGCTCCTACAGCTCCCTCTTGGTA
>JAGPOW010000304.1:96843860-96875480 GCA_030014935.1 Caiman crocodilus
CCCTTCCCCACAGCTCCTACAGCTCCCTCTTGGTAAGTCTATGGGGTGGGGTGGGGTGGGGGCACAGGCAACACCTGTTGGCGTGGGGGGAGAGGCACAGCCCTCCCCTCCGGATTTCTCTGCCCACAGTGGGGCATGGAACTGCAGCCAGGCCTGACCAGCTCCTGGAGGAGCCACCTCCATGGTCAAGTGGATGGGACCTGGCATGGGAAGGAACCCAATGCCACCTTGCCTGCCAAGGTGAGGCATCCCCTGGCTGCCGGGCAGCAGTAGGAGGCACAACTCCATGCTGCTGCCACTGCTGCTGCTGCACCTCACCTTGGCAGCCACAGCGGTGCAGCACTCTCTCCTGCGCTGAACCCCACCCACTGTGCTGTGGGGGTGGCTCCTGCACAGAGCTGGTCTACTCTGGCTCCAGCCCCATGCTCCACTAGGCATAGAGATCCCAACATGTCACCTGAGCCAACTCCCCTCTTCCCCCACACACCCACCTTCTGATTGGGGGCAGAGGGTGCAGGGGTAGTGGATTGAAAGTAAGGGGCACCAGCTGGGCTGGGGGGGCAGTGAGTTGGGAATGAGGGGCACTGGCAGGGCTGTGGGCTGAGAATGAGGGGCACCAGCCCGGGGGCAGCAGGTCAGGAGTAAGAGGCACCAGCAGGGCTGAGGGGAGATGTTGGGGGGCAGGACCAACAGGCTGTGGGTCAGGAATATGGGGTATTGACAGGACCAGGGGGCTGTGGTTTGGCAGTGAGGGGCACTGGTGGAGCCAAGGAACTGTGGGTCAGGAGTAAAGTGTACTGGCAAAGCCAGGGGACTGTGTGTTGGGAGTGAGGCACACTGGCACAGCCTAGGGGGCCCTACAGGGTGGGTGTGAGGGGCACAGGCAGAGCCAGAGAGCTGTAGCTTCGGAGTAAGGGGCAATGGCATGGGCAGGGCACCAGCATATCAGGGCTGCTCAGCATCTCAAAGCAGAGGGCGGGCAGCCGCAGGTAGACCTGTATCCTGGTGAGTGAAGGGAGCAGGGGGAGTTCTGTCTTTCCGTGAAAAAAAAATCAAACGCCAAAATATATATTTAGGTATTTAGAATTTATTTTATTATAATGATTGAGGCACTGGTAGGCTTCCAAATTACTTTAAAATTGTAAAGATATTAATAAAATATTGTGTTCAGCCGATATCTATATATATAATGGCATTTCATTTTAATCATAGAAAAACATGGAATTGTTGGGGGAAGTTATCAGAGTTGGGGATTTTTTTTATAAGAGAATTTGGAATTTTTATACAAAAAAACCCCAGGATCCCTGCTGATTAGGGTCCATCACATACTAGACATACTAGTCTAGTCTAGTATGTCTAGTACTAGACATACTAGAAATAGCCCATGTACATTTATCAGGAAGTCCACTTTCCTGGTAGCCATCATACAGTTCTAACATAGCTGTAGTCAACCATTGTCATCTCAGTGGTGGCAGAACCTGTGCTAAGAAATGCCCCAAGCTTAGAGCCATCGCAGGGCCATTATTTAGTGTCTTACGCTTACTAGACCAACAGACTGGTCAGATTTTATCTTAGTTTTTAAGGTTATTTTTTGCTTTGTGTTACATGGTGACTATTTTTTCTGTAGCCATGGACACATGTACCCATGAACATGTGGCTACTAAAGCTATTTCAGTTCAAGGAACTTGTGAACATGTGGGGTAACTCATTAATGGGTTTAGCCTCATGTGAGTTGCAGCAGATTTACCATGGGATGAATCAAATGTGCCCCTCTTTCAAGTGCCTGCCTTCCAAAGTACAGCCATGTTGTGATTTCCTCTGGCTTGTTTCATTCATATGTCCATAGGCCAAGGGGAGTGTGCATCTTTAATTCACCTAAAACATCCTTTATTGATATACACAATTACACAAATGGCATAGCAAGCTTAGAACTTGACTCTAATCTCCCAGGAAAAGATTTGGGGGGGGGGGGTTGTATGTTATGCTCCTAATTAAGCTTTTTCTTTTCAGAATGACCTTCTCTTTCTGAAAGTCACCAGCCAGCTGCATCATCTCAGTATTAAATGTGCCATTCATGTGCTGCATGCCAACAATTTCAATCCCCACTGCCTACGTAGGAGGCCAGTCAATGAGGTAAAAAAGAAATTGTTTCTCAAGTCTAGTGTTACCACCGGCGCTTGTTTATTCCACATCAGTCAAGGATCAGTGTGAAGAGAAATTAATATAGTGTACAATCTACAAGCTGTGGCTGCCAGGAGCTGACTCTGGAATCTCCTCAAAGGAAATGCCACAACCCTAGGAGGCAAACAGTGTAAGATAATGCAGACCTCCTTCCACTGCACCAAGCCTAAATGCACAGGAGTACGTTGTCTTCTATGTTCCTGCGTGGAAGGGAAGCTAGTATCTTCTGTAGGTACCTGGTGTATAACTGGATGAAATGAGATGTAATTAAGAAAAAGATGGCTTAAACTGAATTTATAGAAAAACTACCGTGCAGTGAGATTTTATACTATGGAATAATTTTTAAAAGTGCAAGGTATAAGACCCACACCTTAGCATATTACCAAATATGCTAATCAGGATGAGTTTTATACTGTCAGTGGAATAGAAAGCAACGGCAATGGATATATTCCATCTGCAGACAAGGGTTTTTGGCTAAGTCTGATCTTCTATTAGACCAACTCAAATAGTTGGAAAACTTCTTCTTTGCAAGCTTTCAGGTTTCAGGCTACCTGTGAATTCTAGAGCTGGTGAACAATCCTTGAGTATTTAGAGACTGTTCAGCGAATCTTGCTTAGAAATTATTTAACCATTTTTCATCATTCTCCCATAACTTTTATCAAAGTGAGCAGATCATTCATGTGTATATCAGAATTTTATAAGTTGTTTGAATAGGTTATTTCGAATACTTCATGGTTATTCCCTTAGCTGTCTTAGTTTCTCTGATTCCTTGATCACCTTAAGCAGCATTTCAAGCAGTCAATATTTATTTCTCCTTACTCTGGGTAGCATTGTATTTGAAATCTTTGCCTTGATAATACAGTATTAGGCTCCTTGGAAATATAAAACATTCTAATATATGTTTTGCAATGCAAGCATTCTTTTATTGTGTAGTACTTTAGGTGTCTTGCTTTATTTGATAGAGAAGTTATTATGGGTTCCATCACTAACAGAATTAACTTACCATCTCACTAGTCAGTTAAGAATCTACCTCTCTTCTTTGGGAAGTATGAAAAATTGAATAAGACAAGTACCTTAAAACTAGGGGATGCTGATTTGGGGGGGGAAGAGAAGGAATGCCTTAATAATAACTGATAACTAATCAGGCATGAGTGATAAATCCATTTGCTGTGCTTAAATCGTTTTCAATCATTTACCAGTTTGCTTATCTGAATTGGATCTAGGTGAATATATTACTATTCATCAAGAAGTACTTTGCCACATATTTATATTGTCACATCATCTTTTTTGTTTTTCTTTAACAGAACATTTCACCTTCAGAAGTAGTTCAGTGGTCCAATCACAGAGTGATGGAATGGCTCAGATCAGTAGATCTGGCAGAATATGCACCAAATCTTCGGGGCAGTGGGGTTCATGGTGGTCTCATTGTGAGAACTGTTTTCTTTTTTTTCCCATGTTTAATGAATATACTAACTTCTTTTTTTTCAAAGTAACCTTACCAAAATTTTTTGCTTAATTTTCAAACATGAAACAGGAAGGAGATATGTACTTGCATATTTATAGTCTGATTTAGTTTGCTCAGTGTTGAACCATCTCGAAACATTCTGAATCTGCTACACGCAAATTCATTTTACAAGCAGGATGGTACCTCTGAGTATTTTAGTACTTATCCAGAATATTTCAGAAAAAAATTACTTAGTAGCAATTACTTATTGATAAACAATCACCAGAGTACATCAAACAGATTAAACTCAACTTCTGAGCCAGAAGTCTGTTACAAATAAAGAATAGTACACATACTGCACTGCTGAGGCACTTTCACCAGCAATCAGGAAAGGGAACTTGTTTGGACTTAGAAGATAAGAATTTAAAAGCAATTTAGCCAGGAAGCTTTGAGAGCAATGGTTTCCCTTAATGTTGTTTTAGGACTTCTGGTATTAGAATCATCAGGATGTTCTTAATTACTCAGCATTGTAGGATGAACTTTTTTTTTAAAGCTGTTTGACACTACAAAGATTCAGCCATATAACAAACAAAATTTTATTGGTTTTTTTTGCTTAATAGATTCTTGAACCTCGCTTCAATGGCGACACATTGGCAATGCTGCTTAACATTCCACCTCAAAAGACCCTTCTGAGACGCCACTTAACCACTAACTTTAATGTGCTGATTGGGCCAGAGGCACAACAAGAAAAAAAGGAAATAATGGAAGCCACTGCTTACACGCCTCTCACTACAACTGCAAAAGTTCGGGTATGCTCCTTTCTGAAGAGAGGAATTCTTGAACTGCTGATCTAGTTATCAGTTTGCTTTTTTTTTGTAATCGAATAGGGGGCCAAACTTGTGAGGTGGGAGAAGTCAGTTATGAGTCCAGTTACATCTTAGTTATTCCCAATTTTATATATTCAGCACAAGTCCGTCTTCGTGTACTGAAGAAGTAAATGTGCATCACCACAGCCATTCCTTAAAACTATCTAAAACAATATTTATATTTAGTATCATCTCTTCCTAATTTAACAGAGATTTAACCAAGTTAAAAAAAATGTATTCAATTTACTGGCAAACTATGTGCACCTTTTTACTGAATATTAGCCTTCCAAAACTGGGCACATGGTTTCCATGCCAGAATGGAGATATGGGGACATTGTAATAGCTGCCAGGGGCTGGCTCTGTGCTGCGCATGCAGGAGGGGTAGAGTAGACTCTTCATTGTCAGGCATTCTCTTTTCACAGCTAAAGTTTTAACCCTTTCACAGCCACAGTTGAATTGGCAACCACTTTTGGCTGTAAGAGGGTTAAAGCAAGCAGCCAAAAGCTGCTGCCAGTTTGGCAGTAGCTGTAAGAAAGGGTTCTTTAACTGCAAAAAGAGAGTGAATGACGGAGTAGATTCTGTCCCTACTCCATGAGGCCTGTATTCAGCCATGACTGGAAAAAAACTTTCCAGCACTTTGTTCTCAGAATGGGTGAATATCTTATGGGAAGGATAGTGATATGGAAGAAAATATGGTATGTGCTTCTGGACTGAATAATCCTGACAATACATAGACCAAGACCTTTCCTGTTGAGCTACAGCAGTGTGTGTGAAGTATACATAGCAATTCTTAGTAAGGAAAATGGTGCCAAATCTGTATTCTTCCTAATGACTTAGTATAGTGTTAAGATCTATACACCGGCACACATGTTAATAAGATTTGGGGATAACTGTTTGCAACATGATAAACTGAATTTATAAATTAAGCCTATAAACACTTAGTTTTATGAGTAAAGTTACTCATGATTAATTCATTTTTTTTCGCCTGAGCAACTCATTTATGTGCTATGCTTAGTACTAATACCCTTCATTCAGGAAGGCACTGAAGTGTATGCTTAATATCATTCTTATTTAGAAAAAATACTGAAACCCACAATGCATGGATGTGATATTCAGTAAGGCACTTAAGTACTGTTACTGTTCTCAGTTGTATTACTCATGCCAAAAGTTCTGCAATTAGTATAACTGACTTCAGTAGGACTGTTCATGTACTTAATGTCATGCTTTCACCTAAGTTCCTTGCTAAATCAGAGCCTATTTTACTAGACAATAGAAATTAAGTTAAAATCATCTAGAGCATTATAGAAATTACACAAAGCTTTGGAATCAATAAATGCAACTTCCAACTATAGACGTCACATCTGAAAAGACAGTTCGTTTTTCTCACATACACTTTGTTTTCTCATAATTTTAGCCAAAGAAACTTGGATTTTCACATTTTGGAAACCTAAGAAAAAAGAAATTTGATGAATCTACAGATTACATTTGTCCTATGGATACAAGTCCAGGTACAACTAATGGTACTCAGAAGAGCTATGGTGGATACAAAGGACTTAGTCCGCTTTCCTCTGATAAGGAATTGGACAAACTGGATCAGGTGGGACAAACAGAGTGATATCATACTCATCCCTCATTCTCCTCATGCATTCCAAAGCTTGCAAATAACATTGTTACCATATAACAAAAGATATGCTGCATCCACATGACCTCATTGAGAACATACGGGCCATGGACATTTTGAAGAGTTTTATACTGAAAATGTCACATTATCTTTCTAAGTGTAAACCTACCCATCCATCTGTAAATCATTTTTTCAGAAACAAAACCTTTACACTTTGAAGATTAATGTATTTTGACTGTACAATTGAGGGTCATGGTAAAAACATTTGGTGTTTTTACTTTTAATTTTCATAATCGATAAAATACTGCACAGGTATCTCCTTTTTATCTTTGTAAGTGGTTTATGATGTAATAAATTTATTCAGACTACTTTGTACAGAGCTATCAGGAGACTTTGTTCTCATAAACTCAACTGTATATTTTTAATAGACTTGTTAGTAGAAAAGAGCAGCAGTTTCACTCTTCATGCATACAAACATGTATAAATTAATCATGCTTAAGCAGTATATGTAAAAGATGCACCACTAATGAACACTATTATCATTGAAATAATAAAATAATACTTGAATAAGTCCATCTTGCTATGTATATAGTCATCCCTTTCTTTTGGTAATGGAATTGAGTTTATATGCCATACCTCTAAGCAGTCAAAGGCTGAAACCATAAAAACTCATTGACATCTTCACTGTGAAAGTCTGTACAAAGTGATGAAAACCTTCAAAAAGGAGCTACTGGGTACTTGTATAGATTCTGCAGAGCACAAAAGCCAACTGGGACAGACCTTTGCCTAGTATAAATTGTCATAACTCCATCTATTGTAGTGGATCAGTGACATTTTACACCAGCAGAAGATCTGACTTGGAAGCACTTTTCTCTCTGGAGCAGAAAGCAGTTAATGATCTCAAAATTGAAAAAACTAACTGCAACCATTTTTCACCTGCATGATTTTACCACATCTAACATCTCATTTTTGCTCATCTGAAATGTAGTGGCTTACTTAATCTTTTTTTTTTTTTATTTAAGGGATGTTTTGCACTGCACTGTTTAGAGGAGGCAGGTGAAACAAATGCTTTTTGTAAAGGCAATATGGTTCTCATTTGGGATCTCTTAGTGTTTTCAGAATAAAATATTAAGCATACAATGGGAATGAGAGCAGATCAAAACCTAATAGAGTTAAATGTCTAATATTGCTAATCTAAACGTAGTTTGATCCTTTTTAGTGACTGAAGGGATAATAAATGTCCAATTACCTAGAAAACAGTAGCGAGTGCATTTACCAATACTCATGACCCCCATTTCACTTACTCAATACAATTGTAGAAATTGAACCAAATATATCTAACATTAAAGCTTGATGAAACTCCACCTTCAGTTAAACAAATGACTTGGAAAGTACATAGCTAAGAAAGTACATAGACATGCTTGTCTAGTGAAGAATCAGTGCTTTTAATGAACAACAAATGAACCCCTTGACACTGTAGGCCATCTGACATCATGAAGATTGATATCCTTTTATTAGAATCAGCAAGACAGCATGTTGGGTTCTTGTATTGCCTGTCTAGTAGGAATGCACCACACAAGTTATTAAATACATCTTGAAATGTTTCTGAATGTTCTGAATATGACTGTAGCGAGTGCCTAATTTAGGAATATATCAATAGGTTCACATGAAATATAGTGCTAACTCCATGGAATATATTTACCAGCTGATCAAGAACACCTTTTCTCTTGATTAGAAATCTGTCTTCCTGTCATTAATGCATTTTCACAGTATTATAAGGCATGTTGGCATGGTGATTTTTTCCCCTTTTGATTTGTGAGTTTTTGTCTATTTTTGTTAATTTTTATAATATTCAGAGTAGCAATTTATTATGCCAAGATTTTCTTTTCCTCAAGTCAGGGACACCTCCCAAAGATGCTATAGAGTCTGAATAAAATAGTAGCCATTGTCTTATTTGATCAAGTTGCTGAATGCTTTTACAGATGGAACATTCGGAAGGAACGGTAATGCAAATAGGGGCTCTTTCTCAAGGCATAAACAATCTTACGGTATGTATCAACTTGCACTTGCTTTAAAAGTCACAAATATATCTTGCCAAAATTCAGGAAAATGTAGTCATTCCAGGTAGGGGTAACCCAATATATCAGTCCATTTGTATCAGCACTGATAAAAGGAAAATTGACATTATTGGCAATTGGATTTTTTGGCTGATGTGGTTGATGATGTCACCAGTAATGTTGCAGAATACATGCAGACAGCCCAGCAGCTTGGAGAGCAGCATCCAGCTAGTAAGAGTGTTGGACAGGAAGGGGTGGGAGGGAGGGAAGGAGGTGGGGGGGACAGATTGAGGCCCCTGTGATGAAGGAGGGAGTGGGGCTGGGGTTGGGGCTGGACATGTACGGAGCCTTGAGCGGTTCATCTGGCAGGGCGGGGAGTGGGGAAGCCTCCTGCCACTGCATGCACTCCTGAGGAAGCCATGGGGGGGCACACGCTCCCTGGACTTGTGTGCAGGGCGAGGGTGGGCTGCTGCTATGGAGTGGGGTCAGGGGCAGTGCCAGGCTCTTCCTGGCAGGGGGGTTGGGCTAGGGCTGCACTTGGGCGAGGTGGTGGCAGCACTGTGGGGGGGGGTTACCACTCTGTAGCAACCCCTCCCAGTGCCGCCACTTCCTGGCCCAAGTACAACCCAGGCCCAGCCCTCCCACTGGAAAGAGCTTGGTGTCACCCCTGGCCCCAGTCCACAATGGCAGCCCATCCTCACCCTGTGCACAGATCTGGGGGGCACATGCCCTCATGGTTCCCTCAGGGGTGTGTGCAGCAGTATCAGCCCAAAAATCTTTAATCGGTACACTCCTAATTCCAGGTGATTTTCAAGGGTAAGAGTCTGAAAGTGTCCTGGTTTTATTTACCTGCAGCTTGGTTATAGATCCAGAATTTAACATTTTCTTATTTTTAAAATCATTTTTAATCTTTTATCCATAATCTCAGATTTCAAATAGGGTCTAATTGATGTGTTGGATCTGTGGCTTCTCCTCACCCTCTGCCCAGGGCTGTGTCAAATGTTACACTTAAAACGTATTTTATTTAGATCATAATAAGCTTTACTATGAGTTAGGAAGTTTTCTGAACAGTTACACGATCTCAACTCTCTGGACAGAGCTGGAGATAGTTATGTGGTCAATCAGCTTTTTGTCAGTCCTAACTCCTCCCCCCACCTCATCCCCTCCTAGCTCCAGAGTTGGTTCAAGGCTCTAGGGTGATGGAAGGGCTGGAACCGACAACCATGCATCTGTCATTCCCAGCCCTGACACCATACTAGAACTAGTGAGGACCACTGGTATTATCTTCATGGCTCAGTCTCACAGCAGCCTAGCACATATTACTCAACACTAAATGGAGATATTCCTACCCAAAAAATCATAACTTTACTACCATATGATAGCACTTAGCATGTGTTTTCCTGCTTGAATGCACAAATGCTCATGGCTTTAAACACAATTAACACATCCTATGTATGTGTGACAAAATGGTACCTGTACTTAACAAAAACAGGTTCCGAAGTTGCAGTTTTTCAATTTAACAATCTTGCAAGCAATGGCTGTTCCATCTCACTGGACAGATTCCTGCACCCAAAATATGGACAATACACTGTATAAAATTAACTATGCCATTGATGCCTGTATTTGTAAACTAATTTTAGAAGACAAACTGGCTGGAGGGCAGAATGAATGGTCATGTAATATATAAGCTTCCTCTGCATAGTGGCAGGCACATCTACATGTTCTATTAATGTGCCTGAATAAACTCCAGCACAGTTCATGCTAGAGTTTATTGTTCCTAGGAGGTAAGCCTGCCAGCTCAGAACTACAGTGCCCTGGCTCAATGTGCTGCAGAAGGGCTGGCTGAGGTACAAGTAGTGCATTGTAGCACCTTCATACCTCAGCAGTCCCCAGGCACCATCTACACATATGTTTCAGTGCACTAAACTCTACTGTAAGATTGTACTTGTGTCAGGCAGTACTATACTCCAATGGGGTTAATTTGTTTACTGTAGCCTAATAGTGCCACATGTGTAGGCAGTAACACTTTACTGCAGAACTAATTAGTCAGCCCCCACGGTAAGGCACTTGTGTAGATGCACCCAGTATCACCTAAATGTAAGAAGTTCCTAATACTAATCATCCTGCTATATTAAACTACAATGAAGAAACTAGTTTCATTCTGTTAATACTAGCAAATTATTTCAATGACGGATAGTACACCCTGGGGAATGATGCAATTATGCGCCCATGCAATTTTGCACATTAAAGGTATGACTGTGCAAAATTGCATAATTTTACATAATTTAACTGCAGGGGGGTGCTCTGTGCCTCCACCTCTATGAAGTGGAGGCACAAAGCCATTTCACTGTACAGGTGAATGAGTGGGGAAAGGAGCTCCTGCCTGCAAGAGGAGTGGGATGGGTGTGAGGTGTGTGGGTGGGTGTGGCATTTGTGGGTGGGTATAAGCCACATGCCATTGGGCAGGGCTGACCAGCCAGCTCAGTGTCTCCATGTGCAGCTTCCAGCACTCCAGTGGAAAGCTGCATATGGAGGCAAGCAAGGGTCTGCCTGGCCTGATGGCACATGACTCCATGCCTCCATCTGCAACTTCCCACTGGAGTGTTGGAAACCCAACATAGAGAGCTGGCCTGGTCCCATGGCATGTGGATTGGGAGCAGCACACCATCAGGCCAGGTAGGAAAGTGTACACCGAAGTTGCACACCAGCAGGGCGGGTGGGCTCCTGCTTGCCTCTGCGTGCAGTTTCCCACTGGAGTGTTGGAAGCCCCATGTGGAGACAAGGAATCTGCCCAGATCAATGGCACGCAGCTCCTGGTCCATATGTCATTGAGCCATGCCAGCCAGCTCCATGCCTCCAGATAGGGCTTCCAGCACCCCAGTAGGAAGCTGCCCATGGAGTCATGGAGCCTGCCCAGCCCAATGGCAGGCAGCTCCCACCTGCAATGTCATGAGCCCCACACACTGGCACAGAGCCAGCCTGGTCTAGTCGAAGGAGCATGCCAGTGGGTCAAGCGCATGCAAGTGCAGGCCCCGAGACTCAGCCAGAGGCATGCGCTGCCAGCAGCTTTACCTGCTGTGGCCATGAGCACCCTGAGGGCCTACTGCCACTGAGCTGCTGGCAGTGGGAGCTGTGCACCATGAGATGTTGGAGGGGCACACCCACCTATAAACCCACACACACATTCTTCACAACCCCCCTCAAATCCCACACCCACCCATAAACCCCACACACACCCATACCCCCCAAGTCTTCTTCACAGCCCCCCACATTCCTTTACAAACTCCCCACATACTCCAATACTCACACCTCTCACACCCATTCACAAACCCCACACCCACCCCCAACTATACCAAGTACCTGCATATATTTCTCAAGTAGGTTCAAATAGTGTTATATTTAATTTGTAAAAATAAATAACTATAATTAATTTTGCATAATTTTGAATTTTTCTATGTATTATTCCATGGGGTGTATAATAGTAGTAATATAGCGAATTCCATCTGTTGTGAATCAGGTTTTATTTCAGTTCCTTTCCCAGTGCTATGTGCATTTAACTGGATACTTATGTAATCCACGTCCTGTTCTCTCTTCCAGAATATGCTAAGCCAAGATGAAATGCTGAATGACAATAGATTTTTAACACCCACCTTCGAAGACTGGAGATGATGCTTCAGCATGATCAAGAACATTAATACCTCACACATACATCCAGATAAATGGCCAAGGAAAATGGGTGCTATATGGCAGAAGATAGCGTATGCTTTTCTGCTAATGAGATAAACTTCATATGTCGTTAATACAGCAACACTTTACAGGTAAAGAAAAATACACTGGGTACCCTAATAAGTATTTTTACCTAGATATTTAAAAAAAAACTATGCAAAATTATTTCTCATCCAGAGTTGAGAAACAAGACCAGTAAAAGATGTCTTTGCAGATGTATGGTGAATTTGTGCACAGCTGCAAGCAAACTTTTATAATTTTGTACTTTTATAATTATTTCCACATAGGGATTAATGTTACTAGATTGGCACCATAGCCACAGGTTCAGATTCTTCCTGAGTTAAGTAAAAGCAATGAGGAGAAGCCTTTAGTAACTCCAACTGTTCCTTTTCTCCTTGACCAAATGGTGCAGCGGGTGCTCTCTTGGGGTCTGGCAGACAGCTACAATGTTTACAAAACTGTTGCTGTATAGACAGGACTAGTTTAGGAGCTTGAGAGTCTCCAGAGAAACTGTCAATGGGGGAGCAGAAACTTTGTTCCCTCCTCTTGTACCTCCATTTGTCTCCACCTTCTCTGTCCTGCTTATAACATTGGGATGGAAAGAGAAGACAGATAAGCTTTCACACCTTGTGAATAGCCAGTAGTGGAAGTGGGATGATGTAGTGGGCATGTTCCCAGAATAGGCCAGGAGAGAGCACATTAATCCTTACTATGCTTTTTCTCTCTCTGCCTAAAACCAGCAACAATTAGAAGGACAATTTAAGACTCTCAGGAAAGATGAGGGAGCCAAAAGGCTACTTTGCTTAGTTTTGCTTGATGCTTACTATAAACACTGAGTGTGCTCAGTCAGGGAACAGACCTAACAACACCCAGCAAAGACAGCCTGCATGTTGACTCTCTCAGACCGGGGTTCAACACTCCCCCTGCACTTGCTTTGAAGTGCATGCAATGGAACTGGCAGCACAGCACGGGGTTTGTTGCAAGTGACGACAGTTCCTTGTACAAATGGAAGGTTTCAGGAAATTCTACTGCAGATAGCCTTCTCCTATAAATAGCAAAACATAAAGAAGTACTAATGGGCCAGTGGGCTCTGAACTGAGAGTCAAAATGGCATACACAATGGCGTTCCCAGAACTCAGAACAAGCAATTGGAGGTGATCAGCTGTGACCCCTTTACCAGCCACTTCCCTTCTGTCACTGAATTACTTTCATGCTACTATAAGTAATTAAATGTATATGAACTTTGGATAGTCTCATAATAGAGATTTGGCCAGAAACAAGTTGTGATGTTTGCATGAAAACATCATGTGATTCTTTTTGTAAACTTTATGCTGTGTTTTGTTTTATTTTGTTTCTGCTTCTGTTTGCTGGCTCCCTTCATTTCAGGTTCATATGTATGCTTTCATACACTACCTTAATTTAACAGCGGCAAACAAGTCAGTGCATGCGTAATGTGCAAAGGATGTCTAACTAACACAGCAAAACTAGTGTTTGTAAAGTTTTTTTGTTTAAAAAGTCTCATGCTGATCAAATCAGTTCTTTATGGCAACTCCATATTTGTTATCAGAATATCAGGGGTATATTTTTGTAAACTGGGAAATTAACCGGGTTTTAAAACAAAGGGAGTTGGTATTGAAATGCATAATGGGCTTGAGCTATTTTTCCAAGGGTGGTTCTCTCTCTTGTTTGCAAGATGATTTCATTGTGTGTTACAAGGTGCCTAGATCAGTGGTTCTCAAAGTTTTTAGATTCAAGGCACCACAGCACAACTTCTGTAAATTGAGTGGCATCCTATTTCAAAACTAAATTTTAGTGCTTGCCTCCTTGTAGAGGGACTAGGCAGCAGAGGTTGGGGAGTGCTGAGCCTGCAATTATCTTATTGTTTATCCCCTCGCACCTGGCAACAGCCTTCAAAGGATCTTATGGCACTTCAGGGTACTTGGTTGAGAATCAGTGATCTAGATTACAACAGGTAATTTAGCCAGCGGGCATGTCAGTGCCAGGCATGATTCTGTCCAATAAGCAGCATAACTGGAGTGTATTATATTAGGTACTGTTCAAAGTGAGTAAGAGGTATTTCTTATTCCTTAACTAACCACATTTATATTAATGAGAGCACTTGAAGAGTCCTTACTGAACATATTCCCATTTGTGACTCTAAAGCCAGTGGGAACCTAAGTGACTTTTTATGAAGTCTTGTTTGCCACTTCACCTCAGAAAGCTTTTGTATAAATGTTAATTCTAGGAATTAAAGAAGCTATTTTCCATCATGTCTATTCTTGCTGTATAAAGTATACAGTGAAACTGTTTAATTTATATACTTGACAAAGACTGGGATTTCCATGGGAAAGTCCTATTGGAGTCAGTGGGATCAGTTACACCTTCACTCAGTGCTTTTGAAAGGCAAGGAGTGTTAATTATCAGCACAGCAGACACTAAGCATCTGAAATGCTCAGTGATGAATTAACCCACAAATGCAGAAATGGTGACTCAAGTGACACCATTACCAGTACAAGAGAGGAAAGCAGTGTTACATTGCTGGCATATTTCCAGGAAGCCTAAGTGGATTTTTTTTAATGTAACACTTTAAAGCTTGTGTGTCAAAGTAAAATCTACAAACTTTTGTTTAAATTGTTTTATCAGATTATTTAAACGTCTCATTTTTGCCTATGCTAAAAAAAAAAAAAAAAAAAAAAAATCAAGCTAGCAGGATAGAGGAGAGAGAACAGTTCAAGGAAATGCAAAATGTTGACCATCTGCACTGTCACATTGTAGTGAATAAATTCTGGCTGTTTCTCTATCTCCTGGTGAATCTTTGTAGTAATTTCTACACAAGCTTGGCTATGGAGAAGTTTAGGCTGATTCCTCTATGCCTATATTCTCTTCATTAGTTAATAAATATCCCCTAACTTGGAATCCAACTTCTGAACTTGGTAGACACTGAACAAATGCACATGGTACAAGTATCCCAGTGAGCGGCAGCTTACAGGTAGCCAACATGAAATGCTGAGGACAGGGTACATCCAAAATGCTGTCAGTCTGTAAGTCAGAGGTACCTTACTGTGGCAAGACCTCTAGTACTTGGGATCTTCAGCCCAGAAGCCTTTCCCAAATGCAAGTCCTTGCATGCTTCATTTCAAAGAACTGAGGGGGGCTCATTTTTCTTTTGAAATAGTCAGAGATGCTCCCTTGAAATGCAAGATTTACCAGACCAGAGTGCCACAGATCCTGCTCCCAGGGCAGTTAGTCATTAAACAAAGTACAGAAAGTCCTTGGACCACTAGAACTTCTACCTCCCCCCTCTAATAAATGCCCTAACTACTAGGCAATGCTATCTTACTCTCTTGGCCAAGTGAGTCTAATTCTTTTCTGCACAGTGGCACACTTTCAATGAGACACTGTGCAGAGAAGAACTGAGAATAGCCTTTTAAGCAGGTCAGAATTACTATTTCAGATTTAAGTCCTTTTTTAGCCTTATCTTAGGGACCTGTCACATATTCTTAAAGCTGGATAGAAACCAACTACAGAGCTGTTATATATTTTCAAGCACTAAATTTGTAGCTGGTTGGCTCTTTTTATAGCTGGATAGGCATTGTTATAGTGTGATAATTACTTCGCAGATGTGGCTGATTAAATTTATTGCACCATTAACCCATTAACTGCATAACGTATATAACATGTAGCAGAGGCCTCAAGCATTTAAATTTTGCTATTTTCCCCTGATCAGACCTATCATTGTTTGCTTGCCTCAAGGTTTGATCCTTCTTCTCTTGAACTGTCACTGGATTTCATCAGTAAGGTACCAAGAAACATTTCTAAAAATTAGCAATTTTTTGGTCCAGTCTCCGTTTAAAAGTCTTATGTGCAAGGTGTGTGGGACTTTACGGTTAAAGAAAGAACATAGTTCCTGTCCCCTAGATCTTCCAGGGTTAAGGCAGAGTACAGTACAAATAAGGCTTGAGAATAGAATGTAAAGCAGTAGAGTCATTAAAGAGATTTTTAAAAAATCCAAAGCTTCCCCCATCTTTTGCCTCCTCCCACCACCTGGGGCATAACCTGCCTGCCCTGGCTGTGCAGGCTGCTGGTCTTCTGCCAGCATCCAGGCAGGCAGGTTAACCCTTCCCTTCCTGCTCCCCCAAGACACAGGCTGGGCAACCACAAGTAAGAGGGCAGGAATTGTGGGGGGGGAGGCTAGTGACAGGGAATCTAGGCTTCTTGGGGGGGGTGGCAGCAATGCGACTGATCTGGGCCAGTGGAAGAGGTATTTACACTGAAGTGGAGCCTACAGTGGCTACAGTTTAGTGTAACATAAGCTGATCAGAGAGAATCCTACCCTGGAATGGCATAACTTTGAGCCACATAACAAGCACTTAAAACTAGCTTCAGGTATTAATGTGTGGACAACCCAGAAGTTAAGAGCTCCAGGAGCTGCCCAAAATTACTGTGTAACAAGGCCCTAATCTAATGTCACTAGATGCATTACACTGAACTGCAGTGTAAATATCAGTAATAAATTTGGCAGTGACAGTTACTGAAACCCTCTTTCTTCAATAGTAGCTCAGGTAATAAGAAAACATAACCTAGAATAATGTTCAGTGCGGTGTGGTTCAGTGTAAGGCTAAATATTAACCTCCCAAATTAAACTGTATTCTGAAATGAGAATTCTTATTACAACAATAAAGCAATTTTGAGAAGCTTTGAGAATTCTATTCTGCACCCCTGAGCTACTGCCATTTCGTCCCTCTCTTTTTTAGGCTTACCACGACCCTTATCCCTTGTTTCCCAGGGGCGAAGGTGATGCAAGAAAAATATATTCAGGTTAATTAGCAAATTACTTGTAGGGTCTTGCCATATACTCCTAAAAAGTTGGGAAATCGCTTCAGACTTCAGGGCACAACCGCAGGCTGCTGAATGTTGATCCTAACAAATTAAGCAAATGAACAGAACTTCTCCCTTTCTTTCTCAGATACAAAATTTTCTTAGTACAGCAGCAAAGGCAGAACATGTTAGGATGATTGAATGCCAGTGCCAAGAGTCTCCTGGCCTTTAACTTTGTACGGTAATACCATCTTCATACTTTAATCATATAAATATGTAACTCCATATCTTATTGCTTAATGTAGGGAGGTTAAAGAATATTACTCAATAGGGTGTGTGTTATAATACTGAAAATTTATGTACAAACACAACAGATTTAAGTAACTAGGCAATAAAATTCTTGACATTCAACTTAAAAAGGAGTAGAGTCTACATCAGAGCACTACATTGCTCTAAAAGAGCTGCAGTATAGAGGATTATCACAGCATGTGCCAGGAATATAGTATGCTTACTGATGTTGTTCAATGCCTTTTCATGTTAATAAGCAAACATGTTATTTTTGGAATAACCCAGTTTGTCCAGACTGGGCTGACAAGCAAACTGAATCATAGGAGGTGGCCCACACATCAGAATGATGGAATCATTGCCAGGTGGAGGAAGATGTGCTTTAATCATGTCCGCAGTGATGAAACCAGAGCTGTACTTCCAATCTGAAAGACAAAAGCAACAAGGGATGCTATTAGTATCTTACAAAGATTTGTATATAAATTCATACCAAGAGTCCCATTCTGCATTGCATCTTCAGCAATGCTAACCCTTCACATGTTGCTGTTTGTGGGCTCTTTGCACTACCACCACTGCAAGCAGGTATTTACACACAAGGATAGGACCACACCACTCTGAGTAAATCCAAGCAGTGCACTTGGCTCCCAGTGTTTTAAGAGAGAGGCAAACCTAACAATTCACATTCTCATCTCTGGTGCTTGCAAATGGAGCCTACCAGGACCTAACTACTGGGAGCATCACTTGCCTGTTGTGCCCATGACAGCTTGTCTAACTGAACTGCTTAGTATTTGCCAACGTAATATGATTCTGCTGAAGAAATGAGGAAAGAAGGAGAAAACGCAAAACAGCAGAACTATAGATTTTGCTTGGAAGTCCAAAGAATTAACTTTGCAGCAAAGGTTTACAGAACAACTTCTCATTTTAAGATGAGTTTCAAGATAGTAATATATTTTAGAAGGGCTCTGATAGCAAAATAATGGGTACAGTACAAATGATGTATACAAGAAGGACTTGTATACAGAGAAAAGGACAAAAAGAACTTTTTTCATGTATCAGCAACCTACCTTGAGGAGGCCTGTCCAGTGTGTACCAGAGTTTAAATTGACTGGGGTGCTTCTTAGCAACCTCCTCTAGCTGTGTTCTTAATAGTATGTCTTTTTCTGTCTAGAAAATGGAGAGAGAGAGAATTATTTTCCTCCAGACTATCTCAGTGCACTGAGTAATACAGACTAACAGAGCTAACTTTGTTTTCAGCAGTAACGATCACAGGAAGTTCAAAGTTACACAGTTCTCACCACCTCTACCTTTCAGTCTTCCTCATTTATAAGCATTAAAGTAGCCAGACTAAACAAGCAGTTTTTTTTCCTCTTAAATATATGGTAGTTTATAACATTTCTTTGCTATAAATTCTGATTTAAGAGTGAAATTAATAGGCTTAACACCAAGCTACATGATGACTTTAAAGGAGTGTTAAAGTGTTGATTTAAAAAGACATACCAAAAATTCAGTCTTGTGTTCAGAATTACTGTTAGCCCTTTTGGCCGTGTCTTGGTCTCTTGGCGCTGGTGTTTTTGCAAATTATGAAGTGGAAGTGAGCAGGCATACCAGTTTGAGGTAGGAATTTCACGTAAAACCTTCCTTTCAGGAGTGAGAAATTTCTGATAGTTTTTCATAATAAGGTTCAGGATAATATTTTTATTTAAGAGTAAGAGGAACTCAACTTGAATCTAAGAGAACTAATCATGATCTTTCTTGTAATTCCCTATACAAACCACTTTTAAACAAAACATATCAAAATATTCATCAGATGCTTGTCTTGCCATAGATATGTGGTAAATATATACAGAAGTGAAAAGAGACTATCCTGAAGAGCATTCACTGAATCTATGTAGAAAAGGAATTTTCTAGGTTAAATACCATAACAGTTTGAGCAGTTCAAAGTCCTGCAGGAGGAGCAAGGAGCACAGAATCTGGCAAATGAAAGTTACAGCATATTTACCTGATTAGCAAAAAGTAGGTAACATTTTGTGTCATCCTTGGGGTCCTTTGTGATGTGACGAATTAGCTGCAACATCGGTGTAATTCCTATTCATAATAAGAGTCACAAATGAGCTTTTCCTTTAAGCCCACAGACTGCAGTGCAGAACCAGGCAACTTTACTGAGAGTTTTGTCTGCCTGAGGCCCAGGATCAAGATCCCACATCTCAGTTTATGACCCAGATCAGCTTTGAAGTTCCATAATTTCACTCCAAAAGTGACAAAGTAATATTTCACACCCAGGGATGTCCATTTTCAACACTAAATCATTTAACCCTCACAGTACTCTCATAAAAAGAGAAGGAAATATTGCACATAGGGTAAAGGTTTAAGTGGTTTGCCCAAGGTCATGTATTAAATCAGTTTAAGAGCTAAAATTAGAATGTGTGTAAATTACTGGCTCCCAAGCCACAGTGAAGACCCTATTTTTGCCTTGCTGTGGTAGATGGCAATTAATACTGTGTCAGGATGATAGGTCCTGATTGCAGAATCAGGACCAATTAGCTACTGACGAATAGTGGTAAAGATTATCTGGGCCCTAAAGATCTTCAGCACTGAAGAACAGAAACCATTGGATATTCAAGGTGTTCACTTCAAGCAAATAACCACTGAAATAGTAAATCCCTGTATCAGTGCAAGCACTGTTAGGCAGTAGCTTAAATTGGTAATAAAAACAATAATTCCATGGTCATAAAATGTGTGTGTAACATTCATTACAATCCTCTGACAACCTGTAAGCTCTTTAGCAAAGTGCCCATCCTCGGCACAATGACATGGGGTATTTGTACACATGACTGGGGTTTGGTCCCCTAAACTGAATGGTTGTTTTTAATTGCGATAATTAAAGAACCACTGTTTCAATTTAGGGGCTTCTGTAACTATTACAGTGAGGGCCCTGATCCTTTTTTTTCCCTTCTGTGGAATGTGCTCATGTCTCCCGTGGCCAGGGGGCAAGCTACTGGCAGACCAAGCGGTGCCTGAGCCCCAGGAGGTCCTTCCCTCTGTGGTGGTGTTGCCCCTGGTGCTGCCCCAAGCTTAGAAGCAACACCCAGCCCCAAACAACTCTTCTATTAGCCCAAGCTGGGGCAGCGTCTGGCCTGCTAGCAGCCTGTCCAAACAGCCATTGAGGGAAGGACCAGAGCCCACCACATCTCAGGAGCTGCTTGGCCTGATGGCAGCTTGCCCCCTGGCCATAGGAAACACAGGCAAACTCTGTGGGGGGAAAAAAGGGCTCCTCCCCACTTCTGCCTTCAGCCCACTTCTCTCATGGCAGAAGGGGCAAGCTGTCAAAAATCCACTATGTTACAAATAGCTACCCTGCACACTAAACTACATGCAGATTTGGTTTAGTCTGCAATGTTGCAAACTCATTTAAATTGTAAAAAAACAAAACCTGCACATGTACAGCGTGACACACATAAACTGCAGAAACGGGCAATCTTTGTCACGTGTACAGGCAACCAATAGTTTCACCTGTTCCCCCAGCTATCATCCCCAGATGCTTTGCAAACTTGATCTGTGCTTCAGACTTCTTGTCAGGCTTGATAGCAAATTTACCTGGAAGAAACATACAACATTTTAAGTAAATGAATTGATGAGAAATCCATACAGTTGTTATACAAGGACAATTATTGCTGCCTACAGCTTAATTCACTGTGTCAGGTCTTCTGGTCCAGCCAAGCTGTGCTCAGAACAGAAAACAGATGGAAATGGCAGAAGTGGCTTTATCGTACCTTGGTAGCCTCCATGGACTTGTTCACCCTCCTGGATAATTCCGAGCAGGATCAGGGCTAACCAAATTGTAGTCAGCTACGTATGACCCTGAAATGCTCTGGCAGCTATGAATTGATGAACTACTATGGTCCCACACTGAAGGACCTGAGGGTGGTGGGTGGCACTGTCTCTGCCAGGGGAATTCTCAAGAGGTTGGTAAATCACCTTTACTCTACGAAAGCACAGCTGAGGATCTCACCTTTTAGTAGCGCTATTCAACAGATCTGCAATAAAGCAGTCAAATGTACTAGGGCCCTGTACACTTAGGTAAGACCCTTTTTATTACTGTATTTGTAATTCTTTCAGCTCTCACCACAAGAATCCAATTAAGCCCTTGGCAGTCATAGTCAGGAAACTCTGACTTCTAACATCCAGGCATGAAAACAACCAGCTAACTTCTGTCGTACACCAGAGGATGCCACTGCTTTACTCAAATTTGAAAATTAGATGCCATTTGCAAAGCAATTAGTCTCCACAAACTAAGCCAACCAGATAGTTCCACACAAAGCATTTTTCACATGCACTAATCAGTGCATAAATCAACATGATAAATCAACTAACAGATTTGTAACAAATAATTAGCTTCCCATGCTGTTGTCTGTAGTGCTGCTGTTGTCTATGGCAACTGAAACACAATAGAAAAGTGTGTGGATCTGGGTATCACATGGGTCACAGAGTCCCTCTGAAAGATAATGGACTCATCTGTATATTTTTCATAATAAGGGCCTGATCCTGAAAAGTACAAAGCATCAGCACTTCTTGTATAAATCTGAGGTGCATGAAACAAATTGCCTTTCTCCTTTGCAGCCACCTCAAGTGAGAGTTGTTTGTGTCAGCAAGTTGTTTCCTCCCACCCAGAATAAGCCACATGCAAGAGCCTTAACCAAGTCAAGCCTGTTTTAAAACTAAGGTGGAACTGGTTCACAGCGAGGGAGTTTATTTAACTGCAGTAATGAGTTTCTCAAAAGGGCACTGTGTAAGAAGGCTTCCAGTCTGAAACAGGCCAGGACCATCTGGTACAATGATCAGAGCAGTAATGTATAAAGAACTGAATTACCAACACCTGACATGAGGGCAGGGTGAACAATCAAAGACTGCACCACTCTTGCCCCTCTGCTATGGCCAACTAGGGCAGGCTTCAGTCAAAAAACACAAGAATTCTTTCTTGGTGAGAGAAACCTGGATTTCTTCCTGCCATTTAATTTTAAAAAAAAGTCATGTCCTAAACTTAAGCCCTCAAGCTTTAAACTGCCCTTGAAAAAACTACATTCCCACCTTCCATTTAAACATCAATGTACCTGGCCCCTTATATACGAGAAGTCCATTTGGCCCTCTGAAGTAAATAGTATCTCCAATGTTCATGCTGTTTAAGTATTGGGACATCTTTCCACCTTCAGGGAACTTGGGATTGACATTCTTGTAGTAGACCTGAAAAAAAAAAAACAACCGCTGGCTATTAGTTTCATGACCAGTTAGGTCCCAGGTAGCAGTGGTTTGTTTTTTTTAAACAGCCTTTTGCTTGCCTGCAATTACACTAAGCATCTGAAACAGGATCCGAAAATCCCTTGCTTTCAAATATGTTTGTCCATTGTAACCAGAAGCCACTGCAGTTCTACAAGCAAAATGCTAGTATTTTACCACCACCCATGCATGCAGCCCCACTGAAGAAAATGTAGGCATGGATTGCACAGTACAATATTTAACCTTCAAACTAGGGTGATTCTATGGCAAACTTCCTCCAGGTGGGGTTGGTTGCTTTAAAGCATATTCAGCAGCCCTGGAAGGTACTCTGTACTAATAACTATGCTGTTTGACATTATCAGGTTAAATTTTCACAGACTTTTTCTTCCCAGGCAAACACTGGCTTGTACAGTAAACAAACTGGCCCAAATCCAACTCCCTCTTCAGGCAGTGAAGTAGCACTTACACAGAATTTAAGGCCACCCACAATTTTCAGATCCTCCCCACCCTGCAACTTAACTTGTCCTTCTAGGCATGCTCCAAAGGAATCAGCTCCAGTCACTTACTCTCTGCTGCGATCCAATTCCAATTTTTCTCAATCAGGGTGCTGCTGCACCCTGGGGTCCCTTAAGATTCTGTTACGGGTGCTGTGGAGTGCCACAGTGTTAGAACTGTTAGATGTGCACACTTGATTCACAAGATAAACCCAGAGTTTTTAAGCAGGACTCCATATATTAAATACCTTCTCATTTGTTATGGCATTTCTGAGTTGTTTGCAACAGAAAAATTGCCCTTTTTCTGTAGTCAAAAAAAATGAGTGAAAAAATTTAGTATTTTCCAAGGGATGCCTTGAGTTTAATGAGGGATGCCTTAAGTCTAAAAAGGTTGAGAAACACTGTCCTAGTCCATCTAGGAAGACACAATCTTGTAAAATCCCCAAAAGTTAATCCCAGAAAAAACAGGACTAAGAGGAGGAGGAGGAGTACTTGCCCATCGTTGAGCTCCATTGTTTAGTGGTTACGGCATTTATCCAAGCAATTAAATATCTAAGTTATAGCCTCGTCTGTCCCCCACAGCCAACAATGCCTATTACTCAGCAAATGTATTCCCATCTCACCTGTAGAAGCTGGCCTGAAGGACAATCAAAGGAGGAAAATGAATGGGACATGAAAAGAAGAAGCTAAAGGGCATGTGGCTTGGGGACTCAGTAAAACAGTTGCTGTCCTGGAAATGAAAGGGCCCTGGGTGTTGGCCTCTGCTCCTCGTTCTCTTTAAGCATTTTATCCAGGAACTATTCCATGTGAAATGCAGAAATAACACTGAGCCAAAGAAACAAAGAATAAATGTGGCCAGAGGCCAAATGCATGCTTAGGAGGATGTGCTACACAGTGGGGATTAGGAACTAAAACTCATGTAAGTAGACATAAATGCCATTTACACAGGTGCTACATACTTGCTTGCTAATGGAGCTGTATTTGAGACAACGAGTTAAATGGCTTGAACAGAAACTAAAATTTACCTTTATAATTAAATCAACATAACCTTTTATTTCATCACTGGAAACTGGTGTATAGGCCCGGATCACCAAAGTACCATTGATTTTGGCAGAAAGATAAACATGTTGGCCTAGAAAGAAAGTAAGTTACAGTATTGTCATCTCATTTTCAGCTTTAAGGGTTTGTACTTTCCCGACTTGAGAGAAAAAGAAAACAAAAAGGAGGGAAAGGTTGGGAAAATAAAATGTGTGAACTTAGCCCAATATAACGTATTCTGATGCAAAACACAACATTAAAAAATAGCCTGATGCTATTATTAATGTATCCCATAATCGAGTCATCTAACAGAAACATTCTTCATTACATTTCTGCAACTTTTAATCCAGTTGCTGCAAAAATGTCTGTTCCTTAGATAGATAATCCTGTATTATGACATAAAAATGGAATGTTATCCACATAAAGAATATACATGGTAACTACAATGCTATGAATTTGTCTGCAATTATGAAATAAATTGTGAAGCTATAAAATAAACCTTACTACTTTTGCATATTAGACATTACCTGAACTCTGTCCACTAAACCACATGTTAGAGTATTACAATCTTTTGTGTATTATGAGGAGCATGGCTTTTCCCCATATCATGCTAATACAATACAATACCAACACATAATACCATGGACAAAAAAATAATTACATTCACATAATTTCAGATCTTTACTGAAGAAAAAAATAAAGATAGATAATAGCTACAATTTTTACGAGACAATACTTTTGTTTTGCTGCAGCTAGGCAGCCAGTATGCAGGGGGACTAAAATTTTACCAACCAACTCTTCCTAGAGCATCATCACCACAATTCCTGTTTCACAGATATACCACAATTCCTGTGGTACAATGGCTGGTACAGAGCTAGCTTATGCAGTCTGTTCTGCAGACTGCTCACATGCATTCTGCTTTTGAAAGACATACTGAGTTATATATGAAGTGAGACCCTTTCCAAACACGTTTTTTACAAACATATTGGGTATCTTATCAGCAAAACAGAAATATATGTGATTAAACTTATTGCAGTTCTAGCCCGATGTCTGGTGGGTTTCCAGCATCTCTTCCTTTTCCTGTATGTCAGTGATGACCAATGATTCTTGTAGCCTAGTGTTAGGTATATACATGTGAGAAACAAACTATTGTGTCACAGACTAATATTAAAGCATCTCAAGGGGATACTGCAACCGGACATTTGGGAAGCAGGAAGTCGCAAGTTAAATATTAACAAAAGAACTGGTTGATTATTCACATCATCTTTGCCTATGTAGGATTTTACCGAATTTTTCGCATGCCTTAAAAGAGAAAACAGGTATTTTACTAGTCTCACAAACCAAGGCAGAAACCCTCAGTTTTAGAAACCCATAGGGGCAATGTAAGTATTCTGCAGCTGGACTACAGAATCAGGGCTTCTGGGCACATAAAAGCAATACTTCTAGAGAAACCCGTGTTCAAGTGACACCTTCAAAAAGCAGAGTCACACAAAGCAGCAACCATGTGACATATTAAAGTCAATTTAAATACTAGGTGAAAGTGTTTCAGGACTAAGAAACAGTGAAAGAGAAAAGATCAAACAAGAGTAGAGCTGGGGTATAGAAAGGCAGGGGGGGCTGCTTCATGTAGTCATTCACCTGTTTTCCTTCATGGACAAATATTTTTCATACTGTCCACTGGAAGACAAGAGGATCTGTATAAAAGTGGAGGCCAGCTGTTGCCATTGATTTAATTGTTTCATAGCATCTGACAAAGTAGACTGTCACCTACAAAAGCTACTGCCTCTCTGAACAAATTAGTCTCTAAGGTGCCAGCCTGCACTGCCATCTGCCATTGATTGGCAATGTTCCTGAAACCAACAAGCTCAGCCTGGGGAAAAAAAAGATACAGGTAACTTGCAGAACAAGACAGTTCATGTCAGGTGCAGCTTGAAACAGTCAGAACTATGCAATTTGGAGAAGAGCCCGATCTGAACAGCATTCTTTCCAGACAAGAGGGGCATTGGCCTCTGAGCAGGATATCCTCAATTCAAGGTTCACAGTTCAGTGGCGTCAGCAAAATACTGTTGGCAGATCCTAATTTCCTGAAAGCTTTATGATAGAGAGGAAAAAAAAAAAAAAAGAGTTGGCAGATATCTGCTGAATCCCTGAAGAACAACAAGAACATCTCTCTAATGTGTATTCTTCCTGTCTCCCCAAATTCATTGTTCACAGGCTATAAGGGTGAAAGCCTGCAACCTCTCTCATCTAACCATGTCTACACTAGCTAGTGCAGGGAAACCTGATCTAGCAGTCATGAAGTAAGCTTGGGTGCTTTAAGCAGCAGAATCATGGCAACACAGCTGCCTATGTATTTACAGATTTTGCTACCTGCACTCAAGCAGCTATACATGATTAGAACCCATGGTAGCAAGTTGATAGCTAACTTAGACACATCTATACTAGCTGCAATCAGATCCTTGACTACAGTACAGAATCCGCTAGAACAGTGTTTCTCAACCTGTGGGTCACAAGCCAAAAATGGGTTGCAATACATGAAAGGGTTGTGAACAAATATAAAAATGAATTCTTCTTTAAAGAGAAAAATGTGGGAAACTGTGGCTTTCCCCTCGCAGAGTTAGAGTTCCAGCCTGCAAGGGGTTGCTTGGTGCCCGCCTCCCATACCCTACATCCTGCCCCCCACACTGGGGGGCTGAGGTATGGGGACAGGGAGCAGCAGGTCAGGAGTCTGGGGCATTGGGTCAGGACCGGCCATATGTGTTTACAAATGGATCCTGGTACAAAAAAGGTTGAGAACCACTGCTGTAAAATTCAAAAGCAACTACCATATTTATTTGAGTATTAGACAACCCTGAATATAAGATGAACCTTCCAATACTAAGATTCTATATATAGAAAATGTATACATTTATGATCATTTTCCAGGTGTAGAATCTCATTATCAGGAAGATGTTTTGAATATATTCCCCTCTCACTGCTGCAGCAGGGAAAATAGTTGCTGGGGGGAAGGAGTTAGTTGGCCTCCGTGCCCTCTGCTTCCCCATCCCACTTCTCCCCTCTGTAGCCTTTCTGCCCCCACTTACTGTCAGCCCCTGCTCAGGCTCTGTTCCTTCCTTGAAGACATGACAGTAAGGGGGGTAAAGGGACAGAGTGGAGGTCAGAAGCTGCAGAGAACAAGCAGAAGGGGACAGGTGACTGCTGTCGGTCCAACTCTGGCCCCAACTCGGAACCACAGCAGTTGCCTGCCCCCGCTTCCCAATTTGAAATACAAGCGACCAAAAACACTGACTTTAAAATAAACGTACACACAGTAATTTCCACTGGTCCTCTGCAAGTTACCCCATGTGGTAACTTGCTTATATGCAATTTACTATGGGTACTTACAGACTTAACTTATCCAGAATTGATACATTTTAACATGTTGCAAACTGCTGCAAATTTTAGCCAGCTGCTCCATAAACACCCTGCTGAGCAACACTTTTGTGATACGAGCTATACATTATATTAATCCAGAGCCAAAAGGTGCAATCAGGTGCGGTTGGGAAGAGCGGGCCTATGCGGAGAAGGTGGTTGCCCACCGCTGCCTTGGTGATGTGCCCTCTGCGTGTGCTGCTGCTGGCAGTGTGGAGCTCGCAGCCTTTCCATGTAGTCTCGCTCTTCCCAGCTGCACCCACTGGGCTGCAGAGGCACCCAGGGCAGGGAAACAGGGCAGAGCAAGGAGCAGCGAGCAGCCACCATTCCCTGCCACTCTCCCAGGTGCCTCTGCAGCCTGCCAGGCTGCAATCTGGCATGGCTGGGCTGATTCTTTGAGGGGCACAGCCCTGCTTTGGAGCCGTGCAGCCCTGGGCACAGGAGGCACTTCACTGTGGCACTGTGGGGTAAGTGGTGGCAAGAAGATCCCCATGTGGCTCCTCTGTTCCCTGCAGCACCAGGTTGCAGGGGAGGAAAGCTGGACAGCAGCTGTGCCCTACACGGAGTTCCCTGCGGTGCTGTTCTCTCAGGAGCTGCAGGGAGCAGAGGAGCCGCGTGGGAATCTCTCACCACTGTTTACGCTGCGCTGCCCAGGTGAAGTGCTTCCTGCATCCGGGGCTACAGCAAGGGCAGCAGTGCAGGGCTGCTGCCTTCAAAGCAGCAACAGGGACAGGGGGTGCATCACCAGGACAGGGGGCAGCTCACAGCACCCTCCCACTCATCGTTTATCATAGTGGGACCCAGGTTTTTTGGACCAATGATGGGTGGAATGTAAGGTGTAAAAGGTTGAGAACTACTGATATACTTCACTTGGCTGGGCCCCAGCAGAGTCAATAGTATTTCAAGACATGATAACTCCACAGCCCAGCATTGCTCAGTGTTTGTGTGTGTACTCTAGATCCCCCCAACAAAGGATTCATCTGCTAATAAGCACCTCCCCACTCCCACTTGCGACTGGAAGTAGGTGTTCTTGTTATAAGTCCTGAAACCCTCCAAAAATGTACATGCAGATGGAGTACAGGGCTGCTTGGTCCATCTGTACCCCCATGCTGATTGGGGGCAGGGAGGAATCATTTCTTATATTTGAATAATTATAGGACCTCTTGTTAGGAAAATAAAAAATAGCTGAAAGCCTGTCAAATAGCATTTATCTGTGTCAAATAGTCACCCTCACTTTGTTATTTCAGCAGCATCAAGTCAGTAGTCCGACTCCAACCTATGTTACACAAGGTAGCATGAGTGAAATACATATAAGGGTACAATAGATCAAAGCCGGTGAGAAGGCCTGTTGTCATAATATGGCAGGATGAAATGTTCAATCCCTTGTTTTCCTGAAAAGCAAATTCACTCCTTGCTCCTTTTTTAAGAGCTCTGTTAAAATACCAAATTTACAAATAAAAATAAAGTGTTTCAGTATTTACCTATAGGTAACCCCAATACATGATCTGGCGATGGAAGTTGAAACCGGAAACGCCTGGTGTCATGGCTGATCTCCTAGCAATAAACAGAGAGACAAAGACCTGAGTATTATAACAATTCATAGAGCAGTGCAGCATTGCTTTGGCTTTGGAAAAAAGCACAATAAGCTTCAGTAGTGAATCTACTCTCCATTTACATACAAGCCAACTTTGAGATATGAAGCACAACTGGTCTGACAGCAATCTGCCTGATCAAGACTTTCAAACCTAGTTATAAAGAACTTGATACTAAAGACTCCACTAACCCACAGTGAAAATGGGAAGTAAATTTTGCCTAAATAAAAAAAGGCTACACAAATGAACCAAACCTCTTTAGCCCCTCTCTCATCATTGTGTACTGGACACATTACCTGATGTATAGCAGGATTTCCAGCAAAGCAGGACATATAAAGGCAAGATAAATTTGTCAAGATAAATTTGCAACTCGTTTCTCACATATATAAAATTAAAGGTTAGGATGTGTATAGCCAAATAAACTAACTCAACCATTTGTAAAAGCTAGCTGAATATTAATGTAGGCATAATATTTTAGGAACCAAATTAATAGAGCAGGTTGCTTGCAGAGGTGGAACCCCTCCCAAAAAATGGTGCTGCTTTACTTTGAGCTTGGTACATCCCCGCACCGAGCCCAGCACATGCCTGAAAGAGGCATCATATTAGATGCATCCAGCTTTCCCAATGTCTGTATAGATCAGGCGCTTTAGCGGGCTTTTTTGGCACTTTTATTTAATAGCTGATTGGATCAGCTATTAAAGTGCCAAAAAGCACCACTGAAGCATCTGATCTATACAGACACTTCAGAGCTCAGTCAAAGTAATATGCTGCTGCTTCTGGTAAAACAGGTTTTTTGGTTTTTTCCCCCCCCCACATCTGTCAGCAACTGTAATGTCTGGGAAAATGATTCCAAGATGCTTCAGCTTTACCCCACAAATGTGTTATAAACATTTGGAAAATAGAGGATCCTACGCTAAGTGATGCAACTTTAGAAACATGCATAGAGAATAAAAAGGTTACCTGGCCTCCTCAGGCCCTGCTTTCCCTACCAGTAAGTAAGAAAGGAATTTTAATATTAAGCTTCTCATAGAGCATACTAAAGCATGTGCTATTAAACATTAGCCCAAACTGACAACAGCACCATCTGCCTTGAGCTTTGTAGTGCTAGCTTTAAAAACTGACCTTGGACCTGAACCTAGAACACAACTGTCCACCATCCCCATCCTGCCCCCCCTTGGGACTTTGAGCTTGCTGGTTTTGAAAGCTGTGGCTTGAATGTGGTCTATAACAGTCAGTGAAGCACCCCGCAGTTTTTCGGTGGAAGATGGTCAAGATGATTAGGTTGTAGTAAGCCACCTGCTCAAGCAGTTCCCCAATACTACTTGACCCTGCCCCTTGGTTCATTCCAACCCATAGGACTTTGATCAGCATCAGAGCCAAGAACAGACCCCAAATCTCAACGTCAGCCCCATGCTCTCCCCGCTCAGCCACATCCCCTCCCCAAAACAGCACAGACTGTCTTGCGATCAGAGCCACACAAGACAGTCCTAAAAGGAGGCCTAACACAGGGCCCCTGGCATGTGGGCCAGAGCACAGTACGTGAAGGCATTTTGCCTGGCACTCAAGCTGCAACAAGGAGCCGGCCCCTCACGCCTCTGCTGCCCCTGGCACGCCAACATTATAAAAGTTGAGGTCGCGAGTGTTTTTGGCACTGCCCAAAACTGCTGCCAACCCCTGGCCGAAAAGAAGAGCCTGCTCACTTCTTTCTCCACCAGCGCCAGAGGATACTTGGCGTTGGGATCCCTCAGCGCAATGGGGGCGCGGGTCCTCGCCGCCTTGAAGACAAGCAGCAACACCGAGGCGCCCACGACCAGCGCCGCAACGAGCACGGACAGCTCCTGGGGACAGCGGGGCGGGAAGGGCTGTGAGAGGGCCGGGATTGCCTCGGGGGTGCAGGGGCAGAGGCCTTCCCGGCGCCAGAAGGGCAAAAGCTGAGGCTGCGCCTGGCGAGGCCCCGCTCCCGGCACCCTCCCGAGGCTCCCGCCGCTCGCCCGCGCCCCGCTCACCGCGCTCAGCTCCATCGCGGCCGGCTCCGTGCTGGGGGCGGCCCAGGCGGCCAGGCTCGTGGCGCCACGGCACTAGACGAGCCCGCCCGCCGCGTCTGACCCGCCTGGTGCTCGCCCCGGCGCCTCCCTCCGCGTGTCTTCTCTTCTATCAGCACCTGCTGCCTCCTCTCCCCTCCCCTCCCGCCCCGCTTTTCTTTTTTTTCATCTTTCCTTTTTCACCCTTTGAGGTAAGGGGCTGCTGTTAATGAAACCAAGGTACGCGGGAGATTAACGCCGTGTGTGTGTGTACGTATGTACGTACACACACACAAAAATGCAAAATCTAGAAGTCTTGATTCAGAGATGATACCTTTTATTAGACCGACTAAGAAATTGTAAAAAAAAAAAAATCTTCTGCAAGTATTTGGGCTCACACATGTATACACATACACGGCCTGTATATATAAAAATGTGTGTGTGTTTATTTATGTCAGTATACACACATATATACACACACAGAGATGCATATAAATATACACATATAGGCACATAAATACATATATATATGCACCTGTATACATGTGTATGTGTTTATGTGTATTTGTATGTGTATATGTGTATACATATATGTGGGGGGAAGGTATATAATAAAATTATACAATGTAGCTATACTACTTAAATTTCACATCACAGTAATTGATTTGTAGTGTACATATAACTATACACACACACGTAAACTTAACTTTTTTTATGTAAATAAAACAACTCATGGAAATAATTTTTTTTTTAACAAAGTTGCTCTACACCCATATATATATATATATATATATA